>QEPC01013085.1:2006034-2018632 GCA_003113815.1 Sphenodon punctatus | reverse complement strand
TGGACAAGCTCTCACACAGGCCCTTGCATACACAGGGTAAGAGCAGTTGCTCCCACAGCTTCCTGTGGCTGAGCCTATGGTTTAAATACACCTTGTGGCCAATCAGGAAGCTGGGAGGCAGGGCTAGGGGGAAAAGGGCACAGCTGGGGAAGGGCGTGGCAACACAGGGGGTGGGGACACGAAGGAAGACACAGGAAGGAATAGTGGGCTGTTAAACCAGCCTGAAATAGCACTAGCCATTAAGGCAGTGCTCCTCAGTCCTGCAGGGCTGGGGGTTCAAGACCCAGCCCTGACAGGGAAGTGGATGCCAGCAGGTTCCCGACTGCAGCGGCCAGTCACCCGGCTCCTTCATCGGGCAAGCATCCTGCACCAACTGCTGCCTCTACCAGCAGGAGCAGGGAGGAAGAACAGCAGCAGGAGCTTCGACAGCAGCATCAGTCCACCATGCAGGAGCTGGGGGGGCGGGCAGCTGCCAAGGCCAAAGCCAAGTGCCTGTTGGCCGAAATGATTGCGCTGGATGGGCAGCCCTTCTCAGTTGTAGAGGGCAAGGGCTTCCAGAGGCTCATTGGGTTCCTGGCCTCCCCAGTTTAAACTGCCGTCCCACACCACCCTCAGTTGGACTGTGGTGCCAGACCTTTACAGGGCTTTGAAGGAGCGGGTGAGGGAGAAGCTGGCAGGGGCTGGGGGACCACGGTCCACTTCACCATGGACCTGTGGTCCAGCAGGAATGCCCAGCATGAATACCTGGCAGTAACGGCGCACTGGTGGCAGAACCCGGTGGCAGCTTTGGGGAGTGGCAGGTGGGGTCTCGAAGCAGGGTATAGGTGGCCCTGCTTCAGGCACAAATCATGGACAGCAATACTCTGCCAGGAACATCGAGGCAGCCCTGTCCACCATAGTGAGGGAGTGGGTTACACCAGGTGCAGCCTTCACCAAGGGGTGTGTGGTGACGGACAACACCACAAATGTACTAAAGGCAGTCCGTCAGGGGCATCAGCATCCCTTGAACTGCACACACCCTTCACCTGGTGTTCAGGGATGCTCTGGGCTTGGGTGATAAGGGGATTGGGGAAGGCACCCTTAGCTCCCTGATCGACCGGGGGAGGAAGCTGGCAGGGTTCTTCAACCGGAGCGTGAAGGGCAGCGAGCTCCTCCAGGAGATGCAGGCTGAGCAAGTCTCCCCAGGGCACCAGCTCATGCAGGATGTGGCCACATGGTGTAATTCCACCTTCTGGATGCTCGAGCGGTGAGCAGAAAGCCGCCTTGCATCAGGTTCAGTTGGAGACTGATTGTGGGGCACCGGAAGGGTTTAATGGGGCAGAATGGGAGCTCCTGGCTCAAATGGTCTTCGTCCTGAGACCGTTCCTGGCTGTGATGCAGACCGTGAGCAGCTCCACCGCCACCCTCAGTCAGGTGACCCCTGTGATCCGGAGACTCTAGAGGAGGCTGGACGAGATTCTTGAGGGGTGGGATTGTGGCCCTGCGGGTGGGATTGTAGCCGATGAGGTACTTGATCTGGTGCAGAAGCTGAAGTCAGGGCTGGAGGTGCATTTTGATGTGCTCCTGCAGCAGGAATAATATGTCCTGGCAACAATTCTGGACTCCAGGGTCAAGGGCAGCATGGCATTCCAGACAGCGCTCGATGCCCTCTGGAAGGATGTGCTGGTGGAGACAGTCCAGCAGGCAGAGCAGGCTATGCAGCAGGATACCCCTGGGGATGGTGGGAGTGGGAGCAGCCACCCCTCTCAGCCATGTGGGTCTATACCTGCCCCCAGCCCTAGCGGTAGCAGCAGCACCAGCAGCAGCAGCACTCCTGTGTCCAGCAGCAGCAGAAGCAGCTCGGTCTACGTGCAGGTCACTCTGGGGAGCATGGGGTCCCCCACAACAACAGGGAAAGCAGCGTGGCTGAGGGTAGTGGTGGATGTGGTTTCCAGGCAGAGCTATGAGAGGGAGTACGATGGTACCTCAGCAGCCATGAAAACCTACCTGGAGGAGGACCCATGCATTGATTCCAGCAGTGATCCCTTGGCCTACTGTGCTGCTTAGGTGCTGTCCCTCCGTCCAATATCTGGCACCCACCCTACTCCCCCCTCATACTAGATGGCCTCGGGAGTCTTATCTGACTGATGTCATAACACAGGGTGGCACTGGGGAAACTGTAAGCCTGCCAGCTGACCTATGGCTAAACGATCTCGGCCCGCCAATGTGACACTGACTGGCTCTCGCTCTCTCATGCTGCACAGTCCTTGCTAGCCTATCTGAGTGCCCTGCTGCCAATGTCCCAGACCACCTGCCCTACTGCCTCTCATGCCACTCTGCCTGTCTGCCCACCCAGCTTGCCGCCAAGCTCAAAGCATGCCTTACTCCTTCTTCCTGCCTCCCATGCCAAGGTGCCTGTCTGTCCACCCAGGTTGCCTAGCTCAAAGCCTTCCCAAGCCCACCTGCCCTACTGCTTCTCATGCTACGCTGCCTGCCTGCCCACCCACCCGCCCAGGTTGCAAAGCTTGAACCCTGCCTCAGTCTGCCTGACTGTCGCTCATGTCATGCCACCTGCCTGCCTGCCCTGGCAACCCACTGTCTGCTGATGCTAGTGCCAATGGCCCCCAGGCCTATATGCTGTTTGTGCCAAGGGTTCTGTACCCTGGCAACCCACTGTCTGCTGCTGCCAGTGGCCCCAAAGCCTATATTCTGTCTGTGCCAAGGGTTCTGTACCCTGTCAACCAATTTCTGCTGCTGCTAATGCTAATGGCCCCCAGACCTATATGCTCTCTGTGCCAAGGGTTCTGTACCCCAGGTTGCCACCAAGCTCAAAGCCTGCCTCAGCCTGCCTTCCTGCCTCTCATGCCAAGGAGCCTGTCTGCCTGCCCAAGTTGCTGGAGAGAGAGAGAGAGAGAGAGAGAGTCTCCCCACTGCTAGAAGGAGAGACAGACACGATCCCACCCATGCTGTCACCTGAACTATATGGCCAGAGAGGGAGGGAGGGAGAGAGAGAGAGAGGCTCCCCGCTAGAATGAGAGAGATGGGGTGGAGGGGAGGCCAGCTCAAGCTGCCACCTGCCACTACAAGGAAGAACTCCCATCTGTGCCCAATGCCCACATGCAGCAGCAGCAAACCTACCAGAATGAGATGGAATATAACAAAACATGGAACGTATTATGTGCTTGCCTGTGTGCATTTCTATACCTACCTATCGCACAATTGAATGAAGTGTGCCCAACCATGCACTACTTCTAGGGACATCATTCAGCTCCCATAGGATGTCATTCCACTGTACCTGAATAAGTAATGCCTGCCCATCCCAGGAACCATCAATGAGATTCTGGGACCATCATTCCTGTCACTGGGGACTGTCATTCCATTCTACTGCATCTAGAAGCCAGCCCTCATGCCAGCCTGCCCCCCACCAGGCTATTCCTCAGCACCTACCCACAGATGCCCACTGAAGCTGCTGGAAAAAAAGCCCCTCTGACCACCAGCACCCACCGCCTGCACTGCCAATGAGCCTGTCCCTCTTTCTCTCTCTCTCACACACACACACACACACACACACACACACACAGAGACAGAGACAAGCCCTGCTCCTCTTGGTGGGCTGTCTGCAAGTTGAGACCCTGTTGCTGGCATATCTTTGGGGGTAATACCTTACCTATGCTACATGTGGAGGTGCCAGCCAGGTGCTGCTGGTAGGGATCGACTAGCTGTATGAGATTCTGCCACCTCCCAGAACTTCAGCACAGAGGGATAAAAGATTGGTCAGGTCAAACAAAGCTTGTAACAACAAATAAAACATTTATAAACAATTTTTAAAGAACAATATCAACTATATCAAACCAAACCCAAACATATATACAAAGAAAAGAAAAGGCCCTAGGCTACTTGTCTTTGGGCCTGTCCCCCGGAACTTGGGGGAAAGGCAAAAGGGGTGCAGGACAGGACTATGGGGTGGGCACCCTGTGCTCCTGTATATCGTAACCATGGGCCAAGGTGAAGTCCACGGCCCCTGCCATGGCTGCATGCCACCTGGAGTCAAACTGGTGGTACAGTTCCAGGCATTCCATCTTGTCGGAGATGTACTGGGTGTACGTCTCCACCTTACTTTTCTCCACCTCGAGCACCTGGAACTGTTCCACAAGACAATTCTCCATGGTGGCTGCTGTCTGCTGCAGGCCAGCCACGAAGTCCCGGGTGGACCTCTCCACCTCAGCCTGAAAGGTCCTTGCCGCTGCACACTCATGGGACCTGGGGAACTCCACATCAGAGCTGGAGGAGGAGGAAGAGCTTACATGGTGTTGCATCTGCAATGCCTCACCCCCTTCTTCTAGAGATGAGGATGCTCCACGGCCACGATGCCAGAGTCCTGCTGCTGCCACCTCACCATCAGCCCGTGGAGCTTTTCACTGTGGTCCCCTAACGCTGCCTCCTGAACTTTTTATGGCAAACCTAAAGAACATAAAAAGATAGGAACATAAGAAGTGCCATACTGCGTCAGACGAATGGTCTGTTAAGCCCTGCCTGCATTCTGTCTTCACAAGAGGGTGGGTGGCCAATCTCTCTCTGCATGGGACTTCCTAATAGGTCATAAGGCAATCCATTCCCTGTTGTCCCACTCCCCCTTGCCTTACCTTGCATTCTGTAGTGCCATCCTCATGCCTCACGTACCACCGCCAGACATTGGACCTTGTCTGCCCAGTGTCTGGGGGTGTCTCTGGCAACCTCCGCCTTTTGTCCTGCACCTGCCCCTGGTACCGGCATTTGAGGATTCTGAATCCTCACCCTCTGTGAAACAGGAACACATAAACAACACCTAAGTATACCATGCATTTATCATGATGCCTCTAGTCCTCCCTCCTTGGGGTGCTAGGGATAGCAACCGGAGATGGTGACCCTGGCTGGCTGGCACGTGCAAATTCTGCCCTTCTTTGGGTGCTGGGGATGGATGGCAATGGGTATACCCTGTCTTGCTGGCACATGCAAATCCTGCCCTTATTTGGGTGCTGGGGGATGGCAACTTCAAAGACCCTGGCGGCACATGCAATTAACCCTTCCCTTCTTTGGGTGCTGGGGACGGATGGCAATGGAAAGACCCTTGCTGGTATGTGCAAATCCTGACCTTCTTGGGGTGCTAGTAGGGGATGCTAGGGATGGCAAATGGAGTGACCATTGCTGGCACGGGAAAATCCTGCCTTCCTTGGGGTGATAGCAGCAATGGCAACTGGAAAGACCCTTGCTGTCACATGCAAATCCTGCCCTTATTTGGGGGTGCATAAGGATGGCAACTGGAGAGTGGAGACCCTTGCTAGCCTGGCACATGTTTGGGTGGGGGTGCTTGTGCTCATGCCTGACTGTTGGAAGAGCCCCCCACACTACAGTACCCTCTCTCTCTGTGGCAGACATCTGCTGCCACCCGCTGATGTCCACTGTTTGTGCCTAACTGCCCACCACCCACCACACACCAGTGAGCTTCCTCTAAAGAATAGTATTCTTCTTGTCCTCAAAGTAAAAAAAAATTTACAAACCTGGCAGCAGTGGCAGCACCTCCTGTGTCTGCCGCCTCTTGCTCCTCCTCCACCACCGAAGGTCCATCAGTGGCAGAAGGAACCTCTTCCTTCTCCTCCACCACCGGCTCCAGGAGCACCACCTTGGCCCCCCGGCATTTAATCAAAATAACAGTCTTTGACTTCTTCATTTTTTAAATTATTTTTTAACAACAAACACTCCAGCCAAGTCACCCACCAACACTCACTCACTCACTCACCAGCCAAAACAACACAGCCAAACCAAACACACAAACATCCAAAACACACAAACTGAACAGCCAGCCAGCCACACACACTAGGGATGGGTGAATGCAGTTCAGGTGTTCGGAGTTCGGACCAAACTCGGTCTGTTCAGATGTCTGAACTGAACGTCCCAACCGAACTCTCGAATGACCGAACAGTTTGGTTCTGTTCGGATGAGTTTGGATGAGTTCGGAGGCAGGAAAAATGACTTTCCAGGACCGAAACTTAGGTTTCGGTTTTGTTTTCGTTTTGGTTTCACTATTTTTGACTGTTCGGCCAAGTTTGCCAAACCGAACTTGGCTGAACAGAACCATCGAACCCGAACTCAGATTTCAAACCGAATGACTGAACATCTGAACTGCATTCTGTTCACCCATCCCTAACACACACACATGCTCTCCCCCCACACAAGCTCCGCATGCACTCAAATTTCCGGTTTCTGGCATGATCATGGGATCTTGCAATACCCTTTTCCAAACGACCGAACCAAACTCGACTGAACCAAACAACCAAACCCAAACTCAGCGACCGAACCAAGTGACTGAACCAAACAGCCGGACTGAACCAGACTGAATGACCGAACCTGAACCGCGATCTTATTGCACATCCTTACTCCCCTCCCAAAGGGAGGCATTAACCCCAACCTCTACCTGGCAGATTTTATCAACCAGGATGGACAAGGATCTAGTTCACAAAAAGGGCCGGCCCCAGGCATGTGACACATGTGCGGCCGCACATGGCCCCATGGCCATCTGGGGCCCCGCACTTGCCTGGCTGGGTGGCAGGCTGAGGCTGCAGCCAGCTTCTCCCCCAATAAGTTCTTCTCCCTCCCCTCCATGGCTCCGCTTCCCATCCCTCACCTGCCTCTGCCTTCTAGTAGTACAGCAGCACCAGCAGCACCAGCAGGACACCGATCGGATTAGGAGATAAAGCTGTTTGTTTACAAACAACTCCTCATATGAGTGATCAGATGGTTGTCACCTTGTAAAGAAGGTTCTTCAAGATAGCTCCCAGCATTCTCACAACTGGGTTGTACATGCTCACCGAATTCAAATAATAGACCACATATTGGTCTCGAGCTCCTCTAGTGTAAAAATCACTCTCCCCCTCAGAATGACAGTTCCTTCCAACCCTTTCTAGGAATATAAGGAAAAAATTCCATGCGAGGCTGGAAGGGTGGGTGTTGTGAGAATGTTCAGAGCCATCTCAAAGAACCTTGTTTACAAGGTAGCAACCTTCTGTTCATCTTTGAGTGGCTCCTCAGAGGCCATTTTTACACGGCTCTGCGGGGGTGAGAGGTCCATGGGCATGGGTGGGGTGTGCACATGGTCGCACACACATCTCCACTCACCCCCCACTCATCCACATGCACGGAGTAACCGCCATTTCCCCCGGTTGCTCTGTGCATTGGGACAAGTGGGGGTGAGTGGGGATGCGTGTTAGGCAGACGCGCACACACTCTCATTCACCATGGGTACATGCCCTACGTCATTCACACAGGGCTCTCCCACCCATGAGCACGCAGAAATCTGCGTGTTCATGGCTGGGAGAGGCCCGTGTTAAAAGGGCCACATTCTCCCAACTGTCTTACTTACATTACCTTAGGTAGGAATTTTGGATGTAAAGCAATATCTATTCTATCTTGGAAAATCTGCAAATATCGTTCTGAGATTATTATGGCTGCTATTTCACTAGCTCTTCTTAATGAAGTTATTGCCAACAGGAATACTGTCTTTAAATCCGCACCCCCTAAACCAGTTCATTTGCACCACCATATAATCAATTCATGCTGCCCCAGGAGCACAAATTAAATGGTTATGGGTGGGGGGCTAGCTGCATTTTGGGTGTCTTGTGTGTTTGATAGCAGCACCTCTGGACCGGTCACACCGCATGCGTGCACAAGGCACAGGTGGCACCAGCAGCAAGAAGCAACAGGCCCTGGAGGCCAGGCTGGCTAAGCTCACCCCCTCCTCCCCAATAAGGCAGTGGACGCACTGTCAGTCTCTCTGCCTGCTTCACTGTCAGTCTGGCTGCCCCTGCAGTGGAACCACTCCTGGAGTGGTGATAGATGCTCAGCTGGGGAGGTGGGGAGGGAAAGCATTGGGAGGCCATGCTTGTCTATGGCCGTTCGGAGGGGTGGAGAATAGGAATCCTTCCTGTCCAGAGGGAGCAAAGTTTATGTAAATGTACACATTTGTATAATTAGGTGGAGCCTAATTATGCAAAGTAGGCCCTGCACCGAGACTTTGCACATGGCCTCTCAAACCCTGGGACCGGCCCTGTACACAAGTGGTGGCCCGAACAGACCCCAGCACATCAGATGCCTCAGCAGGTGTCATGGGTTGGAAACTCCTCCCAAAAAACCTGACAACAAGACAGGGTGTTCCACAGCTCTGGCTCTGCCGCTGCATCCAAATTAACAGAGTCGAAGCCATGCTCAATATGAGAGATTTTATTTGCAAAGAACACCGAAAACAAGTCACAGCATGCCGCGGGCAAATCCATATCCAAGAGGAGAGAGGCTGGACTAACCAAACCTCTGACGACCTGGCACAGCTCCACAGGACACGACTGAGCGGATGCTATGAGAGACGCAAAGAACACCTTCATTGCAGCCCACACAGCCACAGTACAGGTCTTCAACCACACTCTGTACTGCAATCAGTTGGTTTGAACAGAAGTACAGTGTCACTGGCACTCCAGTCGCTGACCCTCATGATTCAGCCTCTGCAGGTAATCCATGAACTATGGGGCCATACCGTGCTGAGAGACGAGGACCAGACATCTAGAAGCTACTAGGTTTTTTCTCTATTAGTAAACATCCAAATGTCACAGAACACTCTGGCTGGAATTCTGTGTGCATATGAGAGAGAGAGAGAGAGAGAGAAAATAAATAGATGTTTTCTTTTCAAATTAAGCTGACATCTTGAAAGCTAGCAGATGTCTGGTACAGACTATAAGGGTGCATATGGAATCATCCATTTGCCAGACCAAATCATCAGCTATTGTAGAGGATGAGAGAACTCAGACAGAGAAGGAAGGGGAGGAACCGACATGTTATACCTGTGTTGATATTCATTAAGGATTAAGCAGAAAATGCAGCTTCCCAGAACTATAAGCTAATGAAAAATTCCATCATTTTAAAATCCTCTAACTTTAGCTAGTATGTTTACCGCCAGCATCCTGTCAGATTTGAAAAGAAGAGAAAGTCTTAAAAAACATTTAATGATTCAAACATTTTCCGGTCCAAGAACAAAAGGCTTAATCCACCGATCAGGTATTCAACTACTGCCATGACGGTTGCCATTATTAAAACCTGAATGGATGTACAGATGGATCCTTCCTGACAGATGCTTTACTCTCTCAGTTCCCACTGAAGTTAATTGATGTGGCATGTGCTCAGCACATCACAGAACTGGGTTCTGAAATATTAGATTAAGCACAGTACATATGTGACGGTGATAAATTATAATCAATAATAATAGCAATTCATCCATGTCTAAAAAGTTGACTTACAAAGGGAAAAAGAAAGGTTTGTGCTCTTTTTAGATTGCATAGAAATTTGCCTGTTTTTTTGTTTTTTTTTTAAAGCTATGAAAAAAATAATAATATTACTTCCTGACTCTTTTTTCTCTCCTGGAAGTTTCCATGGTTAATCAGAAAACTAGTGGGATGATGACATCACAGGCACAAAGTTTCCAGACCTAAATGTTCAAAAGTCATATTTTTAATATAATCTTTATGATTAATCACACCCTTTCCCGCACTGACAAAAAAAGTAAAAATACAGTATAAAAAAAAATCATACATGCAACTGAAAAAACACAATTTACAGTCCAAATTAGCACTTGCAGATTACCAATCTGAATGTTTCCCTCCATGCCAATATCCCAGTTTCCTCACAATGGGGCCGATTCCATGGCCTGCGGAACCTGCGTGCAACCCATGTACGTGCACGTGCGCACAAACCGCACACAAATCCATGGTGGAGACATTGTGCCATGCAGAATCCACGTGGATCCTGCATGGAGGGGGTTTGGGATTGCGGCCAATGGGTATAAGGCATGGAGGTTGCCCACCCCTGGAGCAGCTCTGGGAGTGGACCCCCGCATCCACCTGCTTTCAACCCTACCTAGGTCCACTTTAGATGGACCTGCTGGTTTCCCTGGCCCTCAGTCTGCTCATGCAGTACTCCCGCTCCCCCCACACTACAGAGTTGTGGGCAAACGCCTGACACTCTTGGATGACACCTGCAACTCTACTCTGAACTTGTCAGGGGCAACAGGTGGCTGAAAATGGAGCTGTAGCATGGGTCAGCCCAGTAGACAGACAGCAGCTCTCCTTGGGACTGGTGTCCTGGATTTAACTTGCTGGCTCCACTGATGGTGCTTCAGGATGTTCCAGAGTGCCACTGGTAGGGCTGTCCTGGAACAGGCACAACCTGCTCCGCTTCCACATCTGGCAGAGGTGCCTTTAGATGGACTGGCCAGCCAGGGGATGAAGCAGGCTGGTGCAGGTAGAACTGGATACATTGCTATTATTATTGAATAGAATTTATCACCCTCACATATGTACTGCCATCGGTCTAAAAGCACCCTCTGTGAGGAATCACATTCTACCCAAAAATCATGATATTGGTGGAAAGAATTGGGAACTTTTTTCTTGTTATTTTCTGAGCCTTTAGAGTGCACTGCAGTTACATTGCTGAACTCTCTTTCTCCTACTTTGAAGGAGGGAGGGAGGGAGGGAAAGAAAGAACTGATGGAAGGACAAATTCTTATTTTTAACCTTTTAGCTTCAACTCCTTTCAATTGAGGTCAGACAATGAGCCAATTTTCTGTTCTCTCAGTGCTTTTAAACAAGATGCTACCACGCCATGGCCACCCAGGAGCCGAGCCACTCATCTGAAGATGGTGCAGGGGAATGCGTGCTCTTGTGAGCCATGCAGCACCTACTCATGCTTACTCAGAGTGCACTGCTGAGAAATCTGGAGTGCACCATGTCAAGCCAAAAAAGTGCATGGCAACAGGTGCCCAGGCACCCCCTGCCTGTATGAACTGAAGTGGCCATCCACACCAGCAGACTGGGCCTCCTCTCCTAGGCACCGTGGAAGGGGACATGGCCTTCGCAAGTCACAGGAACTGGCTGCAAGCACTGGGGAGCCTGAATTCCCCAACACCCACACCAGGACATGTCAGTTTCAAAGGCCAGCCCCTCCTTTAAAGGCCAGCCCCATGATTTCCCCTCCCCAATGGTCTGTGGCAGGGCAAGTGTGAGGCAGCGGCTGCAGTAGCCATGCTGGGAGCTGCCCGGAGGTTTCATGCACTCCACCTGAGTGTCTGCTTCGCAGCTGTGCCACTCCCCAGTCCAGTCATGGACTCCCCCCCCCCCCGCCTTCTCATGTAAAAACACCCTTAGTCTAAGGGAAACACCAGCAAATAGAAATAGAGAGTAAATAATTGGATATTATTGATAGTGAAGGGTTTTTTTAAAAAAGAAAAAACAATAAAACTAAATCAACCTAAAAATGAAACAAAAGAAAAGTAATAATTAAAAAATCTAACACTATTACAAGCAAAGTTTCTACACCAGAATAACCAACGTGTATTTTTATTTCTATAGCACTTTCAGTGTTTAAAGTGCTTTAAATGCCTTATATAGTTCACTCTCACAACAGCCCTACAAGGTACTTAGTCATTCCCTTTTAACAGATGGGAAACCAACTGAGGCTGAGAGATAGTGCTTGACCAAGGCCTCTCAATGAATTTATGACTATGGCCATTTTTAGGTGAGACAAACCCCTGCAGGTCCACACACATCCACATTCCCATTTGAAGTAGAGCTGAAGTGAGAGCGCAGTGAGATCTCTCATGTTCTCGACGGCGTATGCGAGAATCTTGTGAGATTCTTGAAAATGGTACTGAGCATGCACAAAATAACTGCTACGGTCATTCTGTGCATGTGCGGGTCCCGGCAGCCATTTTGCGCATGCATGGTGCTGGTTTTGAGGGTTCTCCAGAAACCCTAACACCCTAAAACTGGTACTGCACATGTGAAAAATAGGCTTCTGTGGCCTGTACATGCACAGAATGGCCAGAGCAGCCACTTTTCTCATGCACAGTGCTGGTTTTCAGCTGTGCGAATTTCTCATGAGAATGGGTTTAGAATCAGCCCATTTGTGACCAATTCTTGTTCTTGCATAATCCTGGCGAGAAGCTATTTCTCACCACGTTTATGTGAGAATGCGAGAGTGATTTTCAGCCCTAGTCTGAAGGCAACATGGGGGGGGGGGGACGCTCCTATGACCCACACACTGTCTACTCATACCCACTTATGGAGCATCAGGGAAAAATCCAGGATGCTCTGTGTGTTGAGAGGCTGTAATATGCATGGGTAGGGGCACACACCTATCCCTGGACTGTCTGAATCCCCCCGCCACTCACCAGATGGTTTGAGCCATCCCAAGCAGCATACAAGGACCCGCCCCCCAGCCGTGTCTGTTTTAAAAAGGTCTAAGATAGAATTTGAACTCCAGTCTTCCAGATCTAAGTCCAACACCTTATCCACTAGGTTACACCAGCTAACTCTAGAGTATTTTAAAATGTAATAATTTCAAGAGGTAAAGTCTGTCAAATAAAGATAAGGAGATCCATTACTACAGGTACTACTTCATTACTTCACTTCTACCACATGGAACCTCAATTCTTCTGTCCAGGAAACAACTATCAAAGATTACCACAGATGTTGACCATGCAGTGGTGTCAGTGGGAGGGGGTAGGAAGGGAAGGAAACACAAGGGTAAGGGTGCCCACACGCTC
>QEPC01013085.1:1993169-2005934 GCA_003113815.1 Sphenodon punctatus | reverse complement strand
CAAAACTCCCATTGACTTTAATGGTGAAGGATTGTCCAGAGAATGTAAAGAGCAGACTGGGCTAAAAGGATGTCTCCTGCAGCATATTCACTCTTAGGCAGGACTGTCTGTTACAGATGAGTTTAGTAAAAATAGTCAAAAAGATGCGTTAAACAAAATCTCTCCTGTTTTCTCTAGGCATTAAGGAAGTGAGATAAATCAAATTGGATTCCTCCAATTGCCTGAACAAGGACAGGAAAGGATACACTGGGATTTCAGTCACACCTCAGAGCTGGTAATGAGAACAGCAAGCCCAGCAAAAAGAACCAATTGCTGCTCTTTTTAGGACTGTCGTTTTCCGGGTGTTTTCCAGACACCATCCCAGATAAACTACAGTATCATTGTGATTTATATAAGCTTGCTGAACAGACGGAACACTGAGCTGTATGTTAGCAAGTCAAATCTTGGCCTGGTATTACATTTTATTCATATTGACTGGGTTTTACTGCAGCATTAGTGCTGCAGTTCTAGAAACATAAGCAAGCGCGAAAGAAAGCGGTGATCAGAAGCAAATGGCTTCTTCCCAATCTTTTCAAATTTTTCTCTATGTGCATACGGAAAAGTGATTCATGCTTCACAAAGTCCTGCAGGTTATTACCATGTGTTAAATTGTGAGCCGCAAACACAAGCTGTTCTTAAACAAGAACAAAAAAGGAAAAGCAGATGGTTTCTTTTAACATCTCGCAAAACTTCTCCTGAGCGCAAGCTTATGTTTTCTCCTCTCCAGCTGGCAATTCCCACATGTAAATGATGTGATTTTTATCATTTCAGAAGGCTCAGAAGATCCCCCGCCTGCTATAAACGCCATATTTTCCCAAAGGACAGAGTGAGGGGAATGGGATACCCAAGTGATTCACACAGATGCCCAATATATATATATTTCTCAATTGTATGGTTGTTTTGTTTGCTTTTTGTAAAATGTATCTTGAATCTAATGTTACACAAAGGAGAATGTAAATAACTAGAACTGTAGATGCCCCACTCACAAAACTTTTGCAACTGTATCACTTTGAAGAGTCATCACAGGAATATATTGGGAATATTGGAGATGAGTGCAACCCTTCTACCCAAGGCGTGATTAACGGCAGGTGTACAACAGCAAATCTGCTCCTTCATCCAGACTGAGCATCACATTTGTTTGACTTCCTATAACCAATGCCTGAGCATCAAATAATTGAGATTGAAGCCAGCAGAAATCTTTGTTGTCTAGATAGAAGAAAATATGAACATTTCTGTGTTGGGAACATCCCAGACTGGACCTAAGCTGGACTTAATTATTTCTGATAGGNGATCTCAGACATTATGTCCTGAAATGACCCATTTACGAGAAATTGCATAGCCAATTGCATCATAAACTGGGATGGGATTGTTCTACCTCATCACTACAGCAGTTAACTTTTCTATTGGTGGATTCTGCACCAATAAGAACTAAAGCAGTGGCGTTTTTCGCCTTTAGAGCAGCTAAATTACGAGATGACTATATCCAACTGAGTTTACCGGCCAAGACTGGTAACTTGAATGTACCTCAGGAAGACCAGGAGTAAACCCCAATAACCCCTAGCTGTGACTTATAGGAAGTGGGTGTTACGGGAAATATGGGAGGATGTATTACTGAACTGCTATAGAAAGTAAAAGAACTCTGCATTAGATAGGGTGACTATGATGACTTCTCTGTGGATTAGAATACGCTATATGGTGCTAAACTAAATCTTAGGTATATAAGATTTATGCATACATTAATCTTGTGTATATTTTGTTTAACTATGTTTAACTATTCTTTAATTATGTTTGTCTGACCCATATGGTGTTAAATGTTTCTACGTGGGTTTATTTGAACCATATGGTTATATGTTACAAATTATAATTTATGTATATTTTACTGATTTTACTGATCTAATTGAAGTGCAGGTCATTTTGTATATTATTATGCCTATATTTTCTTTTGATTTCAATTTTAATTTAATTTGTATGGCCATGTGGCCACAAATAAAATATTTACCTACATATGGAGATAGTTTGGCAGCTTTAATGCAAAACTTTGACTTCAATCTGTTCAAAAAATGAAACAAATAGTATAAAATATGAGCAAAAATCTGAAGAATATATTATTATTTGTGCAGCAGTAAAAACATAAAGAATTGTCATTATAGGTCAGAACAATAGTCCATCTAGCCCAGTCTCCTGTCTCTAATATTAGCTAGTACCAAAGGCTTCAGTGGACACATCGATCCATTCCCTGTTGTTCTCTTTCAGCTTCTGGCAGTCAAAGGCTTAATAAGAATCATTAGAAGTTTCATATGATAAAGCAAGGTCCTCCCAACAACCATGACTGAAACTGAAACAAGTTTCTGCTACAATTGAGTATCTGGCTGGATGTTGCAATATCCATGGTATCCGGTCATATACCAAATGGTATCTGGTTTAGTATCCACCTACTGTCAGGGTCTCACTACTTCTGAGTCCCGGATCCCTGCCCTTCTACACTCCATTCATTGTGGTGCATCAGTTAGTTAGGTGGGTCTGCCCCCAGAGACTTATGGATTTGAATGACTTCCAGAACTCCCTGGGAGATTTATCCACTGACCTTGATTGCTACTTTGTTGATGACCTCATAGTTTTATTGAAGGACATCTTCACTAGGGCAATTGACATGGTTGAACCCAGTCATCCACTCCCACCACTGTGACAGCATAGGTTCCCCTGGTATATGGAGGACCTGAGGCAGCTGAAACAGGAGGGTAGACAATTAGAGCACAGATAGCGCTAGAATCGCACTGAAGCCAATGGATTGCAGAACAGATAATATTTAAAGGACTATGCCATGGTTGTGATGGTGGTGAATAAAGCTTTCTCTCTGCTGTCATATCATCTACAATATTCCATCTTGCAGAGCGTTTTTGGGTGATGAACAGCTTGGTCAATCCAGTCTGTCTTCACCATAAACCAGAGTCATCTACTGCCTGCTGTGACACTTTTATTAACTACTTTGCAGATGAAATTGCTCGTATTCACTACCACTTCGGTGCTATTACTCTGACTGCAGAGTCAGAGTCTGGGACTGTGGAAGCTCAGCCTTGTCACATTTGGTTGGATCATTTTCAATTAATGTCACCCATCAATGCAGAGGATGTGCCTGGAGTGATGCGGACAATCAGTTGTGAATTAGATCCTTTCCTGTCCTGGCTGGTGAAAGCCAGTTTGGAGACATTGGGGACTCTGCTGGCTGAGGTTGTCAATGCCTCCCTTTGGGAGGGTAGGTTTTTGGACACCCTTCAAATTGCAGTGGTCTGGCCCCTGCTTAAGAAACCATCTGTGGACATTGACTCCCCAGCCAGCTATCACCTTGTCTCTAACATTCCCATTTTAGGAAAGGTTATTGAATGGGTGACTGCCTGGTGGATTCAGACTCATCTCTATGCTTTCAGATTCCTGGTAGGGATGGGCAAACAGAACACCGTTCGGATGTTCGGACATTCGGTCATTCAATTCGAAACCCGACTTCAGATTCGGCTCTTCAGTTCGGCGGAGTTCAATTCGTCCGAACTCGGCCGAACATTCCAAAAAGTGCTATTGGTGCCGAAACCAAAACTGACATTTTTTCGGTATCGGTATTTTTGGCCCTGAAACCACCACCCCTGGTATCCACCCCTGGTGCCAGAAAGTCTTCTCCTCAGCTTCCTCTCCCTTCCAGTCACATTTTTCCCACCCAAAGTCACATTTTTCCCACTCCCGAACTCATCCGAACTCACCTGAACTTTTCCGAACCGTTCAGAAGTTCGAGCGTTTGGTTCGGAAGTTCAGTTCAGTCATCCAAACAGGCCGAGTTTGGGCCAAATTCCGAACTTCCGAACTGCGTTCGCCCATCCCTCATTCCTGGACCCATTTCAGTCAGGTTTTAATCTGGGGTATAACACGGAGACTACGCTTGTGGCCTTCATCAATGATCTATGGAGATTGACAGAGGGAATTGTGCCCTCTTGTTCATGTTCAGTCTTTCAGCAGCTTTTGATATGGTTGATCATAAGGTGGTGTTGCCATGTCTACAGGATCTGGCAGAGGTGCACGAGACTGCTCTTGAGTGGTTCCATTCATTTCTGTCAGGGAGGTCCCAGCGGGTGGCGATGTAGGAATGCTCGTCATCCACTCGGGGCCTCCCTTGCGGTGTCCCACACAGTTCCATTCTGGCCTCTCCCCCTTGTTCAATGTGTATCTTAAGCCACTGGGTGAGATCATCTGGAGGTTTGGAGTGAGGTGCCATCAGTATGCTGATGACACCCAGCTCTACCTCTCTTTTTCAACTGATCCATGGCAAACAGAGTCTGAGTTTTCCCAATGCCTGGCTGCTGTTGAGGACTGGATGAGGGTGAGTCAATTGAAGTTGAACACAGACAAGACTGAAGTGATGATGACTGGCCGATCTTGTGACTTGGAAGGGATTGGGACACCTGTTATTTGGGGGTCTGGCCCCCTCTAGTTACTCAGGATCAGAGACTAGGTGTGCTTCTGGATCTTCTGCTTTGCCTGAATTGTCAGGTTGCGAAAGTGGCCAGGAGTGCTTTTCACGTCAACTCAATCTGGTGAGAAGGCTGCAGTCTTTTCTTTCTGACTCGTATCTGGCCACCACCATCCGTACTTTTATTACCTCAAGGCTAGACTACTGCAGTGCGCTCTACATGGGGCTGATTTTCAAAAATCTCAAAACTCACTCTGTGCATGTGCAAAATGTCCCCGGTGGCCATTTCTGCTTTTGCAAATGTGCAGAGCGGTTTTTGAGGGTTCTCAAGAATCTCACAAGATTCTCGATGCCCTTAAAACACTCTGTGTATGCGCAAAATGACCAGCGGAGTCTGAAAATGTGCAGAAATGACCACAGCGGCCATTAGGCACATGTACAACGCCTGTTCCAGGCCCTGTGAGTTTGGCGTGAGAAGGGGTCAAGAATAGGCCGATTCTCGACCCATTCTCGTTCTTGCAAATCTCGGTGAGAAGCCAATTCTTACTGAGATTTAGCAAGAATGAGAGGGGGAGTTTCAACCCTAGTTCCTGGTAGCTGCCCCAGTGTTATGGAAGTCTCTTCTGCCAGAGCCTGAGTTTGAGCATATTCTGGTAGCAGTGTAAACATTTTCTTTTTGGCAGAGCGGAGTCATAATGGAGTGATCGATTTTCACACCTGACCTCTGACAGTTGGAGGTCTCATCCCCTGACCAGCTTGAGTAATAGCCATTTTGGGAACTTGCCTGCAGGAATTTATCCAATCCTTTAAAAAAAACAAACAGTTATATTATTGGTCTTCACAACATCCTTTGGAGACACTGATTTTACACTAATGTAACTGTTGAATTCATTGCAGCTTGTACACTAGGAAGAAGAGGAATGTTATGCACAGACATTTCTTCCTATATATAGTCCAGCCAAGAATTCTTATTGTTTTCCCTGACCAACTAAATTTAAACCAGATACGCTCCTGGGAGTCCTTAATGGCAAACTTCCAAAGGGAAACCATTCAGAGAGGCAGAAAATAAACAGTTGAAAGGCCAAACCAAAGTGCCTTGAAGGCATTACAGTAGTGGAGGATCCAGTCAGAAAAGACAGATAGGAAACAAGATCAGTGTCCTGATAGAGATTATTTATCAATTGATTTATTACCAGCAGACAATACCCATGATTTTTGGTGTCATGTTGGGTACATGACGGGTTACGCAAGTGCCAATTGGGCACCCGATTAACACACACACTCCAAACCAGCAATTACTGTTACTGGCGTACCAATTTACTAATCGGTCAGTCGGTAAATTAATATTGGAAAATAGAAAAAATCAGGATGAGAACTCGGAAATCGCCGGGATGTTAACTAAAAATATTGAAGCACTGTGGCTGTTCTATGTATGGGCAGCCCTTTTCCAAGATGGCACAGGCTGCATCGGCACCATCTTGTAAAAGCAAAGCTGATCTACACATGCACAGTATCGACTGCCATTTTCCAAAATGGAACCATCCTGGCCTGCATCATCTTGGAAAAGGGCAGTACACATAAAGAGTGGCCACAATGACCATTTTGCAAATGCACAGTGATTTATTTATTTTTTGGTGACCTTGCTTCCCCCCATCCCCAAATGGAGAAGACAAGCAGGGAGAGAGACCCAGTGGCTGCAGCAGTGCCGGTGACTAAATGGCATACAGAGCCTTTTGCAAACCTAGCCAGGCTTGCATTAGGCTCTTTCCAGGTGTTTTGTAGAGGAGGAGGGACAGTTCGAGAGATTCCCGCTTTTCTCGGTGAGAATCCAGGCAAATCTCAACTTGTCATCACTTGCAAACATGAGCTGAGAACTCGATTTCTCACTGAGAAAAGAGAGAATTGCAAAATCGCTTTTCAGCCCTACACCTCACTCCAGCTCTGATTGAACTCTGGTTGTACCTATCTGGTATAAAGAGCTCATGACAGGAGACAGAAGGCTGGCAGAACAAGGCTTGTGGCTTCTGCTTCTGTCCTTCTGCTCAACCTGCCTGCTTTGATATGTTCCTTTCTGGTTTGACCTTCTGCTTGACTCTGACCACCCTATTAGATCATCTCTCAGATCTGAACCTTGCTGAGCCCTGATTCTGTTAGATCTTGATCCTGCCTGGTCCTGATCTTGTCACCATTCTGCCCTGACTCCAAGTGGCACTTGAAGTTTGTTTAAAGTCCATATCCATTTGTGTGCTTTTGTGCAGTCTCGCCATGTCTCTTCCTTCCTGGTTCTTTGGGGACAGTTGACAGTGCTGAGCCCAATGCTGGTTTCACCTTGAGGGTGTTGACTTCATGCCTACCCCATGGACTTTACTCATGTGGGGCTGGTGATTAGTCTTTTCTTGGAGGAGGCACTGAACAGGACCTGCCCATTTCTGGAGCAGGACAAGCCACTCCTAGAGAATTTTGAGTAGAAATGAAGTGAGAACAACTGTTTCCATACCATTGAAATACCTACCTTTTGGGAGTGTTTGCAACTGTTTGTCAGTCTTTTCTCACCATCCATTGAATCCACTTTTCTGCTGTTGTCGAGATCAGCATCTGTATTGTCCACCTGGTATCTTTTGGTAAATTTTGGTATTTTCAGTAATTGTTTGTATTTTTCGTATGTTTTGGTAATTTCCAGTATTTTCTGTCAGTTAGTTTAATCAGTTTCCAGAACGTTACAAGATTTTCTGGCATCTGAATGCAGATGACAAGGGCTAGCCCTTGAAATACACCAATCAAAACACAGTTTACAATGAGCCAAAACAAGGAAAATGATAAAAGTTATGTAGTGAACTTGCAATCATACACAAGCTAACATAA
The DNA here is from genome assembly GCA_003113815.1 of Sphenodon punctatus. NCBI lineage: Eukaryota > Metazoa > Chordata > Lepidosauria > Sphenodontia > Sphenodontidae > Sphenodon > Sphenodon punctatus. The sequence continues at coordinate 1,998,580 of QEPC01013085.1, read as the reverse complement.
GCAGTGTGTAAGAAACGTTATGTGGTGTGTGACTACTTCTGCCTAAGAAGAATGACCAGAAGTACCACTCCCACTCCAGCCTGGCCCGTCTGCTCTGCTACGGTCCTTTCCGACTCGATCTTCCACTTGACTCTGACCAGGCAGTGGTGTGCAGAAGGCACATCATTCATTTTTGTTTTCATTTTCTTCATTTTCATTTCTAAAACCCGTTTGTTTTCACGGGTTATTGTTAAGGACTCTACTGTTTTTGTTTATTTTTTTCTGTTATATTTTTATTTAAAACAATAATTTACAAAATCACTGTGCATGTGTAAAATGGCTGCCAGGGATGTCTTTACATGCATGGCCCTTTTTCCAAATGGAGATGATGCTGCCAGCACCATTTTGGAAAAGGTCACACATGCGCAGAACGGCCCAACAACCATTTTGTGAATGCACATTAATTTTTTATTATTATTTTTAATAAGATGAAAATTAAAAACAAAAATGAATGAAATCATATGAATGTCAGTTGTTTATTCTTTCATCTTTGTTACCTTAGTTACAAAAACAAATGGGGCTCCATTTGTTTTCATAATTAAACAATACAAAATTGCATACCCCTAGTTATTATATCATCTTTTAAATTTGCCATTTGCTCATCCCTGATTCTGTTGGAACCCCCATCTGCTACTGATCCTGTCACCACTCTTTCCTGACTGCTAGTTGCCCCTGACAGATTCTATGAAAATAAAATAATACTAATAATACTAATTAATTATTATTATTATTATTATTATTAAGCATTTATATTGCACAAGGAATGTACCTGGTGCTTTAAAAAGTAATGGAATAGAAACAGTCCTTGCCCTAGGGCTTACAATCTGAGAAACCGGGGGGCAGGGGGGAGAGACAAAGGAAGGGGAACAGAGGGAAAGACAAGGGTTGTAGCAGTCACAAAGATGCGAGGTCTCAGGTGCATGTACTTGGCTTGGTTACATCAAGAATGATGACTGGCTGGTCCATGTAGTTAGGATACAAGTACACAGGCCTAAGGTAACAGATTGTACTGGAAGGAAAGTATCAGCAGGAGTTAGGTGAGGGGAGCAAGGAGTTAGGGAGGACAGAGCAAAAGAGGTGGGTCTTGAGGAGGGATTTGAAGGTACAAAGGGAGGGGGCTAGGCAGATGTGGGCAGGGAGGGAGTTCCAGGTTTGGGGGGCAGCTAGGGAGAAGATACAAAGATGGTTAGGGGAGCAGGGGAGGCGTGGGAAGGCGAGAGAGGGGATAGAGGAGGAGCAGAGTTCACAGACTGAAGTACGCAGGGAAATTAGCACAGAGAGGTAGGGGGAGCAAGGTTGTGAAGAGTTTTATAGGTGACAACTAGGAGCTTGTGCAGAATTTGTTAGGGATGGGCGAACAGATCACGATTCGGGTTCGGCCGTTCGGTTCATACACGTTCTGTGCATGCGTTTGGGTTCAGCCATTCAGGTGATTCGCTGGATTCGTGTTCGGCAGTTCAGGTTTGATGTTCGGCGTTCGGGTTCAGCCGAAAAAATAGCGCGAGGGCACGGGAAGCCGTAATCGCACTGGAAACCAGAAATTCGAGTGCGTGCGGATCTGTGTGGCAAGTGAGTGTGTGTTTGACTCGGTAGCTGTTTGTTTTGTGTGCTTTGACTGTGTTTGTGTTGGGTTCATTCGGCTGTGCTGTGTGTTTGGGTGGTTGGTGAGGAGTGTTGGTATGTGTTCTGTGGGTGATTTTTTTTCAGTGTGTGTGTGTGTTTAAAAAAAAAATGAAGAAGGCTGCAGTCTTGCTGGTCAAGGGGGAGGAGGAGGAGGATGTAGAGGTGGTTGCTGCTGGCACTGCCCCTACTACCCATCTGGTGGTGGAGTCCGGCTCCTCGGCTGAGGAGCCAGTGGCGGGCTCAAGAGGTGATCCCAGGTGTGTAAACTTTTTTTTTACTTTGAGGATAAGAAAGGTTCTATCGGTTAGAGCGAGCTCACTGGCATGTGGGTGGGTGCATGCCTGGGTGGTGGGCATCAGTCAGGCAAAAACAGTGGGCATCAGCGGGTGGCAGTGGATGTCTGCCACAGAGAAAAAGGGTACTGTAGTGTGGGGGGCTGTGGCACGAGCAGCACCTCCACCCACACATATGCCAGGTTAGCAAGGGTCTCCACTCTCCAGTTGCCATCCCATTCCCTATGCTCCCCCAAATAAGGGCAGGCTCTTTCCCCAACCAGGGTCACATCTCCTGTTGCCATCCCTAGCACCCCAAGGAGGGCAGGATTTGCACGTGCCAGCCAGGGCCTTCCTAGTTGCAACCCCAAGCACCACAAGGAGGGCAGGGTTTGCATGTGCCAGCCAGGGCCTTGCTAATTGCAATTCCTAGCNTTCGTTCAGGAAGGGGGAGCCAGTAAAGAGAGGAGAGGAGGGACTGCACATGGTCGAAGTGACAGGCAAGGTGGATGACCCTGACAACAGAGTTTTGGATGGAGATAAGGGGAGAAATGTGAGAACTGGGGAGGTCAGTGAGAAGGAGATTACAGCAATCAAGGCGAGAGATGACCAGGGCGTGAACAAGGGTTTTGGCAGAGGAGACAGAGAGAAAAGGGCAAATCTTAGCAATGTTATGGAGGGAGAAGTGACAGGATGTGTCAACAGAGTCGATGTAGGGTTTAAAAGAAAGACATGATTCGAAGATGAAGCCTAAACTATGGGCTTAGGGGTTGGGAAGGATGGTGACCCTGTCAATAAGGATCGACAGGAAGGAGGGAAAGGAAGGATGAGGGGGAAGATAAGAAGTTCAGTTTTAGCCATGTTGAGTTTGAGTTGACATTGAGACAACCAGGTAGAGATATCAGAGAGACAGCTGGTGAGGCAAGCTTTAACAAATGGAGAGAGAGGGAGTAGAGAGATAGAGTTGAGTTTCATCAGCGTAGAGGTGATATTGGAAGCCATGAGAGGCAATGAGTTTGCCTAGGGACAGGGTGTAGATAGAGAAGAGGAGAAGGTCAAGGGGAAGCCTTGGGGAACAGTGACACCAACTGAGAGGGGAAGGGAGAATGAGGTGGAGTTGGCAAGAGACACATTGAAGGAGCGGTGAGAGAGGTAGGAGGAGAACTAGTTGAGGATGGAGCCATGGAAACCAACAGAGTGAAGTGAGTCCAGCAAGAGTGAGCGGTCAACAGTATCGAAGGCAGCAGAGAAATCAAGGAGGAGAAAAATGGGGTAGAGGCGATGAGATTTAGCCACAAGAAGATAATTGGTGATCTTAGCGAGAGCAGTTTCAGTGGTGTGAAGGAGGCGGAAGCCAGACAAGAGGGTCAAGGGAGGAGTTGGCAGAGAGGAAGTCGAGGCAGCGAGAGTAGACAACATGTTCAAGAAGCTTGGAAGCAAAAGGAAGGAGTGAGACAGGATGGTAGCTAGAAGGCAGTATATTAAGAAGGAGAACTTATTCTGGGACCAATTCCTCAGCCACAGAAAGTAAAGTACAGTTAAGTTTACAAGTAAATGATATTTGGGGCCTTCAAATTCAAAGTTATCATACAAATTATCATTTAAAAAGGTAATTTCACCCCAGGTCTACAAAACATCCCCAGGACCTCACCTGTGTGGCCCGATACCTGGCAACAGGCACAGTTTATAAAGCTCTAAATAGCAGTATCAATGGTATCAAACAAGGAAAGAAATGCACAAACAAAACAGAACAAAATAAATGCCTTCCTTGTAGAAATGTAGGATTTACCTTTTGCTATGGTGTCCAGGTGGTGTTATTGTGTCCTTATATAGACTATAAGATAAGAGGTAGTGATTGGCATTTACTGTATGTTTGTACACAGCACTAAACAGAATGGGTCAATCCTGATTATGGCCGTTAGGGGACACAAGAAAAGAAATGAAAATAGAACAATATAAATGCAGTAAAAGAAACAGTAGGAAGCACAGTAGTGCCATGCAGCGACATAACCACAGGCCACATTGAAGGGGGAATTCCAAGGACTGAAAAATGAAGACTTTCATCTCCCCAAATCCTACCTCCTGGGACTAAATGGTTGAAATTAAGGCCGGTGCTGTTCCCCCTACATTTAAAACTTAGGGGGCTCCCAGACACACATTTAACCAGTCAAATAGCAACAAAATCTAGGGCAAATGTACACTGGGATGAACTATGCTGGAGCAGAGAGATGCTAAGGAGTAGGGATGACCAGAGAAAGCGAAGTCACCCTTGCACTCTCGTCTGACCTTGGGACTTCCAGACAATGGGTGAAAACAAATGAGTAAAGCTGTGCACCAGGGGCTCATGTTGTTTTGATTTCTGATATTTAAACCTGTTGTTTTCTTTTTCATAAATATTAAATTGTCATTTTTGGTTTTGCTTTTGTTTTCATTTTCCATTGGTTTCAATAGAAAACACATATTCGGCTGTAATGTTTTTGTTTTTCACTATATTTGGATGAAACTTGGTTGGATTATACATCCAATGGAAGGCATTATATGTACCAAATTCAAAAAAGATTAGATAAAGGAATTCAATCTTCTAAGCAGTTGAACTAATTTGTTTTGCAAAACTCTTCATATATATTCTTAGGTATAACTTCTTTTCCTCATATTTAATATAGATGAAACATGGAAAGGTTATACCCCTTCCCATATGTACCATCTCTGTCAACTTTCAGAAGGCTTGGGTAAAGGGTCCTGGTAGTATAAGCAATTAAATTATAAATGTATGTCTGACTGTAACATCTTTGTAGTCCAAGCAGTGTACATGACATTTGGCAGGGCTGTATGTCACACGTTTTTGATCATCTATGAAAATTATCAGAAATATGTGATAAAGGGTCCAGATTTTATATGCCTGCACAGCATATACAGAGAAGGAGTCTATGCTAGGGATTCTCTTAAATGTCACTGTTGTATAAGATTGGTTTGTGATGCCAATTGGTCAGCAGAAATGTCAAACAAATATCATTCTGTGCTGTGATCATCCCAACATCTCTCCCCCACTTGTTACTGGGAAGTCAGAAGCATCTGTTTAGGAAAGAGCCAATAGAGAGTCTCTTATGTCCTCTGTCACAGTGCTTCAGGATGTAATTGTGATGATAATTAGCCAGCCGGAATGTGTAAACTATGTCTCCTGATTGCTGGAATGCTAGCCCCAAAGTTCCATTTATGTCCCTTCTATTCCCGCCTGAGGGCCACCCTCTATGCCTGCCTCAAAGCCACTGCTGATTGGTCCTGTAAAGCTAGAAACATGCAGTAATTGGCCAGTGAATGTGTCTGTCAGTCTTTTGGGTTGCTCCACATTCTCCCTCCTACAGCCTCTCTCCCCCTGCCATGCCAGGTGCCTGCCTCTGACTGGCACTGTATGTGCTGCTATGTATCTGAATAATGGTCTTTAAGGGGACAACTTCAATTGCTTATAAAATTAGGTCC
>QEPC01013085.1:1951265-1972057 GCA_003113815.1 Sphenodon punctatus | reverse complement strand
TTGCTGCCACCGGCAGTGGCGTCCACTGCTCCGTGGGTGGGGGTGGGTGGAGATGGGTATTGGCCGGGAGCAAACATTCACCAACATCCGCCGAAAGTGGCGTTTGCAAAGACGCCTCCACCCAACTCCACCCAGGGAAATGCTCCCCACCCACCGGCCAACACCCATCTCCACCCAGAGGAACTGGGTGGAGGTATCATGTGTGCACAGGGCCCATGGTGATTGGCTTCAGTGGTGTCCTGAAACATGTATAATAAAATGTAACACCCATTTTATGGGTGTTAGAGCATCTGTGTAAAAAGGGCCTTAGATATAATACGTAGCAGATAGAAGTTTATTGATAGAGATACTTAGATACGACTATATTGCATATAGTATAGGTTATTAGGTGTGGGTTTACGTAAGGCATACATATTAGTAACTTTTAATATTATCATTGTGCACTTATTATTACTACTGCATTATAATGAGAAATTGTGGAAGGAGTTCAACTTCTGAGAAGTCTGAGGCAGGTGTCTGTTGGCACTTGTGCCATTGATGGCAGCCCAGAACAGAAACGATACTGAAAACATAATCTTCATAATCGCTCAAAATTGATATTGATACTGATAATGACACCGATAACAAAAAACAAAATTTCCTTAATAATGATAATGAAAACAAGAGTTTTTAATAACAAAAAATGAAAATGAAAAACAACATGGGTCCTTGGTGCACACCCCTACTAAAGTCCCTGTACACTGCTCTAACAAAGTATATACAATTAAACGAAGTATAATTGAGATTGGGGTGGCCAGATTTTGGCACACGTAATCCACTTTATCCAGGCATCCACCTCTGATGATCTACATTGGCTCCAGACTGGAACGCTTTTCACTGGCTCCCAACTCGAAGGTACCTCAGCATTTGGTCTCAGAGTGGCAAGGAGCACTCCCATTTAGAGAGTGCTGCTGTTGGCACCATTTTGGAAAAGGGCTGCACACACACAAAATGGCCTGATGGCCATTTCTTGCACGCACAGCTCTTTTTTTTCTTCTTAAGTAAGATTCTTGCAATAATCTCAAAACGTTAGAGAGATCCTGGCAAGATCAAATTAATTCTTGTATCACCAGTTCTATTAGAGGCAGAGCTCCTGGGGCAGAGAACTATGCCTAGTTCGCTGCCCCAGGAGCTCTGCTTCTAATAGCACTGAGGGTTCTGTTAGTCAGACACACGTCATGATCTGTGACCTTGTGCAGCCTCTCCAGCAGTAAGGCCACCTTCCAGCAAGAATGAACGGCCCTGAGTGAGCACGGCTCTTTTGTCACATACCTCAGAAGCCAAACACTCGACAGATGGAAGTTAAAAAAGAAACGTGTTGGCTGCCTGAGGCATATTTTAATTTGTTGTTCAGCTCAGTTTGTTTCACTTTTAATGGTTCACTTAGCTGAACTTGTGACTAAAAAAATTAACACAGGAAAAAAAGTACTGTAAAAGTTTTGACTGGAAGAGCCTCCAGAGCCAGCACATCACAACTTTCCTCAGGCCAGATGCCAAGGTTTTTTTGTTGTTGTTGCTGCTGTTTTGTTCCTAGTTGTGGGGGACAAGGAGATGGAAAAGTTTTTTAGAAGAGTCATTTTACACATACTTTGTGCAGTGGCTGGAATGAAATTGTATGCCACATGTAAATATTCTGCTTGAGGAGCCATGTGTGTGACTCTCAAAGACCCTTTTTACACAGGCGGCACTCACACACCAGGAATCTGAGTGTTCATGCATGGGTGCCACCCATGTAAATTCCATGGTATATGTGTGTGCGCCTGCATGCATGCTCCCATATGCACACCCATCCACCACGCACAGGGCAACTGGCAAAAACAGTGGTAGCTCCGTGCATGTCAATGGGTGGGGGGTGGGTGTAGATAGATGTGCGCCCATCGCCCTCCCCCCACCCAGTGCACATGGACCGCGGCACACACCGACACCACCACCCTGCGATGTGGCCCATTTAAAAAGGGCCACAGTCTCACTTGAGCCTTTGTTTCTGTCTACCTCCATCCTTCTTCATTCCACCGCCACCTCAAGGCCAGTGTACAGCGGGGTGTAGTTATAATAAGTGCAGCAGGGTCCATTCCATCACCCTCCCCCCACCCAGTGCACATGGACCGCGGCACACACTGACACCACCACCCCGCGATGTGGCCCATTTAAAAAGGGCCAGTCTCACTTGAGCCTTTGTTTCTGTCTACCTCCATCCTTCTTCATTCCACCGCCACCTCAAGGCCAGTGTACAGCGGGGTGTAGTTATAATAAGTGCAGCAGGGTCCATTCCATATTCTGCACCATGGCCCATTCCCACCTAGCTACACCCCTGAAAGTGTCTTTTGAGGGAAGGGGTGAATGTTTCGCCCTTTCCCTGATTGCCCAGTTCCCATCCACCTCTACAGAAAGGATATTACCTTAGGGAAACGTCGCACGGGACAGTCAGACGGTCATTTCCCAAGCTGGCCTGGGTGGAGAGGGTGCATGCCCGCCAGAACACAGACTAGACAAGCTCCTGGCAGGTCTGACAGCAGCCCAGCCCAGGGGAGAATGGAGAACATGTGGCTGTGCTTCCTGCCCCCCACCCACACGTGCATGGCAGCCGGCATTCCACTCCCACCTATTCGGATTCCCTTGTCTCTCAGACAAAGGAATTCCCTCCCCACAAGCACTGTCCTGAAAGCACCCACCTCACATGCTCATACTGCCTCCTCACAGTATTTGAAACCCCCTATTCCAAATCATGTTAATGCAAAATCCCCATTCTACTAAAACACACATTAGCAGGGAAGTCCTCTCCCCTCCCCAAGGAATGCACGCTCCCCTCCCACACGGAAGGGCCATAGTTGTATCAAAACCTCATCCCCATCTAGTCTCCAAGCCTGTGTCCCCTCCTTTCACTAGGAGGTCACAGCTAGCCCCAACCCTCTTCTCCCCCAACTACCATTCCCAGAACAAGAGCACCATATAAACTACAATTATAAACCCATCAACAAGTGTTGTGACGTCACTTGGGCAGCTCTGGCGTAGCAGAAGCCTCATAGGGTAAAAATTAACGTGCAGCCGGTGCACTGGCTACATGCTTGGGTATGGGGGCCAGCCCTGGCAGAATCATGTTGGGGCGTGTGCCTGACTGAAACAGCCAGCAAGCACTCCCCCAGTGCCCATCCCCCCCCCTCAACATCTTGGGGAACTGTGACACATTAGCTCACAGGCAGCTATGGCTGCTGACCATGGCAGTCCCCATTCTCCAGCTGGTATGGGGCCATAAACAGATGCACTCGCCCACTATGGTCCATGTTGGCCTGCCTGGGCAGCCCTTGGCCCAGGCTGTGTGCCCAGCATCATCCAGAGGACCAATTCTAGACGAGTTGTGGACCCACATCTGGCAGTCTGGAAAGTGATGTGACAGTGAGTCTCTGACCTAAGCATGCCATAACGGGCCCATGTCATGTTTATTATCACCCACAGACGCTGCTCTTTATTAATTAAAAAAGATGGTTTAGGGAGCAGGAACCTTGGGGAAAGGGTGGAAGGGTGGTGGCAAAAAAGGAGCAAAGTTCTCAGGTGGAAACATAGCAATAAATGAGAGCACAAAGATGAACAAAAGCAAGGTTATAAAGAACCTTGAAGATGAGAACAAGAGCTATCAAGCTATGACCTGTAAGTGCAGGGGTGAGGGGAGGAGGTTGTGATGTGCCTTTTCTACTCCTCTGCAAAGATGCTGCAAGGAGAAGGCACTGAATATGTTTAAACAAAGATCAAACACAACTAATACTGAACTGAGGAAAAATACATAAGTAGGAATATAAAGCTAGACATGAATAGCAAAGTATGAAAGGTATCTAAAGAAAGAAGATAAAAGCTATTAGAGCAAAGATAAGACATTAAAGGCTACGTTTTCAATCTGCCTCAGGCTGGCCTCTGCTTTTGCGTGCTCACTTTGGCAGACACAATTGATTGCACCTACTATTGTTGAAGAAACACAGTCCTTTGGTATGCGCTCACCCAGAACCCCCGTACACAAGACAGGTAGCTTAGTTCTCAACTGCCTTAATTGTAGAAACACATTAACTCCTGTGTTTGTTTGTTTGTTTGTTTTTCTTTCTGCGGACGTTAATATGAACCCATTTCTGTGTATGAAACCGTTCGCAAAGAAAAAAAGGGTACATGCACGCGTATTCATAGTAAAAGTGTTCAGACAGCTACCTTGGGAGAACTTGGGCATTATCTGACTAAAGAACCAGAAAATTACCAGGGATATAGATAACCACATTGTGCAAACAACAAGGAATCATTGCGACAAACAAAACACGAGAAATTCATTTGGCAAAATCTGTTTGTCTAAAACATTCATTAAATAATTTTGAATAATGAACTGAATAAGAATCAGAGTTTGTAATAAGGATGGACTGGCATGACTGTCCCAAGTCCCGCTATTTTCTCCACTTCCAGGGGACCGCAGTGGCCGCCGCTTTCACCAGGGCAATGTGCGGGGTCCCACTCACTCCTGACAGGGTCCCATACATGACCACCTCGGCAGGGGGCAGGGGGCCACCGTTAAGGGGACAGGAGAGATGGTGCCACCAGGGTCTGTGCTTTTTTTCTTCACCCTAGGCCCTGAAAATTCTAAGGTCAGCCGTCTTTGCAAGGGTATAATCTGAAACAACAAAAAAGAGAGGATAAATTAGCAGAATAAGTTATTTTCCTAGCTTTTTAGCCAATCAAGTGCCCTGCATATTTTTTGTTTAGCTTACTGTGAATGTGTATACCACAATAATAGCACCACTCTCTTACCTACCAAATAAGGTATATTGCTAGAGCTGAAGCCAATGTATGAACTGGTTGGATTTGAATCAAACTCAAAGTAGAGATTCAAAATTTGGTTTTTCAAAGTTAATGGGTGCATATTTCATTTTTGTTTTGATTGCTATTTCATTGCTTGCTTTACTTTGGTGGGGTTTTTTTTTAATTCCGTGTCAACTTTTTCTTGAAACTTGAAATTTGTTGATTTGTTAACTCATATCATGTGATATACCAAAGTACCAACCCATTGAAGTACCAAACAGCGAAGAGATGAACTTCGAAGGAGCAAGGAATTCAAAATCAAGTCCTCATTTTGATAAAAAAAATAAATTATATTTAATTTTATTTGTTTATTTATTTAAATGTCTACCTCATCCTTCCTCCAAGGCTCAAGGCACCATATATAATAAAAACAAACATTTTAAAAAATGTAAAACCCTGCATTTAAAAACCACATTAAAAACCAACCCTCACCCCTAACACCGTCTGCCAAATGCTTTGCAAAAAAATATATAAGTTCTGTACCAACTCCGGAAAATTCTCAAGCTTGGGCTCAGACGGACCTCAAGGGAAGTGAGTTCTAAACTTATATAACATAGGGGCAACAACTAAGAAAGTCTTTCTGTGGGCCCTTGTCGTACACACAAGATTAGCAGGTGGTACTCACAAAAGAGCACTCATGGGTCCCGGCTGATCACAGGGGTCGCAATGGAGCATAGAAGGAAAGGCAATCTCTCCGATATCTGGGGCCAAAGCCATTTAGGGCTTTTTAAGATCAGAATCAACTAGACCAGGAGCCATCACCAGGAGCATCTGGAATGTGGGGCCTTTCTCATGGCTAATGCTGGATCTATAAATGGGAGGACTTGTTATTGCAATCTTTTCATTTTATCCCTACTTCCATGCATTAATTTCCCTGATAGAGTTTAATTTAAAATAAAAAAATAAAAATAAATCCTTTCTACCTTTCTGTATTCCTCCCCAAAGTTAGAACAACATGTGCTACTTTCCCCAGTACAGCCTGTATCCTCCTGAGCATTTCCAATCTAATGCTTTTGCACACACTGGTGCCTATACATTCCTCAACTTCAACCTCATTTATCGTACTTGGCTCACATCCTAGAATTAGCTCCAGAACACCTTTCCAGCATGAGAATCTGCCCAGAAAATGATCTAAGGAAGGAATCCTGCAGTTCCTGCAGAAATAGGTCTGTCTCCATTTTTTGTGTAAGATATTATTTCAGTCAATATAGACTCTAGCTGAAAGGAAGACCCGTGCCAAATACCAAATCCAACCATTTCAAACTATTTGATTTGTTTGACACAAAGCATGATGCACAGAGCATGAATCACTTCTCACTTCATTCACCAAAACAAATATACCATTTCAGATATTTCTGTCTGGAGGCGTTGGTTATTTCACGCACTTTTGTATTTTGTTTCAGATATTTTGAATCCATAGAATCACAGAATTGTACGGATGGAACGTACATCGAGGCCCATCTAGTCCAACACTCTACCTCATGGCAGGAGATGCATGTCTACGGCATCATGGGGAGATGCTTGTCCAGGTGGGGTTTGAAAACCTCCAAGTAAGGAGATTCCACCACCTCCCTGAGAAGCTTATTCCATTGTCCAACAGTTCTCACAGGAATTTTTCCCTAATATTTAACTGAAATCTACATTGTTACAATTTAAAACCAGTCCACCTTGTTCTGACTCCTGTCACCATGGTGAACAAAGCTTCATCATCTTTTTCGTGGCCTTTAGTCTTCTTTTATTTACCCAGTTATTCCAACCTTTTCTCATATGGCGGGTTCTCCAGCCCCTTTATCATAAAACCATAGAGCTGGAAGTAAACCCCGAGAGATTATCTAGTGAGGTCTCACCAGTGCCAAGGAAAGCAGAACCACCACCTCAGATAGATCCTGTTGATGTAGCCCCAAATCACTACTAATCATTTCTATAGCACATCTAGGCATCTGCAGTGCTTTATAGTCACAGATTTGCAGAGACAGCAGGTCCCTGACCAGGGGGCTTACAATCTAAGATGGACAAGGATGAGAGGAACACACAGGGAGAGACAGACACACATAAATTCCCATTTTACAGATCGGGAAACTGAGGCTGAGAGGTTGTGTCTTGTCCAAGGTGACCCACTAAATTCATTGGCAAGGTGAGATTTGAACCCTAGTCTCTCAGGTCCAAGCCCAGCACCTTATTTACTACACCACTCTGGCTCCCAGCATTTCCTTCTTTTACAACAGTGTCACGTTTGTGATCACATTGATCACAGTTTATGCTCCACCATAGCTCCCAGATCCTTCTCTCCAGTGCTACTGCCTAGCCAGTTATCCCCCACTTTATATTTGTGTTTCTAGGGGGGGTGGGGGTTGTTCCTATGTGCAACACTTTGCATTTGCCTTTGTAAAATCTGGTTGGTTGGTGCCAGCGCTAAACAACACTGTCAATGGTGTTATTTTGCGCTAGCACCGAACAACCAAATAGACAGATTTTACAACAGAAAGTGCAGAGTATTGCAGGTCATTGCTACAGACCACTTCGGACTAATCCGGAATGACCCATTAAGGACCATTATGGATTAATCCGAATTCAAAATGCCCATTCGTACTACTGACATAACTGAAACCCTACGGAGGAGTAGGTGATGGAACAACAATGGAAGGGGGATGAAACTGAAATGTGTGGGTTCCTGGTTGAGAGAGAAAAGCAAGGCATGGAGACCCACATGGCAGGAACCGATGGATTCTCACAGGGCTTGACCTGTCCCTGATCGATAAAAATATTTTCTGAATTAATTTCCCCATGGTCCATCCATTGTTCTTTTATCCAGGAAATTCCTTTGCACATTTGTTGTCTTTTGCTTTTTTATACTATCTCCTCAGTGGCATAGCCAAAATATTCATGTGTGTGTGTGTGTGTGTATATATATACATATATACATATATATATATATATTTTCCTCCACTTTCTCCCTCAGAAAACTGCCATCCCTCCGCAGCCTCCATTGATTGTTCTTTTATTAAACTCTGCATCACTGGCACATTGCACGCCCAACAAGAGCCACCAGAGTTATGGTACATTACACTTCTTCTTGTCTCTCGTATTTGTAATGCTTTAAGTTAAATTAGGCATTCAGAAACTGCCCTGTATTGAAACTTCAAATGACGTCAGATCTCTTTCCATTTGGAGTTACTCTGTGCTAATTTAGGGATGTGCCGCCTCAGTGCTAGTCAGGCTTGTAATGCAACAGTGACACAAATTTGGTGTTCAGTGAGCCAGATCAAAACTTTCAAAACAATCCCTCTTACATTGACTTGACTTTGCATGAAAGCGGTAGCTTTCTACTCCAGTAGCACGTGGGATAGAGTCTGTTTCTATATGCCCAGACTGTGCTTTCAAAAAAAATAAAGTAAAAAATGGGCCTATTCCTTTGTTGAGATGGCAATAATTTGCTTTGTGGTATTCTTGCTGCCAGGTGTCACTGATGTATGAAACAAAAAATCCCTGCTGATCGTACAGGGAGTAGACTCTGTGGTGGCGCAGACACTGCTGTGCAGGGTTATTTGTTTTGTTCTATTTTCATCCAGGCGCACATGACTAAGTTCCACAATTCAACTTTAAAAAGTTAACAAGGGAGAGGAATACAGGGAACTGCAAATAGAGAGCTTTGCACCCCTCGGCTGCCAATGTTAATAATGACCATCATCAAAGACTGGGAATAGGAGCAGCACTGAGTCAGATGTCAGAGAATCAATGCCAGGGCAAAGAGTAGGGACAGAAGTTGAGGGCCAGAGGCCGAAGATCACATCTAGTAAACAGGTGGAAAGCAGCTGCCAGGAAGCTAAAGCTAAGTCATGAGCTAAAGAATCAAGCAAGACAAGGTTAGTTGGGACTGAAACAAGAATGAGGAGGAATAAAGATGGACCACACAACGGGATCCAATATGGAAGCAACCAAGTAGCCATCGAGTTGCTTGGACACCCTCTGCTTCTTGGAGACTCCTTATGAGCCCCAATTTACAGCCCCTGCCAAATGAGCCAAAATGAGCCCCAAATGAGCCCCTGATCAGCCAAATCAGTAGAGATGTGGGGTCATGATTGAACCAGACAGAGCTTTGAGTATTCCATCTGCCTGAGTCTGAAATTAATTTGTCATGTTTTTGTAGAAAAATATTTGCAATTCCCACCAATGTTTTCATTTTGTATTGTTCAAAATTAAACTCTTTTTATTATATGATTTTTTCCATTTTAAAAAACAAACAAAAGAGAATTCATGAAAATGTATTTTTTGTAAAAGGAGATTGAAAAATTCACAATTAGTGGAAAATATAAAGGAACAAACATTCAGAAATTGATTTTAGTGGTCAGAAAGGCAGGGGTTTTTTTAACAGAAAATGTTCTCATATAAGAATAAGACATTTTAAAAATCTTATTTTATTTTATTTTTAAATCTGGGCAGAGATTTCTTTTGCAGAAATAAGCAGTTGCCCGTTCTCTGTGGTCAGTTACCTTCCATAATCAGTACCTTCCAGTCTTATACAGTGCAGTGGAAATGTGTTGCCTCATCTTCCTGATTGTTCCATGGTGGGGGTCATGTTGTTCCTTGAAAAATCAAAACAAAATGTACATGGCACTACACAGCATTTTGGAGGTGGGCAATCGTATACCTCAAAGAGGAGCGCAGTATAAAAGCTAAGATTTGTGGCTCTAAAAACAGTTTTTGATATGTTTTCTTATGTGGCCACAACACATCCACAGTGACCACAGCACTGACAGCTAAAATACTGAGTACAGCCACACAACCCGCCTACTGCGGTTTGGGCACCCTTACTAGGGATAGGCGAACACAACGGAGTTTGGAAATTCGGTTCAGTTCGGTTCAGTTTGAAATTCGTGTTCAGAAATTCAGTTCAGTTCAGTTCATTTTGAAATTCGAGTTCGGTTCGGAAGTTTGGTTCGGTCGACCGAACAGACAGAGTCCGGTCGAATTCCGAATCAAGTTCAGTCATTCAAAACCAGTTTTTTTGTGTGTGTTGCCACTAGGGATGGGCGAACAGAACGGAGTTCGGAAATTCGGTTCGGTTTGAAATTCAAGTTCGTTTCAGTCAACCGAACAGACTGAGTTCGGTCCGAACTTCCGAACCGCGTTCGCCCATCCCTTACCCTACATCAATGACCACTACCAAATGATGCAATGTAAAGTGAGAAATGTTACTGAGTTCTCAACATGATTTCGGTAACATTATGAGATCTCACGAAAATCTCAAGAAAATTGAAAAAACGCTCTGTGCATGCGTAAAATGGCCATTACTGGCAGCAGCACCATTTTGGGAAAAGGGGCCCATGCACAAATGGTCCTGTGGTCATTTTACATGTGTGCATGCAGTGTGCTTGCACGTGTGCATGAAGTTTTATTATTCTTACTATTATTATTATTTTGTTCACTGAGAAGCAGCCACCTCATCAGCAAACTCGCCTCCCCCTGCAGAGAAGTGGAGAGGGCAGAGAGGAGTCCCGGTACAGATCCAGAGGCAGCTAGATGAGTAAAAGGATTTTGATTTTTTAAAAAAAACAAGTGGGGCGTGGGAGAGAGCGAGATTTTCACTTTTCTCAGTGAGTCAGGGCAATTCTCAGCTTGTTCTCATTTACAAAAATGAGTCTAAACCCCTGATTCTTGTCAAGAAAAGTGAGAATCCAAGAAGCGAGTATCAGCCCTACTTGTGTGCGTGCTGGTGGCTGACAGATGTTCATCCCACTGTGGGGCAAGGAGGGCAGCAGGCTGCTACATCCTG
The DNA here is from genome assembly GCA_003113815.1 of Sphenodon punctatus. Classification (NCBI taxonomy): domain Eukaryota; kingdom Metazoa; phylum Chordata; class Lepidosauria; order Sphenodontia; family Sphenodontidae; genus Sphenodon; species Sphenodon punctatus. The sequence continues at coordinate 1,961,415 of QEPC01013085.1, read as the reverse complement.
CATCCTTGGAAAAAGGCCAGGGACACACATCATGTAGTAGTCTTACCCAAAATGGGTAAGGCTGCCCAACGCATGGGCTTTGAGCAGCAGGTGCTGTCTCCATTCCTATGTGGTCATATCACAGCCGGGGTGGGATAGTGGGCAGACCGGGTGGATGGGATGAGGCTGGGTTCCCATGCATGTGGCTAGCACCTCAGCCTGCATCAAAGCGTGGCAGGACCTCTGACAATGGCCTGCCCAGCTTCCCCATGGGGGGTGGGCAGAGACCATCTGCCCTACTCTCCATGCTGGCCCCACAGTGGCAGGCTGCGATTGCCTGCCAGGGACCGCATGGGGGATCAGGCCCTCCTGGCTTGTGTGGCTACACCCATTGTAGTGGCTATTTGGAACTGTCAGTTAAAGGCAATAATAAAACTTTTCAACGTAAAGATTTACATGCACTGAAACAAATACCACCAAAGCTAAAGGATTATTATTATTTCCCTTTTTAAAAAAGTTTGTTGTAACAAAATTTAAGGTGGTCACATGTAAAGTGTCTGGTAACCAGTCACGAATCACTGGCTTCGACAAGTTGGAGAAATACGGCATTAGAATGCACTGTAGCAAAATCTTACTGATGGGAAGTTAAAATAGAGAGAGAGAGAGAAAACTGAAAAGAGTTGAAAGTTGGCTGTCAGACAAAACTTTCAGCCAGTCATCTAATCAGTCTAACTTAGAAGGCTAGAGGTTGCTATCAAGCTGGTGTTTTTTAATGTAATCAATAGCCTCCGGTCTACAAAGAGATCACTGTAGAAATGTCATATGATGGTAATGAACACCTTCCTAGTGCTGTTGGTAGCTATCAAATCTGCCAGACTTTAAAAAGGATATATTCATATGGCCAGATTAGTCTTTGGCAGGAGTGGGCAAACTGTTTCTCAGGAGATTCATGCAGTTCTCAGGCAGTTTAAGTTAGGCTTTTGGCCAGGGCTGGCCCACCCATGGCCCCACTCTGCCTTGAGAGCCCTGTGTCTTATTTCATTGCACCAGTTCCTCAGAATCTCAGCAGCCAGGACCACAAAGAAGAGCTCCGACAGCCAATCATGAAGCAGGAGAGGTTTGTGAATGTATGTCTTGTGGCTCTTAGGTTTGGGAACTTTGCCCACCCTTGCTCTATGGGGTTAACAGGATACATGTGGATTAGGATTCAAAGCCTTCAAACTACTTTCTCCGGAGTGGTTCCATTACTGAAGATGATCACTCATGGGCATGGTCACAGTCAAGAATGGACCATTGTTTATAATGCTCATGAGCGGGAGCAGTGTGGTCCTCATCTTTTGACATGAAATCCTGCAGTTCCGTGGAAGATTCTTTCCTTTGTCTGGATGAAAACAGAATACTGCGAGTTTCTCCTTGGAGATTTTGGGGCCAATCTTAAAACCACATATTTGCATGTGGTTTGCGCACATGTCATAGTCCTCATACCAGGGATGAAACGAGTTTTTGACCTGGCCAAATATCTCATCAAGAATAGGTTTCCCACTGAGATTTTCTAGGTCAATAACCTTGCGAGAATTGGCGTTCTTGCCGCCATTCTCATGAGATTCTCAAAAATAGCCACCAGGTAGTCACACATACACAGAATGGCGGCAGTGGCCAGTTTGTGCATACACAGAATGTTTGAGAGTTTTCAAAAATCTCGTGAGGTTTTTGAGAAACCTCAAACAATGCTCTACACATGTGTAAAATGGCTGCCAGGAGCCGCACATGCGCAGAATGGCCATGGCAGTCATTTTGCACATGTGCAGAGCATTTTCTGAGGTTCTTAAGAATCTCACGAAAGTCTCAAAAACCTTGGCAAGAACATGCGAAATCTCACGGGGGCTGAGAGAATCTGGTGTTTCTTGCAAGAATGCAAAAGCATTCTTGTTTCAAACCTACCCCATACCAGGGATGAATGCGGGTTGCACGTGTCCACGGTGCTCAGGGTTTAGGTGGATCGGCCCCATTGTCTCTAAACTTTCTTGTAGTGTGTTACATTTACACTATCTAGGAATATCAGAGGAGAAACTTGGGGCAGAATATCAAAGTGTCGTGGATTCCCACAGATTTTCATCAGATTGATTTGTGATCTTAGCAAGTCATATCTTCACCCATTGATTCTTTCATGTTCCTTTTCTCTTCCCCACTGTTTAAACAAACACACATAAAAACACATCCGACTTTTCTCCTTAGAAGAAACATTAATAAGAACATTATGTAGCCCTAGGGCTCATTAGTCATAGACATAACAGGAATTATATTTGCGTATTTTAGACATGTTTAACATGCTAAATTTTATTTATCACACTTATTTTCCCAATGAATCACAAATAATTCTAGCACTTGGGGAAATGTGTCTGACACACACCACTACCGATTGCTTCCCAATCTAGCATAGGTAGCCAATAAAGAGAACTCAATAAAACACTTTGCTCTGATGATTTTGTTGGGATGGGATGTGTATGCGATAAGGATCTTAACCTCGCAGAGTGCATTTCTAAGATGTGCATCACTGAAATCACTAAGGATGGGCGAATGCGGTTCGGGAGTTTGGCCCGAACTCGGACGACCGAACCCGAACCCGAACTGACCTAGATTCCGAAAGTCAAAATGATCAAACAATTCAGTCAGTTTGGATCGCGTTCGGGTGAGATCTGGTGGCAAAAACATGTCACTGAAAGGCAAAACGTGAAAGGGAGGGGGAGTCAGCTGTGGAGCAGACTTCCAGGTACCAGGGGTGGAGAGGCTTGGAGTAGCAGCCAGTCTGCCCAATCACCATCCCTTTTCGCCTCAGACCACTGGCTTTGCAGTCTGCGATTGGCCATGGGCTAGGCTGCACATAGCCAATGGGGCTTGCGGTGAGGTGGGCGCAGCAAGAAACAAAACTGATTGCCTCCCCCCTTCCCAACACCTTCCGAGCTAATCACTGTTCCTGAACAGCAGGCATTTCAGAAGGCTTCCTCTCTCCCAGCAGTTTTGTTCCTTCCCATTCCTAATCCATTGCCATCCTCCTCCTATTTCACCCATCCAACACATTTACCTCCATATTATCATTTATTTAGATTATATTAGATAGATTGAAGTGTTATTTTTTGTTTTCACCCCTTCCTGTGTTCCCTGTGTTCAATCTTCCTTCCTCCCTCCCCTCTCCATTGAATCCTTTCCCTCTCCCTCTTATTCCATCCCTGATTCCCTTCCCCTGTTTTAAGTTTTGGATTTTTTTAGTGTAGGATTATTTATTATTAGATTGATTTTCATTTCAGTTTTGTAACCCTCCCTGTGTTCTTTGTGTTTCCCCAGGTGTAATATTGTATATAGATAGATAGATAGTTATTAGATAGATAGTTACTAGATAGACATACATAGTAGTTAGTTTAGTTATGGAGATAGATAGACTACCATGCGTTTGTAGGACAAGCCTTTGTAGTTAATTATTAGGATATTCCATTTAGTTTAATAAGTTTTAGAATAGTGAATTGCAGTTAGATTTAGTGTAGCGATAGATAGATATATAAAAAAGGAACAGCCACTACAGCCCCAAGACCCACCGTCAGGGTTCTGGGGCCTACATTACAGGCAGGGAGGACTGTGGCCAATATGTATCTAGAAGCTGCCACTTTAGCCCCAGGACCCACCGTCATGGGACTGGGGCCATCATTCCTCACACAGAGACGTGTCATTCCACTGCATCAAGAAACAGCCACTCCAGTCCTAGAACCCACCATCATGGGTCTGGGGCCATGATTCCTCGAACAGAGGCTTGTTATTCCACAGCATCAATGGCTATGTTGAATTTTTAAATTGAATTTGATGTAAGACTTCCTTGGTAGTGTATTAGCCGGGGAACTATGTTGGTTAATGTGTTGGTTCTAATTGTTTTGATGCATTTTATGAAATGTGTGTACTTTTATTTTATATGATATATGCTATGAATATTATGTTTATGTGGTTTGTCATGGCCTGTGGCCAGTACAATAAAGATTTCATTCATTCCTCGCACAGAGGCAATGTCATTCCAATGCACCAAGAAACAGCCACTCCAGCCCCAGGACCTGCCATAAGGGTTCTGGGGCCAATTTACAGGCAGGGAGGGCTGGGGCCAATATGTATCTAGCAGCTGCCACTCTAGCCCCAGGACCCACCGTCATGAGTCGGGCCATCATTCCTTGCACAGAGGCGATGTCATTCCACCGCACCAAGAAAGAGCCACTCTAGCCCCAGGACCCACCGTCATGGGTCTGGGACCAAGTTACAGGCAGGGAGGGCTGTGGCCAATATCTAGAAGCTGCCACTCTAGCCCCAGGACCCACCATCATGGGTTTGGGGCCATCATTCCTCACACAGAGAGCCTTTTTCCAAATGCCCAAACCGAACCAAACACAAACAAACCGAACGGCCGAACCCGAAAGAGGCGACCGAACCGAATTGCCGAAATGAACGAGTGAACCGAACCGGACTGAACTGAACGGCCGAACCGCGATCTGTTCGCCCATCCTTAGAAATCACACTAGCAATGAAATGAAATAATTTAAAAGATACTTTTCTCCTCATTGTATTTATGATTAGCAAAGTAAATGAAAATTGCAGCCTTTTATCTAACATCAAATGGTACTGCAATTCTCAGTTAAATTGGGCATTCATCCGTCTCTAAAGCTTACCTACTTTTTTCTTTACCCCTTTTACATATGTTTCTGAATACCAATAAATTAAAGATGACTAGCAACTGCAAATTCTTTTAAAAATTCGTGAAATAAATAATAAATAATAAAAAAGCCTATCCATACAAAGTACAAAGCCTCTTCTTTCATGTTAGCATCATAATGAAACAATTATTTGGAATTATATTCTGCACATCTCCCAATCTCTTTTTAAATATTTTTCAGGCCATTTTAATTCCGTTTCACTAAAATATGCACCACCACTGCACACACCCCTAACTGCATATGTACACATATATCCTGTGAGTAATTTTCAGATTATGTGACCAGGAAACCCAAATTTCCTGACTAAAAAAATCCAAATTCTGTGAGCAGATCCAAGCATGAAAATTAACTAAATAATTCAAATTATGTAAATTTTAAAATGTAAGTGAATTTCCCAACATGCCATTCCATCAATTTTGGACATTTCATGTCTTGAAAATCTCTTCTCAGGTCTACTTTCTGACAGCTATGGCAGGGAATATTATGCTTGCAGCACCTGGGACCTCATCGGCTAGCTCATAGGATGTTTTCAGACAGACAGGGAACCTACTGGAGCCCGGAGTTGCTCCATGGACCCACCTCGACGGCTGCCACTTACCAGCTCCAGCCAGGGCCACATTATATGAACCAGCAGTGTTGTGTGGAGCTCACCCTCCTCACTATAGAGCCATGGGTTGCTCTAGCAGCGCTCTAGGCAACTGTCCATGACTCTGTGGTGCTGAACACAGCAACAGACGGAGGGGTTTAGAGGTGCTCCGTGGGCCCCCAACAGACGGACAGCAGTGCCATGCTTGTCCATATCCCCAGGTTTGGCTGACCTGTTTCATGTGGCATGCTGCTGGATCTTGTAGAGCATGCCATGCTGGGCTGCATTGGAGCAGCCTCAACATGCCCCACATTGCACATCTGGCAGGCACCCTTCACACAGACTGGTAAACCCGGCAGTAACAGGGGCATTTGTTGGCATATCTGGAGCTGCTGTCTGTTTATAACCCATAGTTCCAAACATCCTATTGGTTAGCTCACATTACCATCATCCTATCAACTAGTATGTGCTCCCTGCTCAAACTGTAATTCCTCACGGCTTGAGGCAAGAATAGACCAAGTGACAAATTCCAAAGATTCCATGAATTTCAATGGAAAACAATAGTTTCCTCAGAGTAAGGTTTTCATCCTATAAACCTTTACTTATTGAAATGTCAATCTGTGTGGTGGGAGGCTGAATGGGAACCAAATGAGCAAGCAGTCAAAATTCAATGAAAAGTTTTAAAGTAAAATTCTTATAATGAGAGAAATAATGGAAAGCTATCTACACACTAAGGGTGAAAATAAATGCGACCAACGCCTTAACTAGCCCCCACCAGGTGGGTGTTCACCTGCCCGTCTATTAGGTGTTCACCAGATTTTGTCCCGCACCCTGACACACACACACACACACACACACACCCTGCCACATACACACACACACATGCGCGTGCATGTCACCCAGGGACATCACATGGCCACCATGTGTGCCAGTGTGGGCTAATGTGAGCCCACAGTGCCAAGTCTCATTTATTAGGCTGCATTCAGCCTAACCCACACCCAAGTCCACCAGCACCATAGAGTTATGCCTAGCACGGTTGATAGAGGAGAGATGCGGTCTTAGCTCACAAAAGGTTGTGAGAGGAAAGAGTGAGGGAGCGAGAAAGCTCTGATGGAAAGGCGGGATCAAACCCAGAGAAGAACTTCTCTGGTTGTGATCCCCTTTCCATCAGAAGCAATTATCTTCTTTTGCAGCCAATTCACAAATCGCTGTGAAGCAGCTGCAAAAGGAGATTGCTGCTTCAAGTTCTGGCGGAAAGTGGGGTCACAACCAGGGAAGAAGCCTTCTCTGGCTGTAATCCCCCCAGGGCTGGGGGGAGGGAAATTATTAATAATAATAATAACAATAATAATAATCACTTGCACACTAACCTTTTTTAGTAATATTTGAAATTTTTCATAAAACCTCTGATTTTGAAGTACTGAATTTGAGCTCTCTTTTTTATACAAATAATAATTTTTAGTCCTTGTGTTTGGCATAGAAAGCTTGAAAATATGAAAGCTGCAATGTACAGGCTCAAAACACAGTAGGCAAATAAAACAAAGTTTAATATTTTCATGATTCTTAAGTCAGTCCCATCATTTGTGGGCACCTCAACGTTGCTGTCTTAATGTGATGGAGAAAAATTGCATAGATGGTATTATGAGCCAAATTTGGTTGTTCATACAGACCCATTTATGAAAATCAATGGGGATTTTTAGTGCAAATATTCATTACAGAGCCCAGAAAGACATAACTATGCATGGAAGAAAAAGGAAGGCTGGGTGTTTGTCATTATCTCAGGTAATTCATGGATCTGATTTTTGCAATCCTGATTGCTGCAATCTCAATTTTGTGTTCTTTTCATGCTTTGACTGACAACGAATATAAAACTGACATCATCATCCTCTCAGTACTTTGTATGTGTCAGCCACTTGACAGCAACATTTTGCTTGTAGTTTACCAACACTCACCTCTGAGAGATCAGTCAAAAGCATATTACAGTAATCCATCTTGTGCTAAAATGCATGAATTAAATCTCTGCAGATGTCTGGTCAAGATAAGGACAAATCCAACCAATTCTTCAGGAACTTCGCTAGCACCATGTGTGTTTTCCCCAGTGTTCAGCTGTATATGTGACTGAGAATAAGGCTGGCAACAACAACAACAACAACAACAACAACATTTGTTTAAGTTTAAGGACATTAAGTTCATCAGGCTAGGTCATTACCTAAATCCTGGCTCATTCTCTTCTCAGATTTCCACTGAAAGCAATGGGTGGTCTGAGTAAATGTCTTGTAGGGTCTATTGTGCATTTTTTTGGGCTGAAATGAGATTTTGTCAAAAGGCGGAATCTTGTTAAAATCCTGGTTCCCAATACCATCTCATTTGAATCAAGAACCTCTCAGTACTCTGTAATGTCTCAACTGACAATTTGTGTCTTGATTTACTGACTTTGCTGTTTATCACTTTGCCGTACATTTCAAATCCAAAGAGATAATACCAACACAATACTGTATTTCTTGAAGTCCATTTTCCCTAGTACTTCCTTGTCACTCATTGGCTGGTACGCAGATTCCTTTACTAATCTGAAATCCAGATGCAGATTGGTCAAAGCAAATGGAACAACACAGAACAACAATTCTGATTGAAGGCACGGGATGGCGGTTAAGGAGCATTTTGGGGAGTTAAGGCATGGGCTAGTTGCACAGTGATTTGCTTAGAAATGCGAAACAACAAGCCCAGAGGTTTAACTGTACTTTCAACAATGCATTAAGTGGTAAATGAATGGTACATGGTACAGAGTATGTAGGACAGTATCTCGTGGTATTGAGAGAATCAAGAAATTGCATCGGTAATGGAAAACGGTCAGGAAATCGATCCCAGTTCTCAATATGATGAAATTTTTCACTAGCAACAATTTAACTTCTTATTTCAGCCCTAGCTTTTTCCCCACTCTGTCCATGTAAGAGGAAGCATAATTCCACCTACTTGCATTTAAAAGTCTCAGTATTGGAAATGAGTGGGGGCATTTCTATTAATATTATCTACATTTGAACTGCCAATGGCATAGCAAGACTGCGGTGGACCCAGGGTCATGTCCCGATTATTGACCTTCTAAAAGCAAAGGAGTGGGTCTTCCTAAGTGGTGTCACACAAAAGGCTACTAGCCAGCCTCAGTCTTCCCTAGCAAAAGCTGGACTCCCAGGGGCCTCCCTGGTTCTTAGTGAGGCCCTCCAAAGTAGCAACAACTCCACTAGAAACTTTTAAATTAATGATACAGCTCAATGAATTCCCATCACTCCATAGTAGCTACGCCCTTGTCCTTACATGTAGAATTTACTTTCCTAGTGCAGCTCACAGAAACTCTAGTCTGTTTAAGTCATGATATAAGGTTCTTCTGTCCTCAGGTCTTTGCCTAAGAGTGTGTTGATGGGGAATGTGTTTGGTTAATGTCCATACAAGGACAATATTGCAGTTAGTTTTCACATTCAGTGAGTGAGCTTCTGAGGGGACCAATTATGCTATCTTAAGACTGGACAACTAAATTGCAGATGGAATTTAATGTTGGCAAGTGCAAAGTGATGCACATAGGGGAAAATAATCTAAATTATATGTACAAAATGCTGGACACTAAATTAGGGGTTACTACTTGAAAAGGATCTTGTAGACATTGAAAACTTCAGCTCAGTGTGTGGCAGTGGTCAAAAAAGCTAACATAATGTTAGGAATTATTTGGAATGGAATAGAGAATAAAACAAAATATCATTGCTTTTTGACAACCACCCAATCTACACAAGCTACTAGTCAGAGCCAAACTCACACCAACCTGCTCATCTAACCGATGCATCACCTGCTCTCATCTTAGAAAAACAACCACCTTCAAGAGCACAACTACCAACAAGACCTACCTCCTCAGGCAGAATCTAACCTGTAAAACCAGAAATGCTATTTACATCATTCAGTGCAAACACTCAGGTTGCCACATACAATACGTTGGTAAAACCACCACAGATCTGCGTACCCATTTTAGGAATCACAAATCTGCTATCCTGACCAAAAAATACAACAACCTGTTGCTAAACATTTTAATTTAGAAGATCATGAGCTGTCAGATTTAGAAATATTCCCCATTGAACACCTACCAAACCCTGTGATGCTGGATAAAAGGGAGAACTTCTGGATCTATATACTTAACACCTTAACACCTCATGGCCTCAGTTTGGAAGATAATAGTTAAGAAGAGTTTGCTTTCTGCTTTTTGCCACTTCTGCAGGCGTTACCTAGCTAGCCTTGGAATTTTCAGACCACAGTATTCCTCTAACTGTCACCTATGGCCCTTTTTACACAGACACTCTATAAAATGGGTGTTACATTTTCTTATACATGTTGCAGGGCACCACTGCAGCCAACCACCATGGACCCTGTGCACACATGATGCTTCCACCCAATTCCTTTGGGTGGAGATGGGTGTTGACTGATGGGTGGGGAGCATTTCCCTGGGTGGAGATGGGTGGGGGAGTCTGTGTAAACGTCACTTTCAGTGGGTGTTTGTGAGTGTTTGCTCCCGGCCAACACCCATCTCTACCCACACCCACCCACGGAGCAACGGACTGCCGGTTGCTCCGTGGGTGGGTGTGGGTGGAGATGGGTGTTGACTGGGAGCAAACACTCACCAACACCCACCGAAAGTGACGTTTACACAGACGCCCCCACCCAGGGAAATGCTCCCCACCCATCAGTCAACACCCATCTCCAACCAGAGGAACTGGGTGGAGGCATCATGTGTGCACAGGACCCATGGTGATTGGCTGCAGTGGTGCCCTGCAACATGTATACAAAAATGTAACACCCATTTTAT
>QEPC01013085.1:1865559-1923010 GCA_003113815.1 Sphenodon punctatus | reverse complement strand
TTACTGCAAGCTTCTAGCTTTACAGGACCAATTGGAAGTAGCTTCGAGGTGGGCATAGGGGGTGGCCCTGAGGCAGGCATAAGCAACATAACTGGGACTTTGGAGATAGCATCCCAGCAGTCAGAAGACATAGTTTAAACACATCCAGGCTGGCCAACTATCAATCACATCCTGCAGCACTGAGACAGAGGCCATAAGAGAATCTCTACTGACTCTTTCCTAAACAGATGCTCCTGACTTCCCAGAAACAAGTGGGGGAGATATTTGGGGATGGTCCTAGTACAGAATGAGGATATTTGCTTGACATTTCTTTTGACCAATTCGCATCACAATCCGTTCTTATACCACAGTGACATGAGAGAATCCCAGGCATAGGCCCCTTCTCTACATATGTTGTAAAGGCATATAAAATTGGAACCCTTTAAAAAATCTCTCTCATATTTGGCAGAGATGATCATGAAAGTGTAATATATAGCCCTGCCAAATTTCATGTAAACTGGTTAGACTACAAAGATGTTATAGTCAGACATACATTTATATGTTAATTGATTATAACACCAAGACCCTTTTCCCACTCCTTCTGAAATTTGGTAAAGATAGTAAATATGGGAAGTGGTATAAACTAGACAAGTTTCACCAACATTAGATGTGAGGCAAAGAATTTACAGCTAAGAATGTATATGTAGAATACTGCAAAATAGAATACGTCAACTGCATCTAAAATCGTATTTCTTTTTCCAATTGTTTTGAAATTTGGTACACATAATGCTTTCCTTTGGAGGTACAGGCACCCTACTTTTCAGCCAAATAGCATAAAAACCAAAAATGTTACAGTCAATAATGTGTTTTCCATTGAATCCAATGGAAATTCAATTCCGAACTCACCAAACGCATCTGAACCAAAGGTTCAAATTCGAGTTCGGGTCGCACATTCGGTTCGGTCAACCAAACTATTCGAGTTTGGTCTGAACTCTGAACTTCCGAACCGCGTTCGCCTATCCCTACAAGATGTGCTTCCTCATTTGGAACAGTCATGTACTGAACTGCCTGGCCATACTGTCCCTGGAGATCAACAGGGACCATTTCAGTGTCTTCTTTGGCCTTTGGGGATTGCAGTATAGTGCATCAGGGTGGCACAAGAGAGCCACGCATCTGTGAAATATCCAGGCAGCACAAGGTTGAGCTGGGTCACCTGCAGTACAACAGAGAAGTGCCCTCTGGAGGTAAGTCCTAGGTGGTGCAATACCGAGTCATCCCACCAATTGCCACCACGACTGCCAGTGAGTGTGTGAGGTAATGGTGAATGAAAGTTAGGTAATGGGGTATTTTATGCATATAAAGTCTGTTAATTTACATATATTTATGCAAATTGGAGGAATGGGGTTGATTGTGGCATGTTTGACCTTGGGATTTTTGAAATCTGGTCTGTGACAGGGCGCCATTCAACAGGGATACGTTTCTGCAGGATTAGGCCCACACAAGTCACCTTGTCTGAGGAAATCAGCTCCACATTCTTTAACCCATAAGTGTTGCTTTACTTATACACTATAATGTCCTGTCACCACATAGTCTCAGACTCTCTATGTACATTATCAATTCAAATACACATCATTCACCTGCAACGAGTAGGGCTCTGCCATTTCAGCCCAGCTGGCTGGGCGCAGGCCTTCCACAGCTCTGTGATGAACTTTTCACAGGGTATTTTCAGATGGACACAGGGCACCGTTCAAGTCCAGGGGTGTGCCCCCATGTCTGCCCACTTGCCGCTGTGCCTGGGTCCATTTTAAATGGACTCAGCAGCTGCCAGGGCCTACGGTCCACCCACACAGCATCCCTCCCCCACACCATAGCATTGCAGGCAGATCACCTGCCACACTAGGACACTGCCGGATCAAACCCCTGCCAAGAGTGGGGCTGCAGCAGCCATTCATCCACTGAACAGACAGATGGCAGCCCTGCCTTTGGCCAGTGCCCCAAGGCTGGGCTGCCCACTCTGCTGGAAGTGCTCCAGGATGTTCCAGATCACTGCCGGCAGGGCAGCCTCAGAGCAGGGACAGCCTGCCCCACCTGCACATCTGGTCAGCCGCCTTTAAACAAATGGCCCATCTGAGGGTGAGGCGGGGCAGAGGTGATGCAGCTGTCCATGTGACACCCACAGTGTATGTGTGTGTGTATCTCTCTCTCTCAAGCATGCTCCATCATCCAGTCTGAAGATAGGAGCCACTCCTTAAGCCCTGCAGGCCAATGAGGAATCCCTCCTGTAGCCTGCCAAATCCTTTAGCTTGGGCCACACCTTTCTCACAGAGTTTACTTGGGAGGTAGAACCCAGCATAGCTCCTGCCTCCTCTGGGCCTGCCTCACTACTCCCAAGCAGTTCCTGGCTGAAGCAGAGCTCTCCCCGCTTCCCCCCCTCTACTGAGTCCTCAGCTATAGGGATGGGCGAATGTGGTTCGGAAGTTCAGAATTTGGACCAAACTCGACCAGTTCGGTCGACCGAACCAAACTTCTGAACCGAACTCGATTTTCGAACTGAACCGAATTTCCGAACTCGGTTCTGTTTGCCCATCCATATAAGATAATATTCCATTTAGTTCAATGGGGTTTGAATTTCCGAACTCTGTTCTGAAGTTCAGAGTTCAGACCGAACTCAAATAGTGACCAAATCGAACTTCCGAACCGAACTTGATTTTCCAACCGAACCGAACCAAATTTCCAAACTCAGTTCTGTTCGCCCATCCCTACTCAGCTCAGCTTTTCGCTGTGGTCTGACTCTGCCAAGCCCATACAGCTGGACCCACTTAGGCACTCAACATTAGAGTCCTTTTAGGTGCTGTCCCTCCAGGCACCAATGCCTGCGTTGCATTTGGCGCCTACTAAGGAGCGATTGTTTTCCCTCAGAGCACCTGCCCCTTCTGGCAGGTGCTGCTTCCCTTAAAGGCCCCACAGCCCAAATAACCTGCTCCCTGCTACACAGTCACTTTTTGTATCAGGATAGAAAGGAAAGATTCACATGCCTTCAAAATAATCTTCAGAACCCATCCCCTAACCTGATAGAGCTATAGACCATCTTCTTTTCATCTGGCTCTCAGAATTTTTTTGCCCCCAACTCCTTGACAGAATGATTAATCAGGGACTGGGATCATTTCAGGCTGGATGTTTTTCTCTGCTCTCATTCCCAAGGAAAGTGGCCCATGCAGAAGATAACTCAGTCTGTGGTTAATTTACTCCTTACCTCCCCCACCCCCCATGACATGGGGATGTGTGTTCCCCAGCTGATTAAATTGCCAGTCTTTCCCTGATCCAAACTGTGGTTCAGCAGATAGACCGCATTGCTCTGCATGTGACTGAGCCCCAGTTCTACCAGGATGTGATGCTCACATAGGAGATAATCCAGGCCTAGACCAGAGCAATATCTTTAAAATCTATTACTCTTCACTGACCACCTGATATCTGTAGGTTTCTGTCTTTCACAGTGTGTTAGATCTGACAGACAAACTTATAGCTTCCCTTTCCCATTAAACTCAACACAATAGAGTGTGCTCCATAAGGATACAAAGGTAAATAATTGAAGAGTATCGATCGTAAAACAGAGTTACTAGACCAAGAGCATTTCCTGAATATTTTCAAAATGAAGTCACTGTGTTCCTGTCTATAACCATTGCTTGAACCCAATGACAGGTTCAATGCACTAAGATGTGTAATTTAATAATAAAAAGAAATGCAAAAGAAAAAAGTTACATGGAGATTATTTAAAAGGATTATTCACAGAGCTTAATTGTTGATACTGAAAATGATAAATACATTCACAAACATGTCTTGGAGCAATGTTTGTTCCAGTAACACAAGCTAAAATCATATTGAAAGACTTATTATAGCCATGATATACTGGTAACACATATCTTGCATCTAAATTAAAAGGCAATTTTCCCTCTTCAGTTATCTTAAAAATTCTATGAAGATAGGTTTGTTTTTTGTTTTTTTTATCTTAGGAAAACAAACAGTTCAAGTTTAAAAAACATTCCTCTAAAGATGTGTCAAAATATTCATATATATTAAGTATATTAAGCTATAGATTTCATGTCCTTCAAACATCAATCATTGTATGCACGAGCCTTTAAAAACAACATGATTCTGCAGCTATTTGCTATCAGGGCCCTTTGAGCCAACATGAATCCATTCATTTCAATGGGACACCTGTTTCAAGGAGCTAGCACCAGCATCAAACTGGTGTAGAATCACAGCATATATAACAGAGAATATTATATGTAATAGAACTGAATATGTCCGTTCCAATCAGCTATGTGTGTCATGTGTTCGACATGGAAGGAAAAGACTGAACTTTCAGTTATACATGCAAGCCCATTAAAAAGATTAACAAATGATACTGCTTTAAGAAATGTTCAAACAGATTCCAAAATGGTAAACGCCAGGTTCTTCCAAGAATTTGGCCATAAAACATCACAATTGTCATGCTATATAGGTATTAAAAGAGTAGAGGGCCAATACACAAGATGCTGGAATTTGAAGTTACTTCTGGTCAGCTGGAGTAGAAAGTAATGAACATTTCCCACAGGAAACAGGCCATTTTTGTTTCCATTTTCAGTCAGAAATTATTGTATTTTCATTCTTTCCCCCCCCCTCCACACAAAATTTGTCATTTTACAAAATCTCCATGAAGTAAGATCACCTAAACATGAAGACAATATTCAAATTCCCTTAGGAATATCCCACAAAGGCCGTTTTTACACAGATGCCCCCACCCCCTCACACCGCTTGGTGTTTGGGCGGGTGTGCGTGGGGGGGTGCATCTGTGGAAATGGCCAGAGGTGGGTGGGGGGATGGCTGTTTGCTTGGTGTTCGTCCATGCAAACTCTGCGGGGGATGGGTGAGGATGCGTGCTCCCACTCAACACCCACCTCCACCCATCACTCACCCACTTCTACCCATGGAGCCCTCCAGAAAACCAGAGGAGGCCCTGTGGGTGGAGGTGGATGGAGGTGTATGTGTGTGTCCGTATAAAGGGACACACACACACCTCCACCCAACACGCTGGAACACCCATCCCCCATCCACCCAACCTGTTTATTAGGTGTCACCCCCACTGACCAGTGACCACTTGGCCACCACCCACTGAAGACACAGTCCCCACTCATGTTGGGTCCTGGAGCATGTGGAGCCTGCCATGCAAGTGAACGTGAGCTAAAATGCACGCATGTCCCATCAATTAGGTTGTGTGCAGTATCTTCACGCATACAGGTCTGCCAGCAACATACAGTTGCAGGCAAAGAGCCCTGGCCAGCTACTCCTGAGCCAGAGACCACTGCCTGGCCCCGGCCAGCTACCCCTGAGCCTGGTTCCGTACCACGACCTGTATCTTGTCCTGTCCATTGTTTTTGGTCTTCCTGCCCTCCAATATCTCACCCCAATTGTTTTATTTCTCTTCCACGTTTTATTATGTATCCGATCAACCCTATGTCTTGTGCCCCACCACCTTGGTCACTTGTGCTGCCCATGTTGTGTTTAGTCCAGAATACCTTGTCTCATGCCCAAACAGTCCTATCCCTGGTCCAGGCTGTATTATACCCTTCCCAGTCTTCTCTGCACTTTGTTTAGTCTGTTGTCACAGATGTTTGTCTCTTGCCCTGTTGTCTAACTCCTTGTTTGTCTGTGACTTGTTTGGGTTGGTCCATCTTAAATTGTTAGTCCTATTTGTATGTCTTGTTCTGTCTACCCCATCTTCACCGTGTCTGCTTGTTCCCGTCGTATCTAGTTCTTGACTCCCATCTGTTATTCTGTATATTTGTCTTGGTTATCTCGTTTTTAGAGTCCTTGCCTGGATTTTGACCCCATATTCTAGTCTTGCCTCTTGTATCTGGTTTGGTCCCTTAGTATCCCAGTTACCTTCTTTGTTCACTTCCCTGTCTGATATTATGCTACTTTGCACTGTCTTGTTTGTCTAAGCCCCATTTGTAGTTTTGTGTGGTGTTCTTTATTTAGGTCTCTAACCTCCTGTCTGCATGCCTACAAGTTCTGTCTGCAAGCCTTTTTTTTTTTTTTGACCCCTGGCACAGACCTCCTTGTGTGTCAAAAGGGGGTGGTAGCCCCTGATGGGGGGGTTGGGGGGTACTGTCAGGTCCAGGTCTTGAACCTCTGGCCCTGGGGAGTTGGGAGTATTGCTGCAGCGCCTTGCACCACCTGGTGTCTTGGTGGCCTGTGCTTTCTTCCTCCTTGCTATGTCTCCTCCTGCATCTCAGCCTTTTGTGTGCCCCACCCTTGCTCACCTGTCTTCCATTTCTGGTGCCTGTCCCCTGGCTTCCTGATTGGCCACCAGGGAGTATTTAAGACCTTCTGGTGGCCTCAGGAAGTTGGTGAAGTAACTTCTCTTCCCGGTGTTTGGTTCTTGTGCTTCTCTTGATCTTATATAGCGTAGACCTGTTTCTTCCCCTGTGACTATGCCTGTTGTGTGTTATGTGTTGAGTCTTCATGTTCTGTTAACCCCTTTGTGTCTCTTGTGTGAGTAGCACTCCCCTTCCTTGTTGTTGCTTGTAATCCTTATTCCCTTCGTGCGTCAAGGCCTTTCTCATTCAGTTCCCTTGTCCTCTTAGTCCTCCCCCATTGTGTGTATCCTGCTGTGTACCTTCCTTGCACCTGTCCCTTCTCCTTGTTGGTTGGTCTTCCTCCTGTCCTGAGTCCCTCACATTGTGCCTTGTTGCCCTAACCCTCTCTCACCTGTGTTTGCCCCTTGTTGCACTCTATAACCCCACCGCTGGTTATCCCTTCCAGCTCCCCACTGCTGGTTATCCCCTCCAGCTCCCAGTCCCGTGACCTTGATGATGAGCCGTATGCTTTCTTAGGCCAGCTTGTCTGGTTTTCATGCTGAGCATTCAGGCTCCCTGATATCAGAGAATAGCTGGGCGTTTTCAAATGGAAACGGCAGCGGGTTCAATGGTACCCTTCACCGTCATACTCCGCAGTCTGCCCGTGCACCTCCCTCCCCCGCAGCATAGAGTTGCAGGTGGATTGGCAGCTGCTCTAGGCTGCTGCCATCAGCTCTATGGTGGTTGTTGGGGCAACCCACAGCCAGGAGCGAAGCTGCAGCGGCTGTCCATCCTTTAGACAGACTGCCGCTCTGCCCCCAATCAATGCTCCAGGTTCGGGTGGCCTGCTCTGCTCGAGGGGCTCCAGGATGTTCTGGAGCACTGTGAGCAGAGCTGGTCTGGATTAGGCAATGCCTGCTCTGCTCATGCTCCGCCTCATCCCAGGATGGCTCACCTTAACATGGAAAGGCCCCCCCAGGGGTGGGGCGGAGCACAAGCGGAGCAGGCATCGGTCTGAAAACACCCAAAGTGTGTTTGTCCCTATGTGATTAAGTAAAAGCTGTACTTCACTCTTTGCATATTGTCTCTCCAATGCTTTATTGCTCCTTAGGTATTTATCCACAAACCACTTACTCCAGCGTTAAGAGGTTTACGGATCATGACCTTTGTTTTTAGCAAGGCAAAAGGACATGACAAAGGCACTGATGGGCTGTAGAGGAATTAATAACCTCTCTTAATCTTCAGTGGCATTGGATATGGGCTCGTCCTATAAGTAAAACTCTATTATTGTTCCATTATTGTAGATAGATTTGGTCAATGCCTGTTTCATGGCTCGCTTTGAAGAAATCATGGCCATAAACGGTCTGCTGTTGGATCAATAATGCATGGCTACATTTCTAATTAGTAGTGGCTGTTATTTAATATTTCTACAATAAATTATTTTAAGGAACTGGGAAGTAAGAGGGAATGACCAGGGCTAGAAATCGGCAGCACTTGAGCTGAAACAATAATTGACAATGAATACCATTTTAATCCAAAACAACAAATTCAATTCCTCCCATCCCAACGTAAAAACTTACTAGGTTTTCACAACATTCATTGGTTTCTGTTCTGGAATGTCCTTCAGTAGTCACTTTTGGTAGTTTTGATACATTCTGGCATATAGGCAGGAGAAGGAGTCAGGCACAGTAGACACAGCAATTACAGCAGTTCTGCCTTCTTTTCCTCTTCTCTGCCACCCTCAGACTGGGCGAAGAAGACTTAGAGGTGACAAGGGCATGGAGCCAGGAAAGCAGCAACACCACGACATGGAAGGTATGGAAAAGATATGGAAAGTACCCAAAAGTCATGGAAATTGGCAGAGCATGCCAAAAAATTGTGGAGTTTGCAAAAAATAACCACCTGCAATCCCCAAAGCACTGGAGCCATGAAATGCATCCTGGACTCAAAAATTCTACAGAGTGTTCAACAATGTTCCTGACTAGACCTGAAATGCACATCTGAAAGAAATGATATACCCATCAGGATTATGGTAACTCAATCTAGTATTTTTTAGATGGATGGGATGAGGTGGTGCCGGCTGCATCAGCCTGCTTCACCCGCAGGTGGCCTGCCAATCTAAAGGTGCCCCACCAGATGTGCATGTGGATCAGGGCTGGAGCAGGCTGTGTAGCCCCACAACTGGTGCTTTGGAACATCCTGGCATACTGCCGGCAGAGCGGGCTGACCAAACACAGGGCACCGGCCCGAAGTGGAGCACCTGTCAGTCTAAAGTATGGACCCATGCTGCTGCTGCTCCTCTTCCAACCAGCTGTTGCCCCAGACAACACCATAGTGTTGCAGCTGCAACTCTATGGTGGGGGGGTGCAGCTCTAGTGGGAGTTGCATAGTTTGCATAGTTGCATAGTGTGCAACTCTATGGTGGGGGGGAGTGCACAGGTGGACCACAGGTCATGGAACCTGCTGGGTCCATCTGATCTGGACCTTGGCGGGGCTGGGAGTGGGCGAACTTTGGAGTACACCCCTGGAACAGCTCCAGGAGTGGGAAGCCCAGTGTCCATCTGAAAACACTAGGGCTGAAAGAGAATTCATTTGATTCTTGCAAAAATCAAGAAACCCAAGTAAGATCTTGGGACAATCTTGCTAAGGGTTTCGAGAATTTTGCTTAAAAAAGAAATTCACTGCACATGCCCAAAATGGTCACTGGGGCATTCTGTACATGAACAACCCTTTTCCAAGATGGTGCAGGCAGCATCAGCACCATTTTGGAAAAGGACAGCTCTTCTGAGCATGTGCAGGCTGTCTGCCCTTTTCTAAAATGGCATTGATGCTGCCCATGCCATCTTGGGAAAGGGTTGAGCATATACAGGACAGCCACGGAAGCCATTTTGTGCATGCGCAATGTTTTGTTTATAAAAAAATGATCAAGAAAAAAAATGTTGACGAGACAATGTCAAGATTTTTTATTTTTTCAATTCTTGTTTTTATCCCAGTTCTCGTCGAGAAGCATTATTCTTGGTGAGCATTGAGAAAATATCAAGATCAAGTTTCAGCCCTAGAAAAATACCTACTAGGTACTAACTAATCAGTACTCAATTAGAGCCTGATGAGCTTACTTACTTACTTATTTATTGCCGGCACTGGCTCTCGCCCTGGCCAAACAAGAAAAACAACATATAATACAATCTAGTAATAATAAATGATCTAAGAATATATACATTTAAATATAAAACATTATAATACAAACATAAGTAATATTTGAATAGTTAATAGTTAAAACAAATAAAATGACAAACTAAGTCAACAATGTAGCACTTCCCAACATAACTCAGCCCAATCTTTGGCCCATCCTCCCTAGTAACTCATAAGATCCTTGAGCACAATCCATTTTTCTCTCAAGATGAAGGTATAAGCTGCAGCAAAATTACTCATCAATAAATCTGGGGGGGGCAGTGATTCGAGAATCACAGATCTACTTAGGATTGGAAGAGTCGAAGGATTCCCTCGCCCTACGGCCCAATTGTTCTTTAACAAATGCCCTCTTTTTAGTCACCAAAGTTATAAAAGTCCCCAGGGCCACCATAGCCTCCTTCTGGGTCAGGGTGAGAAGTGCCAAAAGACAACCCCCAAAGTCAAAAGTCACCCCCTTAGGTAAAAGCGGTAGAATCCATACC
This sequence comes from Sphenodon punctatus, assembly GCA_003113815.1. NCBI lineage: Eukaryota > Metazoa > Chordata > Lepidosauria > Sphenodontia > Sphenodontidae > Sphenodon > Sphenodon punctatus. The sequence continues at coordinate 1,913,019 of QEPC01013085.1, read as the reverse complement.
TGTCTAAGGATGGCGTAATAAGGACATTTGAAAAAGAGATGTTCCACCGATTCTACTTCCCTCCTGGAACAAGTACATAGCCTCTGGCCAGGGGGAATACCCTCGGTCACTGCTGTATCCATTAGCTGGAAGCGAAAAAATGTGTATGCCCTACAAAGTTTGGGGTTGCTAAGCAAATCCAAGTATGGCTCCTGGATAAGCAAAAGCTTGATCTCCCCAAGCTGTGGAGCCACCTTCCACGCCCTAACCACAGCCATATCTTCCTGCCCTGCTATATCGTGTAGTCTACAGAGAATCTCAGCTCTAATCTGAGTAAGGGCTTTACCACAGTAGTAGATATACCGATTTACCATTGCCCATTCCGGTTTTCCACCTTCCAGTACTTTTCTGACTTTTGGTATTGGTGTTTCAGCTTCCCATCCAAATTTCTTCATGGTTTTATCATTTTACCTATCAGTAGGGTGGTAAATAGGTAATGATAATAGCAGCCCAGATAGCAAATCAGCCCAGAAATCGGAGAAGCCCCACCTGATTATATGTGTTTCTGTCTATTATTATTTTTTTGGAGAAGGCAGAATTCAGCATGACACACTACTCTATGCCACATTCTCTCTCCTTTCAATGCACATCTCAGCACCAATCAAAAGAGATAAGCATGCAAATCTCCCTTAGCACTAACAGGAGCAGAATGCAAGTTCATGATCTGGGAACCGTCTCTCGCCTACAGATAAATGATGAGAGGGGAACTAAGCACCAGGCAAATAACTGAGCCAACACTCTCAGTCTGTTCCAATCACTGCTGCCGCACCACGGAAACAGCAATATCTTACCTTCTAAAGATCAGTGTCTTCACATGGTGGTGACAACACTCTCTCTGAAGGCATCCAAAGAGCTTTGTAGACTGTATATGAAGGAGTCAGTTTACCCAGCTCAATAATGCAGACACATCTAGGATCAAAGGCAACTGTGCACAGCATTCATTTTGATTCGAAAGTGGGAAAGAATTGTACAGCCATTTCACAGAATTGTAGAATAAAGGGACTTCAAAAAGGTTATCTAATCTGTCCCTACACTAAACTGTCCCTGGCAGATGGTTTGCTCCAACCTATGTTTTAAAAATTCCCATTGTTATCCTTGACAAATTCCCTTGATAACTTGTCCAACTACATTCCTCCCAACAGTCCCATTTTAGGACCAACAGTCCCAACTTGGGTGGCTGAGTCCCACNCGATAGACCTCCACAATCAGATCTATTGAGGGAGCAGGAACAGAGCTATGGAATTTCAATATTCCAGTAATAGATTGATAGGCTTTGGCAGTCCAACTGTCATAATTCACCCTCCAGGATCATGAAACTGAAAATATAATCCCCAAATAAGAAAAACAAGAAACCTGGGATAGCACCTGAGTGCCAACCTTCCATACATAGTTTGAACAGGATGTACCGAAGCACATGATCTTAGATTTGAAAGAACTGGCTGCCATATGGTTGGAAATACAATATGAATTGAGAGCATTCAAACACTGCTGTAAGCCCATCTTTGATTGCGATAAAAATACCACGTCAAATGCATAGAACAGCACTGATATGTGCCTCGAGCAAATCTTAGGCAGAGTAGCATGAGCTAAATTGATAAATAAATTGAAAAGTAGCGGTGCCAGGAGGCAACCCTGCCTAACACCCTGCTGCAGTGAGAAAGCCTCAGTAGTTGGTCCATGGGGGCCTACTCTAATGACCGCCCTGGTGTCCTCATGTATATAGATTATTAATTGTAATAGGCCTGGGTCTATCCCAATATTAACTAGCTTGATCCACAACAACTTCCTGGGCACCAAATCAAAGGCCTTAGTGAGGTCAATAAATGCTACAAATAACTTGGTTTGCCTGATTCAAACATACTTATCGATCAGATGAGCCAAGATGAAACAATTATCTGATGTTGTTCATCCTTTCCTAAACCCAGCCTGCTCCTCCGCTAACAGAGCAGGTCGCTACCCAGTTTTCAAGAAAGGTAAGAATCACATGAGTAGGGATGGGTGAACAGAACCAAGTTTGGAAATTCGGTTCGGTTCAGTTCAGTTCGGAAATTCGGTTCAGCTCAGAAGTTTGGTTCGGTCAACCAAACTATTCGAGTTCGGTCCAAACTTTGAACTTCCGAACAAAGTTTGGAAATTCAAACCCCATTGAACTAAATGGAATATTATATTTTAGGGATGGACGAACAGAGCCTAGTTTGGAAATTTGGTTCAGTTCAGTTTGAAAATCAAGTTCAGTTCGGTAGTTCGGTTCGGTCAACCGAACTGGTCGAGTTTGGTCCGAACTCCAAACATCCAAACTGCGTTCGCCCATCGCTACACATAAACATAGAGCTTGCTAAGGACCGGGAGAAGACTGATCACTCTATAGCAAGTGGGTTGAGCAGGATTTCCTTTTTTAAAAATAGGGATAATAATGATCATGGTCCAAACAGAAGGGAATTGATGTGTAGCGTTGAGAGCTGTAAAAAAACTTAGCTAAAACTGGAATCCACCATCCTGAGTTATCCTTAAACAGCTCAGGCAGAAAAGAGTCTATTCCTGGGGCTTTGCCTGAGCGTAATCTGCCAATAATCTCACAAACCTGAGTCTCTCTAACTATTGGGGAAGCTTGGGAGGGGTGAGCCCCCTGCCCTTGCTCCTGTAACAAAGGCAGAGTCGAATTGATTATCTCAGGGCAAGAGTCACGGTATAAGTCCTTATAGAAAGAGATCCAGACTTTGCCACTAATAAGCCCTGATCCTGAGCCTTTGGGTTTATATTGCGTAGCATTCAGGAGCCTCAAGAATTTATGTGCATCCTGAGTTTTAGCAGTTAACTGGGTCTCTGCCCAAAGTTGGGCAGACTTAGTTGACTTCTTGGTGCAAAGCAAGGCAAAATACTCTCTTCTTTTATCTAGATATGACTTCCAATCGGGGGATACATGGTACCTGGTCCACTTTCTCCTGGCACTAACAAGGGCAGCCTTAGCAGATCTACAATCCTGATCATACCAGGAGGACTTATTAGTATGCCGACTGGGTGGCATCAAGGACACTTTCCTGGTAATAAGTGGAAGTAATTGATCTAGAATAGAATCCATAAGGGGAAGGACCCGAGAATGCTCATCCGCCTCAAGAAGTGAGACACGGAGGAACAGCATCTCTGGGGCATAAAGAAATTGAGTGATTTGTAAAGACACTGCAAACGACCACTTCACTGGAACACGCCACGAAGGCACAAGAGGTGAAGATGGGTTACAAGGAAGGGGGGAGCAATCAGAAATATCGGACCCCATAAGCTCCACATGTAAGGGATAATGATTCCCCTCTGGTCTAGACCAAACCTTGAAGTCTTTGACAATGGGGAAATGGAGTGGGGAAACGAGGGCATAATCAATAACACTCGAGCCTGAATTTGAATCAAAGGTGCATTGACCAAGTTGATCAGACAGAGATCTGCCATTGACTATCAAGAGGCCCTGATGTAACAGAAGCTGTAAAAGCTTTCTCCCATGAGAGTTAATAAACGGGTCCAAAGACCCTCATGAAGGAATATGAAAATAGGATTGGAGAGACGTATCAATATTGTCCTATTGGAAATTGCCGGTCCTTGCATTGAAATTCCCCAATATAATCAAAGCAAATTGGGGGAAATCTTGAGCCAGTGAGTTTAGAGCTTAGGTAGAAAATTGCTCCCAGAAGGAATCTACATAATAAACAGACGTGTCTGAAGGGACGTAGATATTGACAATCATAAGATCCAAACATTTGGGGGTTCTAATCTGTAGGACTAAGCAGTTCACAAGATCTATCGTATCTGAGTAATGGATGGATATATTCTATTAGCCACCAGTCTAAGTAAACCACCAGAGCTTTTCCTGGGTATCTTCAGCTCTGGGAGGACATAGGACTGGCAGCCATCTAGACTAAATAAGTCAAGAAGCTTCCTTATATAACCACGTCTCCTGGAGACAAATAATCTCATATTGAGAAATAAAATCAACCCAGGCTTGATCCATAAGTCTTGATCTGAGGCCCTCTATGTTCCAAGAAATGCAATGCATGGAGGAACCCTGAAAAGAGGGTAGTCAGGAAGGGACCGAGGTGATACAGTGAGATATTGGTTGGGGGGCCTCAACCTCTGAAGGGATAGAGAACTCACAAACTGGCGCTTCTTCGCCCGAGGGAGCAGCCGGGGTAGTTTGCTGAAGTGGCTTATCCCCTTCAGAAAAGTAACATCCCATACTCTTGGGGATGGACTAGACGGGGAATACAGTCTTTACCAAAGGAACAGAACAGTATGGTAAAGAGAAGGGAGCCCTCCCTATACTACAGGAGCCAAAATTTGGCCGGGACGAACTCTGAGAATATCCTGTCATATCCAGTGTGTCCCATTCCAAAACCCTATCAGGGGTCAGGTCGTCCTTAGGGGAAAAACTCGAAGGGATAGGGGGAATATACGGCCTCCGGGAGGGAATCCCCTACAGTTGCTCCACCCTTTCTGCTCCGTCCAAAGTCATGGGGTACTCCATGAGCGCAGCCACCGCCTCCTCTTCCTCTGACCTTACTTGCTAGAGTGGTCTCCGCAACGGTTCCAGGCATCCACGCCAGCCCTTTTTTCCCCGCTCACAGTCTCCGCAGGTGTGCCACTTATCTGTCCAAACACAAAGGGGGGGGCGCGTCCCCACAAACGGCCCCACCAACGGGCGACACCCTTTGGCAAAGGGCACCAGGCCCTGGTTAAATACCTGATTAGAAGGGAGGGAGGGAACTCCAGTGGGAAGGAGGCAATACAGCTGGACAGCCAGGTCACCCCTCCAATCCCCACAGTTTCCACACTCCAAGCCCTCCATAGACAGCAAAAGGGCACCAGGCCCTGGTTAAATACCTGATTAGAAGGGAGGGAGGGAACTCCAGTGAGAGGGAGGCAATACATCTAAACAGGCAGGTCACCCCTCCAGTCCCCACAGCTTCCACACTCCAAGCCCTCCACAGCGAGTGGGTTGTGTTTTCCCCTGCTTTTGTTAATTATGTTTTAAAATGTTTAAATGGTTTTATATTATATTTTTATATTGTATTTTTATTGTTGTTAGCTGCTCTGGGCTGCCGCATGGCGGGAAGAGCGGGGTATAAGTATGTTAAATAAATAAATAAATAAATAAATAACCTGCCCTTCTCTTTCCCCCTTCTCCTGGCTCCTTACCCCAGAGCCTGACACAGGAAATACCTGCCTTTTGGGACCCCTTGCAACGGTTTGTCAGAATTTCCCCACAGGTCGGAGATCCAATAATTCCACCATTGCAAAATTGGCACCAGCAATTTCCCATCATTTTCATTACTTTGGGTGTTTTCAGATGGATGGGCTGCGCCAGTCTGCTTCAGCCCTGGGTGGCCCATCCATCTAAAGGTGGCCCCAACAGATGTGGAAGCAAAGCAGGCTGTGCCTGCTCTGGGACAGCCCTGTCAGTGACACTCTGAACATCACAGAGTGCTGGTGGCAGAGCAGGCAGGCCAAACTCAGGTCACTGGCCTGCCTGAAACTCATGGATGGACCAATGCTGCTTTTCCACTTCCAGTCAGCCATTGCCCCTAGCAACACTATGGAGTTGCAGGTGCCAACCAGGAGTGTTGGGCATTCACCTTAAACTGTATGGTGTGTGTGTGAGGGGGAAGAGGGGTGCTGTGCGGTCAGTTGTGGAACCCATCGAGTCCATCTGAACCCAATCCAGGTGGGGCTGGAGGTGGGAGGACGTGGGGCTGCTGACGCTGCCAGCGCCATCTTGGAAAGGTCTGAGCATGCTCAGAAGGGGTCATTCAGCCCTTCTGAGCATGCTCAGCTTTTTCTTTTTCTTTTTTTAAACTTACCCAGTACGAAGGAAGCCCCACATTTCTGGAGTCCCTCCGGAGAGTAAGTACTATACCCCTCAGCCCATTACACTCCCCACCCTCTTAACATCCCACTCCCAAGTCCTTTCTAGGTCCCCGCTGGCCTATTCTCTCTCTGGCCAGCGGGGGCCACATAAGGGGGAGCAGTGGCCTAGAGCCAGCCTCCGCCCCCACTTCCCTGCACTCAACCAAGGATTTTCTGAGTTCTAAAGTTTTGGGGGCCATTCCTCGAAAGTTCAGAAATTGAAAAACCAAGTTAAGTACCTCAATCCTTGGTGTTTTCTGAGAAAAACGGAGAAACAAATTTCAGCCCTAGTATGAACCTCCATGGGTGGGTAGGGATAGCAGGAACAGAACCAACTCCCAGAGTTATAATGGGCCAAAAGAAAGAAACAGCTCATGCAGCTTCTTCTTCTCACAGCTCACTGCAGCTGCGAATCATGACAGGGGGCAGGAGCGGGATACAGAGATGGGGGGATGATGGTCATAGAGTCAGAGTCACAAGACTGGAAGGGCGCTCAAGGGTCATCTAATTCTGCCCCTGCACCACTGCAGGACCTGCCAGACCCCAACCATCTGCACAAAGAAATCCCACCAATAGCTACAAGTAGAGACTGGGACCAACCAGAACACACCAATGCCTGAAATAACAGGAAATAATTTTAGAAAAAGAAGGATCCAGATGTTCCAAACATGTGAGCCACATGCATGCTGCAAGGGGGGGGGGGGAACCTCAGTGTCAACTGCCAATCTGCCCAGAGGGAAAATTCCTTCTCGACCCCAAATATGGTGATCAGATAGACCCTGAGCATGCGTACAGGTCCCACCAGCAAGGCACCCGATATACAATATAGTACTCAGACTTCAGAATGCTCCAACACTCCCACCTCCAGGTGCAGACTAATTTGATGCTACAGGAAGAATAAAGGGAAGGGGGGGGGGGAAATCCAATATGTATTGCTTGGGGTGGGGGGATACAAACACTCGTCCTGCAGCATCAAATAATAAAAACTCCTCACAAGATATATGCCATGAATTTATCCAACTCCATTTTGAAGCTATTCAGATTCTTTGTTCCCACAACTGCCTCCTGAAGCTTATTCCACTAGTTCACTGCTCTATTTGTTAAAAACTGTCTTCTAATTTCCAGTCTAAACAAATTGATAACCAGCCTGTATTCATTAGTTCTTGTACCCACACCCCCTTTTAGTGTGAACAGATCTTCCCCTTCTATTAAATTAATTCCCCTGATGCATTTATACAATGTAATCATATCTCCCCTCAGCCTTCTTTTTGATAGGCTAAATAAACTAATCTCCTTCAGCTTCATCTCATAGGGTAAGTCCTCCATCCTTCTCATCATCCTGGTAGCTCTATGTTGAACGTATTCCAGTTTAAGTTCATCCTTCTTAAAGAGTGGAATCAGAATCAGAAATGTATTATAACACATAGCACACAGCTATTGAACAATTAAAAAAACCAATTATTATTCCCATCCATAATCATAGTCTGCTATAGATATAAACGATACATTATGTGACAGTCAGATTAGCCATATAAACATATAAACCAATATCAGCCTGAATCAGTGGATCTTAAACATGGGTGACCAGAACTGAGCACAATACTCCAGATGCGGTCTTACCAGAGCCCTATACAGAGGCAATTATATCTATCTCTGCAGGCAATATCCCGTCTAATATATCCCAGGATAGCATTTGCCTTTTTACAACTGCATCCCACTGATGACCCATAGTCATTTTATGATCAATTATAACCTGCAAGTCCCTTTCCTCCTTTGTTGTTTCCAACTGATGAGTTCCTAGTTGGTAACTAAGATTCTTATTAAATGCCAAATGCATAACCTTGAACTTTGCACTATTAAATTTCATCCCATTCTTAACACTCCAATCTTAACAGACCAATGAGGTCATCCAGTTCATCCTGTATAATTTTCTGATCCTCCTCTGCATTGGCAATTCTTCCCAATTTGGTATCATCAGCAAACGTTATATTAGTACACTCTTACTTCCCTCACCAAGGTCAGTTATAAATATATTAACAAGATGGATCCCAAAACAGATCCCTGAGGAACTCCGCAAGCAACCTTCCCCCACTTAGAAAATCCACCTCTCAACACAATCCCTTGTTTCCTTCTAGTTAACAAGCTGGATAACAAGGGGCGGGATACGGAGATGGGGTTGATAGGCGGAGTGTGAAGGAGAACACCTGTTCATTTAAACATGTCACACTAAACCTGTGAATGGGGGCTGCCCGAACACACCAGAAATATATGCAGGGGCTGCCTGTTTGTTAGATTCTACATACTAAGCTTGTCAGTGGGGGCTTCTCACACCAAACCCAGACTTCAAAGGGCCATCATCTTGTTTGTTAACAACCATAGAGGTTGTGGTTATTGGGGGAGCAGAATGGAGGGTGTTGGAAATTTGCATGTTGAATGATGACATTGAAAAAATTAACCTAAAGTAGGGTCTGAGCATCTAAATCAGTGGATCCCAAATTTGTTGTCTGCACGACCCCATTTTGAGACGTATATAGACCTGCAACACCAGGAAGAAACAAAAACATGCAAAATATATTGAATATCAACTGGGATTGCAACGCCATCCACAGACTGCATGACCCTATGAAGCAGGGGTGGGAAACCTTTAGTGTCCTGTGGGCCACTTTGAAAATGAGTACATGCTTCAAGGTCAGCAAACAATTTCGGTGAGGGAGTGCTTAAGAAGTGTACTCAAGAAAAGGAGAGCCCAGATCATGGATGTGTGTCACAGAACTGTCCCCTATCCTTGTGTGCATGGTATCATCTTGGATCCAGTACGCTGAGCACAATTTTTCAGTGGTTGGTGGTAGGAGCTGGATCCAGGGGCCAGATCCAGGAACTTGAAAGGAGCCATATAAAAACTTGCTGTGGGCTGCAATTTTGGACCTCGGGCCTGAGGTTCCCCATCCCCATTTTAAAGTCTCTTAGGTGCCCTTATCTCCCCTGTTGATGAACTCTGAGAAACTCAAACGCTTGCATGCACTAACCAACAGTAGTTAGCCCCCCAAATGATATCATCTTACCAGTTTTGTCTCTTATTTCTCTTAAGATCTTACTGGATTAGGGGTGTGCAATTTGTTAAGTACAAAAATGGTTAAGCAAATGACATTCACTTGCTTTCAATCGTTTTCTGCACATGCGCAAAGTGGCCACCAGACCATTCTGCAAATCTCTTGCAATAACTTCCAAGTTAGTGGCTCTCCAACTATGCCATTTTAAGACATTGTCACCTGCACACAGCACAATATCCCCAAAGGAAAGTTGTTTACCATTAACCATTTTTGTTATGTGAACAAAAATGTCCCTGGGGTAGAAACATACCCCAATTCATTTTACCATGAGATAGATTTTTACCCCAGCGTGGGGAAGAAATCTACCCCCCATAACATTTCATGTTAGTTTACATATTCAAACAATAACATGTCAAAGGACTGTGGTAAAAATCTACTCCACACAACTAACGTGTTTTTCACAAGTTAGCAACGAAAACGAAAAAAGACGAGGCCCCTTCTGCACACCCCAATACCAGATCAAGTTCACCAACATCATGGACACATGTACTGCCATAATTTTAATCTGTTGACAACATGAATAAATAATGTTTCCATCAGGAAATCAGGAGAACCAAGAACAGTTGTTGACCAAAGTCTACTAGTTACAGACTACTTAGTCAGTAAGATCCGGAAAAGGACAACTTAAGAAGAATGGCTTCTTTTCCTGTAATATATTTTTGTACAGGAGAGGAGATATGGACAGTTATTGTGCTTAATTTTAAGCATTTGAGAATCAGTAGCATTAATGACTCACAGGGAATAGTAGGGCTACTGCCCCAGGGTCTTGGCTTTCAGGAGGGGGCAATAGGGCCAGCCCCATCGGGACATTAAAATGTCCTGTTTTTAACTCTGCCAGAGCTGCTTGAGTCTTCCTCTGAGAGTAGTTATTGGGGGTGCAAAATGGAAATTTTCATGTAGGATCATAACAGTGAAAAAATTAACCTACAGTATGGTCTTATCTTCTAAGCCAGTGGAATTGACCTCAACCTTGTTGTCTGCATGACTCCAATTTGAGACTGGTATATAATCCTGCAGCACCAGGATTGGTGAGCCAGGCACCAGTGCCATGTGTGTAAGTGGCTGACTGCCACTCCATCAGATCACATCACCTTTCCCCTTCCTGATCCCATGCCTTGCCTCCTCTAACCTAGAGTGCCCCAAACCTTTGTCTGCTTCAGTGCCTTCATCTGTGCCTCACTGGCCCCCTGGGTTCTGTTCCCAGCCCCCGTGCCTGCCCTGGCCTCCCCACTCCCCCGGACACCAGTGGGTATGGGGCTCACTACTTCCAGGAAGTTTTAAATAATTAAAAATATTAGTTATTTACATCGTGCTTTCAGTGGTAAGCATGTCAGTAGAAGCAATGGCCCAGGTGGTCCTATGGTCAGAGGAGGGGGGGGCAGCAGGGAGGCCAGTCTTGATAGTCTCAGACTCTCAGGAACAGTGGTCTTCCTGCCTACCTGCCAACCACTGGGGGAGGGGGGCTGTTTCCTGTAGGGTTCTGCTCCCCCATGCCCTCACCTCATCTACTAAGGCAGAGGTGCAAAGCCCTGAGGGAAAGGGGTGGGGCTATGGCAAGTGAGATCATGGGAGCCCCACAATTCAATTTTGTCCTGGGTCCTTCAAATTCTAAGCATAGCCCTGAGTACTTTCGCTTGCCCCGGGGCCCTGTTAATTCTAGCTACCACTGACTACTTGCATGCTTAGTGTTAAGTCCACATTTAAGTAGATGCCTGGATCAGGAGGTTTGCAAGATCAAACCCACAGTCACTCTGAGGAGAGTATCACTTTCCCTACAAATTATGGGACTGAATAAATGGATTCATACCCTGCCGTCTTCTCTACTTGTTCTAATTTCTCATAAGAATAACATAATTATAAAATGCAAGAACAGGAAGGCTGGAAATGAAAAGACTCAGAATGGTACAAATTAATTTCTGGACAATGAATGCGAGTCACTTTAACATTCCTATAATGAAAAATAAAAATCCTCCCCATGTTAAGCTCTGTAGACTTAATGCCAGAAAAGAAACGGGGGTGGGGAGGGGGTGCATTCAAATGTTACAGTAGTAACCCTCATTGCACCTTCTTCAAGGTTATGGGCAAAGTGAAATTACTGCACTATAAAACTGTCACAAGGGTGCTGCTTTTCTAACTGTTCCTGAGAATCAGCTGCTAAACTTGAAATGACAGCCTCATTGCTGGCATGGGAAAATGCGACAAAAGATTATCGTGAGGCAAACCTTGTAAAAACCATCTCCAGATTCATTTTGATTTAGAAATGTTTTACAGATTAAAATCTATTAAATGTGAAAATAAAATTTGCCACATCAATCACGGGCAATAGAAGGAGGCCAAAACCTAGGGAAATAACGAGTAATGAAATCAGACGGTTATGGACTTTGGAAGACTGCATCCGAGAGCAGGTTTAGGGCTTTATGCTTTCATAATTTCTTATTTGACTTTTATTGTCAATTGGTTTAGCTATTGATTAAGAAAGGAAGCATGTGAATACAGCACTGAGTTATTGTTATGTTCCCATTAACCTTAAACATGACTTTACAAATACAGGCAATCAGTGGTTGTCTGTCTAGGAAACTATATCTCTCTCTCAACGGAAAGATGACAGATTTTCCATTAATTTTAGTCATGAATTTATGCATCAGGACCCTGGCTAAGCAGATACTTAAGGGTATGACTAACTAACCATATGGGTAGTCTTGCTGGCTGTAATAAGATTAGTCATATACAGTAGTTAAAATTAGTCCCAAGCTTCAGTATTTTGCTTTACTAGGGACAAAGTTAGCAAATTATGCACTTAATTATGGTAATTTCATACACAAACTGTGTAATCAGCCATTAATGTGTAATCATGATAATCCTGTTTATCTAGAGCCAAATACCTAGAGTGAATTTCGGAGAGAGAAAATAAGTGCAACTAACAGGAAGAGTTCACATGATATTGGGTGCTGGAAAGATTCATTACTACTGACAACATCTAGTAGGGTGGTGGACCATTAGTTGGCATGGAATGGCTGCCAGCAGCTCTCTCCACAACTGGTGTTGGGAAAACAGTGGTTGATTAATGTGTGGGTTCATGGAAAAATTCAAATGAGGTACCAAGATTTGAACCATAAACTGTAGATCATCTTTGTTCTTTTGCTCAGGCAGGGACAGTGGAGGCCAAATAAAATGAGGTGGAGGCCCCCATCTTAAGCCCTAAATTTTGCGCACACACCCTCCAGACCATCTCCATGCCTTTTTAAAAATATTAGTTATTTACATCGTGCTTTCAGTGGTAAAAGGGCTTTACAACCCTTAGCTACAGGGTGATCTGACCATTTTGTATTTATCCCTATGGTAATTGTCAGGTGAATAAATCTTTCTGACACCCATTATCATGTGAACTCTTCCTGTTCCTCTCTCTTAAAAAATTGCTCTAGGTCTTTGGCTCTAGATAAAAAGGATTAACATGATTACACATTAATGGCTGATTACAGAGTTCGTGTATGAAATTATCTACAGTTTATGGTTCAAATCTTGGCACTTCAGTTGAACTTTACTGTGAATTTTTGCCAAGCAAAATACTGAAGCTTGCATCTAATTTTAACTACTGTATACGGCTAATCTTTTTACAACCAGCAAAACTGCCCAGATAGTTAGTTAGTCATAAGCTTAAGTATCTGCTTAGCCAGGGTCCTCCTGCGAGGTAGATCAGTCCTTATTATTTCCATTTTACAGATGGGGAATGAAGGCTGAGAGATAGCAACTTGCCCAAGGCCACATAGTTTTGTAGGCTGCCTAACCCTGGTTTCAACTGTGTTGATTCATAGCTTCAGTTAAAGAGCTTTGCTAATAACACCATTTGCTAAGGTCCCCAATTTTGCTGGAACTGGTATGGACATGTGTAAAAACAGACTTGAGTGTGGTCCCGCTGTGTCCCAGGACCCATTGGCACATTTGCTTAGGTGCTGCCGGATGTTAACCAAGGATTGACCCGTAGTGGGTAGGTGACTAGTCTGGGCTGCATTCTCAGAAAATCTTCAAGGTCAAAGCCTGCATTAAGGGCCAATGCAGGCTAGCATGTATGTTTGCCCTGCCATTCCTGCCTCAGGGCAGGGGCCGCCATGGCTGTCCATCGGGGCAGGTGCTGGGGACAAGGTAGATGCAGAGGGACACCTCGCCAGCCCAGCTGTGGGCACATTGGTCAGTGCACCTCTTTGACCCAGGCCAAGTCATATGCAGTTTCCTGCCATGTGCTGGGCTGAGCCAGGGAGCCGCACATTGGTTTTTACCCTATGTTTTATGGCGCTGTGGGGTTCATAAATAATGGAAGCTTTTTAATACAAGAGACGTCTGACAACCCTACTGCTAAATCTTCTGTATACTAGGTCACATATTAGAATAATGGCATTTATGGATTTTAAGCATCACTGGTGCTAACTTCCATCATTTCAATGAACAATGCAGTCAACTAGCACTGTGCAATTTTCTCCACGTAGCTCTGCAAAGCTCCACAGTTCTGAGAGAAGCCTACCCATTTGTATTTAATTTGGGGAAGTCTCTTGACTGGAGACTGCCACTTCATGCCAGCATGCAATGCTGTGATGAACTCAGCAAGTTTCATTAGGTAACCCTAAAATCTGCTGTTAGGTTGGATTTAATGAAGTGAGGAATTAGTTCATTAACTGTCCATAGCTCCCCTCCTGTACAAAGTTCTTAATTTGATTATTAATTTATTTTAGTGGTGGGGAGGTAGTGTTATTATTATTATTGTTATTACTGTTGTAAGCCGCCCCGAGATGCTCTGTGAGCAGGATAAAAGAGTAGCGAAATAAACAGCGAAATAAATAGTGATTCCCATATTGAATAGATTTTGAACAATTATGTCTCTTGCCTCATGGGCATAGCCAAGAAGAGATTTATGATCTGAAGTTCTCTATTATCATTCTATAAAAAGGAGAAGAAAAATATTCCAAAATGTACTATGATTGCCGTTTATTAGGTGTAGGCAGGTACTTGTATTCACAGTGTTTTCCCCATTGGTGGCAGTGGGGGAAAACCCCATGGTATTTTTCTGCAGATATTCATACATATCTGGCTCTGTGAATTCTTTCTACAAGAGGTAGTGGGGCACATTATAAGGGTGGGTGTTGGCCAGTTATAGCTCAAAAAACTGCATCTGTAGCCAGGACATATAATATTTATAAATGATCCTATAGCTCTCTTTAAACCTTCAGGGTAGTTCCTGTACAGGAAGGCATAATTATATATGATCAAATTTAGCTACATTAAAGGGGAAGGGATACAATGTCATTCCCAATTATCTTGCACAGAGCTATGGTAAGTCTTTCATGTGGAATGGGAAGGCTTTCAACTTATAATGACATTGATTTTCTGACATTAAATACACAACCATGTGCTTATTACAGAAGAAAATAATAGTATCTCATTCATGACTGGATTGCTCCCAAAGGAATTGTGTTCTTTTAGATTTACAGAAAAAGTGAGTGGCAGGACTCTGGAGGCAGGGAAAGGTGCCACATGTTGTATTATGACATTATGTCTTATAATAGGTAACCTTAGACTGCCAGGCAAGGGGTGGGGGACTCAATTACAAACCTCTGTGTGTGCGATTTATGCATGCTCAGCTTGCACGTGGCTTTTGTGCAGCTTGCACATGGACCATAGTCCTGCCCACATGGGTGCACGTGCAATCCATGTAGGGGTTGCACACGAGATGCGTGCATGCTGTTTTTGCAGCACGCAGGGTTTGGGAATGAGTCCATTGTCTTGGAGGGGCAGGTTAGGACTGAAAAATGAATATCCGTTGACAAATATAATATCCTACAATTTCACCCAATTTGAACTATATCTGCTGAGACAGACAGTAACCACCCTTTGGATCCATCTTTGGTAGATATCCTTTTAAGGTTTTAAGGTTGTTGTTTTTTATTATTTGGATATTCATTTATTTGGTTGTTTGGTTACTTCATTTCAACTATTTCCATATGCACATTGCTGAAAATTAAGTAACTGAATCAATAAATAACCAAATATCTAAACAATCAAATCACTGAAAAACCAAATAACCAAATATCAAAAAAAAAAAAAAAAAAAAGAGAGGGGAAGAAAAGGGGAAGCAGAGGGGAATGCAAATTGTTGAAGAGAGTAGGAGGGGTGGAGTGGGGGGGTCTTTTTTTATGATATTGGGGGGATACGAGGAGTAATGAGGAGTTAACAGTAGGGATGGGCGAACAGAACCGAGTTCGGAAATTCGGTTTGATTCAGTTCGAAAATCGAGTTCGGTTCAGAAGTTCGGTTCGGTCAACCGAACTATTCGAGTTCGGTCCAAACTCCAAACTTCCGAACAGAGTTCGGAAATTCAAACCCCATTGAACTAAATGGAATATTATCTTATAGGGATGGGCGAACAGAACTGAGTTCGGAAATTCGGTTCGGTTCGGATTGAAAATAGAGTTCGGTTCGGAAGTTCGGTTCGGTCGACCAGATTGGTTGAGTTCGGTCTGAACTCTGAACGCCCAAACTCCGTTCACCCATCCCTAGTTAACAGATGATTATGTATTTAGGGGTAGGGGTATGGGATGTTTTATTGTTGTTGTTGTTATATAGATTTTGTTGTGGGAGGTTTTTTGTTCAGATAGATATTATAGATCACTTTCTATTCAGAGACTGTATGATGGGGACCTCTTTCCCCGGTGAGAATGGGGGGAGGGGTGACTGGAGGGCGCAGCAGGGTGTGGGATGGGAGTTCAGGTGGAAGTAATTTAAAATGCTGGTATGGGGATGTTATATATGATATCATATACTGTGGCTATTGATTCTTGTGTTTTGTTTGAAATTGTATTGGTTCTGTGGATCTTATGAAATTATACTGGGTCCCCTGTGTGGATTGCAACCCAGCTGTTGTGATTTATTATGTGATATTAAGAACATAAGAAGTGCCATACAGGGTCAGACCAATGGTCCGTCGAGCCCAGCATCCTGCCTCTGACAGTGAGCAGTCACGGGGGCCTGGGAGAAGCACCCAACAGGTCACCATGCTATCCATTCCCTGTGGGTCATCCCCAGGCTCCCAACAGTAAAGGGTTTTGTTCCCCAATCCTATCTGGCTAATAGCTGTTAATGGAACTATCTTCCAGAAACTTGTCCAAAACTCTTTTAAACTCAGCTATACTGATGGACTTGAGCACCTCCCCTGGCAGTAAATTCCACAACCTAATTGTACACTGAATGAAAAAATACTTTCTTTTGTCTGTTTTTACTCTGCCATCTACCAGTTTCATGGAGTTTCCCCTAGTTTTAGTAGTAGTTGAGAGGGTAAATAACCATTGTTTTAGTCCCCTAATTTATAAGTTCCACACCACTCATGATTTTATAGACCTCTATCATATCTCCTCTCAGCCATCTCCTTTCCAAGCTGAAGAGCCCAAACCTATCAAGCCTCTTCTCATACAGGACCCCTTCCATATCCTGGATCATTTTTGTTGCCCTTCTCTGTACCTTTTCTAGTTCCGCTATATCTTTTTTGAGATGGGGAGACCAGAAATTCACACAATATTCAAGGTGTGGTCGCACCATTGATTTGTATAGAGGCATTATGAAATCTTCAGTTTTATTCTCTATTCCCTTGCGAATAATTCCTAACATTCTATTTGCTTTTTTGACCGCTGCGGCACACTGGGCTGAGGATTTCAGTGTATTATCCACAATCACTCCCAGATCCTTTTCCTGAGTGGTAACTCCTAGCTTAGTACCCAGCATTGTGTACTCATAATTTGGATTATTTTTCCCAATGTGCATCACTTTGCACTTGTCCACATTAAATCTCATCTGCCATTTAGATGCCCAGGCACCCAGTCTTGTAAGATCTTGCTGCAGCTCCTCACAGTCTGCTCGTGTTCTGACTACTCTGAATAACTTGGTGTCATCTGCAAATTTGATCACCTCACTCTTAACACCCTTTTCCAGATCATTAATGAATACATTGAAAAGAACTGGTCCCAGTACAGATCCTTGGGGCACACCACTTTTTACATCCCTCCATTGTGAAAACTGGCCATTTAGTCCCACTCTTTGCTTCCTATCCTTTAACCAGTTACCAATCCATAGCAAAACACTACCTCCTATCCCATGGCTTTTTAATTTTCTCAAGAGTCGTTTATGTGGGACCTTATCAAAAGCTTTCTGGAAATCCAGGTACACTATATCTGCTGGGTCTCCCCTGTCCACATGCTTGTTTACGCCCTCAAAGAATTCCAAGAGATTAGTGAGGCATGACTTCCCTTTGCTAAATCCATGCTGACTCTTTGCCATTAAGCCATGTTTATCAATATGCCCAGTGATTCTGTTCTTAATGATAGTTTCCACCATTTTGCCCGGCACAGACGTCAAACTTACCGGTCTGTAGTTTCCAGGATCACCTCTGGAACCCTTTTTAAATATTGGGGTTACATTTGCCACCCTCCAGTCCTCAGGTACAGTGCCAGATGCCAACGTTAGGTTACAAATTACTACTAGTAGGTTTGCAATTTCACATCTGAGTTCCTTCAGAACTCTGGGGTGATACCATCTGGCTCTGGTGATGTGGGGATTTAACCTAGCTATTGTAGTGGGGTATTGTAGAGGGGTGGGTTGTTTTGTCCTTATTGCACTGGGCTCCTGTGTGGGATTTAACCCAGCTGTTGTGCTTTAGTAGTACGTTATGTTTTTATTTTTGTTGTGAGCTGTCTCGAGTTGCCTTGGCAAGAGAATGCGGCATACAAATAAAAAATGAAATGAAAATGAAAAAACAAAAAAGACATGCAAATATCTATTTTGGCTGCAGATATCAGGCTTAATCCCAAGGCCCGTGGATCCTGTTTGGCCTTGTGTACACGCAAACCACACACATCCCCATTGTTGGACGATTGTGCTACGCAGAATCGCATGCACGCAGCTTCCACATAGGATCTGTGGGCCATGGGATTGAGTCTATCATTTCTATGTTTGGAGGACTATCCAAAACCATGAATAATATGTATGAGTGCAATACCCATGATTTGTTTCAGCACTAGTATGGGCACTAAGAGCATCCCACAGTATACGGCTGAAAGCAGGGTGACATTTCTGGCGACGCCACTTGCGCACTCTAAATTTTGTTAGATGAGACACAGTTGTAATTAGTAGACTCAGCTGGGTTTAATCTAAAAATCAGTGACAATCAAGTCAAAATTTAGTATTGCTAACAAACATAGGAGGAAGATTTTACCTTTCCTAGGTCTGAAGGGCTGGAGGGTCGCCAAGATGAAGTTGCTGGCTTACATAAGACTTTAAACAAAGAAATTTCTCTTTCAACTTTGTGGTTATAGAGGAAGGTTATGGAGGAAGAGCAGGAGGGAGGGGGAAGATTCAGAAGACATCTTCAGCATTCTATTAGCTAGCAGGAGTCAGAAGCCAATAGAATTTTACTTATTTATTTTTACCCTGCCCTTCTCTAGGAACTCACAGCATCAAAATTTAAAAAGTTTAAAATATCAATATAAATTATATTTTAAATTTATAATAATATAAATGTTCCTGCTCTGCACTGGTTGTCTATGGTCTCTGGGCCTGATTTAAGGTGTTGGTACTTAACTATAAAGCCCTATACGAGGTAAGCCCCACCTATCTGCAGGATTGCTTCACTCTCCGTGTCCTGGATTGACCCCTGCAGTCTGTCGGGAGCGCTCTTCTTGAGGTCCCCTGGGTGGTCCGGGGAGGCACAATGGAGAGGGTGTTCTCGGTAGCTGCACCTAGGCTGTGGAACTCCCTTCTGGTGGAGGCCCAGCTAACCCCGGGCAACACCTCATTTTGACATCAGTCAAGACCTGGCTGTTCCACCGGATCTTTGGTGAAGGAGATAGGTAGGGTGGGTAGGGTAGGGTTTTATGCTACCTCCATTTTTTTTCTTGATTTGTTTTATGGATTTTATCTGTTATTTATGGTTTTGGTGATATTTTAAATTACATTTATAAACCTGCTTGAGATACATGTGCAGGAGAGGTGGGGTAGAAATTCTGTAAAATAAAATAAATAATGTAAATCAAAAATCTTGGCAAGTGCCACTTCCATCGGAAGCAAAGCATTCACCGAAATCCACCCAACATGGAAAACTTATTGGCTTTCCTGATGTTTTAGCTATTTTCTGATATTTTTTGCAAGTTGAACGGGGCTGCCATAGACCGGTCCCAATCCCTGCATGCATCCCTATGGCTGAGGAGATGAAAGCTTGCCATCTAATCAATGAAGTAGTGCTGGAAATTGCCAAAAGTGCTGTAAAATTGGCGTAACATTCCCAGAAAGTAATTAAAAAGTCACAGAAATGATGGAAAAGTCCGAGATGGTGACAAAAAATTGATGAAAAGTTCTGAAAAGTGTTGAAAGTGACAGAAGTGATAAAAATCTCCCAGAAAGTGACAAAAACAGTGGTGTGGAACTAATAAACAAGGAGCAGTTATTTACCCTCTCAGCTAGTACTAGAACTATGGGACACTCCATGAAACTCATGGGTGGCAAGTTTAAAACAAATAAAAGAAAATATTTTTTCACTCAGTGTATCTGTGGTAAGGGCCAGTAGTATAGCTGAGTTTGAAAGGGGTTTGGACAAGTTTCTGGACGATAGGCCATTAGCAGATATTAGCCAGACAGGATCAGGGAACATGACGGGAGCTGGGGGAAAACAACAGGGAATGGATCCCCCATTGTGACCTGTTGGGTGCTTCTCCCAAGCCACAGTGATTGACCACTGTAAGAGACAGGATGCTGGGCTATATGGACCATTGGTCTGACCCAGTATGGCACTTCTTATGTTCTTATGTCGGTATTTCCCTTTGGAATGGGAGCACCTGCTCTCATCTCAGCCCTAAAAACCACACTATCCCTTTATTAAAATTGTATTAAATTTTTGTTAAAGCTATAAACAATACTCAAGCCAATAGAAATTAGTGTGGCGAATTTCATTCTAGGAATTTGATTACAAGAGATAAAATCTGACAATGAGAGGCACTGGGAACTTGTGAAAGTAGGAGATAATTCCTGCTGATCAGCAGAACAGGAGAATCCTTACAATCAATATTCCGCTCTTCCTCTATTCCAATGTTCCTCTCTTAAGAAGACTCTGCAAGTCTTCTTAAGTGGGAAAGACTTTGTGAAGGGGGAAGAGAACACATTTGCTTTTCATCCTGCAAGCCACAGTTTAATGGTTCAAATCCAGTTAGCAGTTCTAAATGGAAAGTGTACTGGGGGTGAGGGGTGTGGAATCCTGCTACGTCCCAACCAGACCCACTATACTTTTCATTTAGGATTGAAGGCTGGAATTTTGAACCATAAGGTGAATGATGTGGGATGAAAAGCAAATGTGCTGACTGCCACTTAAAAGACCCTTAACACATAACAAGAATTTGAGGGCAACAGCTTAAGTTATCGGGATATTGTAGAAGGAAAGACTGAATTATTCCATACAAAAATGTTGCACATTCAATTGACTTAGACTGCTTGCTCACAATACCGAAGTAGGGGAGCCTCCTGGCTGGGAAACTCATGAGTAGCTCCGAACATGGGCTTGGCAGAGTAAACGCTATCAGGTGGTTCCCATGGCGATTTCTCTTATGAATGACAGTGTCGGAGGGGAAATACTGATATGTTGTGGAAATGATACAGTTAAGCATACAGGATGGCACTGGTGATGTTTATATATATCCCAGTATGATAGCATATATATATGATAGCATTGTCACACGTAATAAGTAATGATATTAAACACAGTATATGTTATGAGTTTTAGAGTACTTTGAAAGTCAAGCTGAGAAGTTGACATGAGCAGAGAATCATGGGATGGTTGGGAATAAAGAGCAAACAGCAAAAGGGAAATCTTATCAGGACATCAGGCAGACTCGCAGGAGGATTGACACCCCAGCTGGTGTCTCTCAGTTGGCATGACAAGGAAGGGGAAGAGATCAAGGGAACAGTTATGGATGGGTGATTCTCTGGGACTTTGAGGCATTGTTAGAAGGACACAGAAAATTTAGGAGGCAGCCATAAAACTTTGAATAAACTACGAATGAACCTTGGGGCTGAAAATGCATATGCAACAGAGTTCTGAATCAGATTGGAGCGGATCATGATAGAGAGGTGTCACTCTGGGTAGGAAATGTTATAATGTTGTAATTAACTTGGAAAGATATAAAAGATGGGGACCAATGTACCTGCCTTTGATGGCTGAGAGGGCACCAAGGCTGGGGGTGTGAGTTCAACCCATGAAGGTCCCATAGAAGGGACTAATAAAGCCTACACCATTAATGACCTGTCTGTGTCCGTGCTAATTTCTTGCATGGCAACTACTATCTAAAGGGAACCTGACTCAACACTTGGGGGCTCGTGCTGGGATAGGTAAGTATGCTTTCTACTTTCACAAGTGGTTTGGCTATTAGATCCCCAGGATCACAACCCAGGGAGATGGTTTCCACCAATGTAGAGTTTGGGGGGAACACAAGTGTTCCGCTCGCTCCCCAATCAACCAGGTTTAGATCATTCTGGATCCACTCCTTGCCCACAGTGGGGAGGCAGCTTCAAGACTTAAAGTGGAAGCAGAGATGGAGGGAGCTATCTCTGAACCACTGGCAGCCCTTAATGAGGTAGTGGTTCAGTGGGTTTTAAGAGAAGGGGGTCCATATGAGGTGAGTGCAGGGATTGGATGGAACGCTGTATGCTCCCAAATGGAGAGAATCGGACAAATCCAAGGGAACAAAAAAAGGAAGAAAATTATTCTCCAGCTATTCTGTACAGGGATTCATGTTGTAAAGGCAGAGGTACTGCGGGGAAACCTGGAAGCAATGACAAGGGAGGGCATTATTAATGACTTCCAAACTAAAATGGAAACAGCAGCATCAGTTGTGCAGGTGGTGTTCTATGTTATTGTATTGTTGTGTGTCAGGATGGTAGCTATAAAGCTCACTGTTAGGGATGGGTGAACAGATCGCGGTTCGGGTTCGGCCGTTCAATTCGGCTGCGATTATTTCGACCGTTCGGTTCGGCTGCATTTGGTTCATTGGTTCGGATGTTCGGCCATTCGGTGGTTTGGGTCGAATTGTGAGTACTGAAGTACATGAGTCAGTCGGGATCAGTTCTGCCTTAGTTTGGTGCAATCGGAAACTGAAAATGACATTTGGTTTTTGAAATAAAAGGAAAAAACTAAAAAACATATTTCTGGCTATAACATTTTTGTTTCTTATTACTTTTTGATGAAATTTAGTGATATCGTAACCCCATTTGGAAGCACTAGTTGTACAAAAATTCGAAACAATTAGGTAAAGGAAACTGATTGAAGAAGCAATTGAATGTTGCGATTTTAAGAAAAGCTCCATACACATTCATGATTACAACTGATTTATCTTGCATTCAATATTCATGAAACTTGTGTATATTACATTCCTCCATATGCTTAATATTTATTCCAATTTTAGGAAAGAGTGGTTAAAGGGTCTCAAAGGTATAAGACATTAACCTGGAAATACATTTCCAGCTGTTACATTTTGATATTCCATTCTGTTTACAGGATATTTGACAAGAATGTATCAAATACCTTTCCTGCCATTTCAGCAAATGTACAGGAGATTTTGATAAAGGGACCCAATTATATAAGCAATTGATGTTGTCCCTGTGAAGATCATTATTCAGATGAATATCAGCATATTCAGTGCCAGTCAGAGGCAGGCACCCTGCATGGCAGGGGGAGAGAGACTGTAGGAGGAAGGATGTGGAGCAACCCCAAAGACTGACAGACACATTCAATGGCCAAACACATTACTGCAAGCTTCTAGCTTTACAGGACCAATTGGTAGTGGTTTCGAGGTGGGCATAGGGGGCGGCCCTGTGGCGGGCATAAGCAACATAACTGGGACTTCTGAGATAGCATCCCAGCAGTCAGGAGACATAGTTTAAACACATCCAGGCTGGCCAACTATCAATCACATCCTGCAGCACTGAGACAGAGGACATAAGAGAATTTCTATTGACTCTTTCCTAAACAGATGCTTCTGACTTCCCAGAAACAAGTGGGGGAGATATGTTGGGATGGTCCCAGCACAGAATGAGGATATTTGGTTGACATTTCTGTTGGTCAATTTGCATCACAAACCAATCTTATACCACAGTGACATAAGAGAATCCCAGGCATAGGCCCCTTCTCTACATATGTTGTACAGGCATATAAAATTGGGACACTTTATAATATCTTTCTGATATTTATCATAGATGATCATGAAAGTGAACTATATAGTCCTGCAAAATTTCATATACACTGATTGGACTACAAAGATGTTATAGTCAAACATACATTTATATGTTAATTGTTTATATCACCAAGACCTTTTTTCCAATCCTTCTGAAATTTAGCAAAGGTAGTTAGTATGGGAAGGGGTATAATCTAAACAAGTTTCACCTACATTAAATGTGAGACAAAGAAGTTACATCTAAGAATGTATATGTAGAATATTGCAAAATACAATAATTAAACTGCTTCTAAAATCGGATTCCTTTATCCAATTGTTTTGAAATTTGGTGCACTTAATGCATTCTATTGGAGGTAGAGGTGTTACAAATTTCAGCCACATAGCCTAAAAAACATAAATGTTACAGCCGATAATGTGTTTTCTATTGAAACCAATGGAAATTCAATTCCGAACTCACCGAACACATCCGAACTGAACGTTCGAATTCGAGTTAGGTTCGAACGTTCGGTTCGGTTGACCGCACTATTTGAGTTCGGTCCGAACTCCTAACTTCCGAATTTGAGTTCGGTTCGAACGTTTCGTTCGGTCGACCGAACTATTCGAGTTCGGTCCGAACTCTGAACTTTTGAACCGCATTCGCCCATCCCTACTCATTGTGTACTGCTGGGAGTTTAACTCGGACCCACAGTGGGATTAGTACCTTAATAAGGAGGGGAAGGAGACTAATTTAGGGCCACCTTTGCCCCTGAGTCGGCCTCCTCTCTATCCTAAAATTGAGAAATCGTGGATGAAGTTCTCAACTGGAAAAGTGGTGGATCAGATTAGAAAGGCTTCACTGCTTAAGGTGGAAGGCAGAAGGCAGGAATCTGTCATTTGCATTTGACAGTCTGATGCTGTGAAGCTCAGCTAGGGGTGCTGATATTTGTTTTCACCCAGGCCCCCAGTCCAACCCCCACTTAAGTACCCTATCCTTGTTACTCCAAAGTTGTGTTTACCTGATTCCCCAACAACACTGTGGATAAATAGAGGGGATCCATCTATGGTGCCAGTAAAAGAGATAGAAAGACATGCCTTAGAATTCACCAAGCATTTTGTGGACTTGTAAAACATCAAATTAGGACTGAAGAAAAGGAATATATAGTGAGTGCTGCTGTTAATGCTTTGAATAAAACTTTAGGGCTTTCGTAGGGGGCCATGGAGTGGACAGAGAAAACTGAAATTTGCCACTCCATTCCTAAAAGAGGATCCAATTCCCCTCCAGGGGTGGGAAGCCCCTTTACTTATCTCAGATTTCACAGCCAGCCTGGCCCCGCTCTTTTGGTTACCTTTAACTCTTTCCTGGCATGGCTGGGAGACTTTATTGTAAAAACAGAAGGTGTCACAGGGGAATGAGATACTGTGCTTATTTTAAAGAAAGTCCTGGGGATCCAGGATTTATTTTTGAAAGTTTTGATGAGACAGTTGCACAAGTAATTATGCATTTGATTGAAAATGAAATGCATCTGGAAAACTGAGAAGCATGGATCCGGGCCATATGCCTGCTTCCAACTAAGACTTTTTTGCACTTTGTAGGGTGCTTCACGTTAATTTCAGTCATGGGGGGTTTGAGATATCTCGGTAAGTTAGGTAAATTGTCAGGTTTGGCAGAGGCAATGAAGCATAGCCAGCAAATAGAGAAATATGCAATTCTGGCTCTGTTACTCCCGAAAGATGCACAAATGGCCAAATTGTATATTGCCCATGGGGATGATTGGGTAACCTGGGCCAAAATGGTGGAATTGCACTGCAATTTGGCTTCTTGGGTGCCAGTTGCAGTACTAAGAGAGGAAACTAGGGGTGTTTTCAGACGTTACAAGATCACAGTCAACCACAGTGAACCACACTCAACCCCACGATGGGGCCCAAGGGCCCTGAAAGTCTGTTCGGTGGGTGCCAGATGTTCACCACAGACAATCCCCAGCAGGGGACAATATTACCACCCTTCCAGAGGTCCAGCCCAGACCATCTCTGAAAAGGTGGTCAAAGCAATTCCCACCGGGAAACAACAAAACGTAACGTCTGAACGGCAACCGCTGGCCAGAATAAAGAAAAATGATTCCCAACTGGGGACAAAGTACGCAGCATCGCTGCCAGTCAACGAGCAACAACACAGGCCGGGGAGGGAGATTTAAAGGGAACACAGCAACAGGGGGACGTGGCGGGGTGGAGTGAGGCAGAAGGGAGAGGAGAGCGGAGGGCGAGAGAGCAAGGGAGGAGGAGGAGGTGGAGGAGGAGGCACAGGCAGAGGAGGTGGTCATGCTGCACATGGAGGAGGTAGAGGGACAGCAGCAGCAGCAGCCAGGACAGGCCGCCCCAGAGCCGGCAACCGGCCTGGGGGAAGAGGCACCCCAGAAACGGGTAAGGGGTGTGAGGGGGGGTTTCAGTGGCACATGGGCACCAAGGGAGGTGGGCAGGCTGGCAGGTGGAGGGACAGGGGGAAGGGCCACGGGGCTGAGGCAAGCCGGCAACCAACTCCTCCCCCCTTCTGACCCGCAGACACAGAAACCAGCACAGAAGACTGAGCCCCCGGAGGTGACAGACGGTGGCCAGGTGGAGGAGGAGCAGGAAGACCAGGAGGACCAGGAGGGCTGATGTGAGAGACAGCTGTACCACCGAGGGGGGCAATGGGTGCACAGGGAAACCCAGGGCTTCATCAGGATCTGAGGGAGCCTGGAGCACCAGCTGGAGCTAGCAGTCAACCAGAGGAACGAGTACATCTACCTGGAGATTGTGTGGGAGATGGAGGTGATGGTGCACCACAGGACCGTGTCCCAGTTCCGATCAAAGGTCAAGGAGCTCAAGAGGGGGTACAGGCCATCCAGGACCACCCCCTACTATGATGCCCTGGACCGCATACTCCACATGAAGGGCTCCATAGTTGTCCCATGCCTTGTGGGGAGCACCATGGTCCAGGGCAGGGAACGGGCCAAGGTACCCTCTCCCCTCGCCATGTCCCTAGAAGGCACCACCTCCAGGGGCCCCGCCACCCCAGAGGAACTCCCCGGGACCTCGGGGACCACCAGGCCACCCTCACACACCAGTCCCGAGAGCCCCCAGCCCATCTCCGGACTGGGAGAATCAGAGGCCGTCACACCAGTCACCCTCAGCCAGTGGACGCAGGGGGATCCCAGTAACACAGAGGGAATGGTCTCAGAGGACTCCAAGACCAACATCAAGGGTAAGCAAGTGGGTGGGATGGGAGATGGACCGGGGGGGACAGGCCAAGGAGGGAGCACAGGGCACAGGGCCGCCCCCAGCAACCCCGGACACCCCAGGCCATGGGAAGGGGGCCTGGGGAGCCACCAGGGGACACAATCAGCCCACCCCACCCAACCCCTGCCATATCCCCACAGGGCATGGCACACCCTGGCACCTGTGACAGGCAGGCAAGGAGGACTGTAGCAAGCATCCCCGGGAGCAGCCAGAGGTCCAAGGTGAGGCACACCGGCAAGTGGGAGGGGGTAGGGGCCCCAGGGGAGGCCGGGCGGTGGACCCGGGGAATGTGGTGTGGGGGAGGGGGGCCTGGGCACAGGGGAATACCGGGGGAGGGCACAGGCCACCAACCCCCCCAGCCATGCCATGGGATAGGGGGTGGGTGGCTGGGGTGTCTAACCAACCCCTAATGTGTACCCCAATAGGGCGCCCCGAAGGATCCCAGTAAGCCGGCCCTGTGCCCACGGCGCAACAGTTGAGGAAGCACTGGGCCCGAGTACAGCGCCAGAGGGAGGAGCAGGCAGAGGACATAGTTTGCTCCACCACCGAGCAGGGCAAGCGGATGATCGTGGCCATCGATCAGATGGAGGAGGCCACGGAAAGGGCCATGCAACAAGCAGAGGCAAGGGACCAGAGGCTGTGGGCGGAGGTGCAACTGGAATGGAGTCGGGAGTGCCAGGAGCACAGCAGGCAGGTGGAGGCGTTCAGGCGGATAGAACTGGCCATCGACAGGATGGTGAGGGAGCATTCGGCCAAGATGGACCGGTCCCATGATATTGGCAACCTCGCTGCTGCTGCACACGGGGACCATAAGCGCATACGTGATGGCTGATGCCCCACCGGGCAACCTGCCTGCCCTGGCTCCGATGCCGGGCCCCTTGGTGCCCACACCACCTCTGCCACCACACCAGCCACCTGCATGCCTTCCGGGCCCGCACATCCACCTCCCAGTCCCTGTAGGCCTCTGGAGGGAGCAACCACCCAGGGGGGCCCCTCCAGCCCCGGGTCCACCCTCCATCCCTCCCACCACCGCCTGCCCTTCAGGACACCGAGGCGTCCCACGATACCATTGGGAACATGGACAGCGGGGGGGAGGGTAGCTCCCAGAGCTCCATGGCAGCCACAGGGCTGCTGAGGGGGAGGCCCCAGAGACGTCAAGGATGGGGGGGAAGGGGGAGAGTGGCCTGAGGGGAGTGGAAGCAGCACTGGGAGGTGCGTGGTGGTGGTGTGGTGGGATCCAACCTGTAGGAGGTATGCACAATAAAAGCACAGGAACCACAGTTGCAACCGTCGTTCTGTTCATGGACCCAGGACTGGGGACTGGGTAGGCACCTAGGGGTGGGCCCAGGGTCCTGGTGGCGGCCCCGGGGAGGTGGTGATGGGGGTGTATGGCCTCACGCCTTGGTCTCCCGGCTGATCCGCCCAGCCAGGGCAGCACTGATGTACTTTGCGTACCGGTACTCCCGCGGGTTGTCAGTGTTCACAGAGAGGCACGGGGCCGGGAGGGCGCCGGGGCATGGGGTAGTTGAGGGCAGCCCCATCGGTCTTGCACACATTGTGCAGCACACAGCAGGCTCTGATCACCAGGGCCGAGGTCTCCACTGTGTAGTCCAGGTGGACCGCGAGGCTCCTCCAGCGCTGCTTGAGGGCTCCGAAGGCCCTCTCGACCACGGTCCTGCTTGCACACAGACGGGTATTGTACAGTACCTCCACAGGTTTCCTGGCGACCGGGTACGACTTCATCAGCCACCAGGTGAGTGGATAGGCTGGGTCCCCCAGGATGCAGGGGGGCATCAGCACCCCCTCAATCCAGGTAATCCCCATGTCCACGAAGTCCCCGCGGTACATCCGGGCATAGAAGGGAGAGGTGGTCATGATGTGGGCATCATGGCTGCACCCAGAGTGCCCGTGTAAATGTCTATGAACCACCCTTGGTGGTCCACGACCGCCTGAAGCTTCAGGGAGTGGTACCCATGTCTGTTGATATATTCCATGGCCTCTCCATTGGAGGTGCGGAGGATCTCAATGTGGGTGCCGTTCACAACGCCCATGCAGTTGGGGAACCCCCCAGCTGCGAAGTCGACCATCATGGCCTCCTGTCCACCAGCTGGATTGCTCGGTCCAGGAGCACGCCCTCCACCGGGGTCTCCGGCTGAACTCGGCGGCTGGAGACCCCGCTCCCAGCACCACGGAGCCCAAGGCGGCGCATGGCTGAGCGCCACCTGTCACTCTGGCAGTCCCCAGAGCTACGCATCAGGCAGGACCCTCTCAGGACATTGTGGGACCCCGCCCCCTGCTACATCGCTCCAGACGCCTCCAGGCGCGGGCGGGGGGTGGGGCCTGCTCCTTATCTGCCAACATTGCAGCGAGCTCTTTGCTGGTGAACAGAGCGTGCATGCCTGGAGAGACTGGGCCCCCTGCCTGACAGCTAAGTGGATTTTCTCATGACTGTGTTGGGATTGTTGTGCTTTCCCTTGTTGCCTCTTGTGTCCTTCCCCTTCTCCCCTTGCCATATCCTTGTGCCTATTAAGAGCGAATGTGTCCCTGTTAAGTCTGCGTGTGGAAGTGTTTTCCCCCTCTTGTCTTTCTAGTGAGTACGTGTGGGGTGAGAGGGCCTTCGGGCCTGGGTGTCCCCTTCCTCCTCTGGGGTCTCACTCCTATTTCCGCCCCCCCCCCGCAGTGTGAAAGTACCCGTAAGCCGCTTCCCCTGTTCCTGGGTTCCCTGACCCCTGTCTTCCCTTCACCATTCCCCACAGTGCTCCCTACCCCGTGTGGTGTGAAAGGATTAGCTGCGTGGAACCCTTCCCAGATATTCGCTCTGTGCCCTATGAGAGAGGGGTCTAAGTTCCTGGTGTGAAAACACACGGAATGGCCCACATTCTATCCTGACGGGCCTCCAGGACCCCCTGCTTATCCAAACAGAGCGTCCTGATTGTGTCTGGTGTGTGTGGGTGGACGTACCCCATCTTCTCCCTTTTCCCCGCCCCCACTGACAGATTCACCGGCCCAACGCCCTCACCCCCTGGCCCACTAGCATGGATGTTGCCCAGGAAATAAGGAAATTGGTCCATGCAGTGCAGACCCTTGCCAATCAAATAAAAGACTTGCAGGAGCAGCACACGGCACTCACGGCTACGGTCTCTCAGCGTTAGCCCATGGTCCCTCCTGCTGTAGTACTATTGGCATCCCCCGGGCTGCCCGCTGGGGCGGCGGGGGCAGAGGGGGTGGCCACGGCTGCCCTCGCGGCAGATCCTCCTCCGCCTCCGATGCCCTTGATCCTGCAGGAGCCTTGGGGTCCTCACATCCAGAAATTCCAGGGAGATTGCAAGGCCTGTTGAGCATTTCTGGCCCTCTGCGACCTCACCTTCATGACCCAAGCAACCACTTACTCCACGGATGCCTTAAGGGTGGCCTTCGCGATTGGGAACTTGGAGGGAGTAGCCCTGGAATGGGCTACCAACTTGCTAACAAGCAAGACCCCCCTCTTGTCAGACTACCAAGGGTTCCTGCGAGTGTTTCATTTTCTGTTTGACAACCCCCACCGTCTCCGGGATGCCGAGATGGCAATTTTTGCTCTACGCCAAGGACGGGTACCTCTCATGGAGTACATTACTCAATTTCAACAACTTGCCCTGGAGTTGCAGTGGTCAGAGGACACCCTCAGGGTGCATTTCCGGAAAGGATTATCGGATGACCTCAAGGATCAGCTGGCCTCCTTCGTCTTTCCAGATACCTGGGCCGGGGTGGCCACCCTAGCACTCCAGATAGATGCACGGCTCGTGGAGCGATGCAGAGAGAGGCGGCAGGACAACTGAAGCTTCCTGGTAAGAAAGGTCTCAATTAATCCCCCTAGTGCAGTTCCGGCTGGGCAGGCTCCGTCTGAGGTAGAGCCCATGCAGTTGGGTGCCTCCCGAAGGCCCCTTATGTCGGAGGAGCGGGACCATCCTCGATGGGCGCGAGCCTGTTTTTATTGCGGGATTCAGGGCACTTCATACAGGACTGTCAAACCCTGCCTCCCCTTCGGCGACAAACGGGAAATGCGAAGGGTCGAGATGGGCGGGGAGCATCTCGACCATGAAGATCATTCCATCCCTTACTACCTACATCCCCCTTCACTTATGAGTGCCATTGACTCTGAGCCTTGCCCGGCACTGGTCATTGATAGGCTGGACACTGGTGGATTCCGGAGCCTCTGCGAACTTTATTGATGAAACCCTGGTACAAACCTACAAAATTCTGATCCAACCCAAAGAACCGCCTGAAGTAGTACAGACAATTGACAGGTCCCCCCTCATCTCTGGCCCCATCACTCAACAAACCACTCCATTGCCGTATGCAGGAGGGCAGCATCACAAAACCCTTACCTTTGATATGGTATGTACCCCCCTTTTTCTTGTGGTCTTTGGGCTAGCTTGGCTCATGTGCCATGAACCCCACATATGTTGGGTCCAAAGACAGTTCAATTTACATCCCCATACTGCACAAAACATTGCCTACAACCTGCTCCACCCTGGCCAAGCATGACTGTGGTTAGTCATGCATCCAGCCAACAGAGTCTGGCAATTCACCGAGAGTACGTGGACCTTGTGGAGGTCTTTAGTAAAACCCACACTGCCCAATTGCCTCCCCTTCGTCCCTATGACTTCCCTATAGACTTGATCCCGGGCAATGAACCCCCCTTTAGACGCATTTATGCCCTGTCCACCCTGGAATTGACAGAATTACGGGGGTACCTAGATGAATCCCTTAGGAACGGGTTCATCCGACATTCAACCTCCCTGGCAGGGCCCCCCATCTTTTTCGTCCCCAAGAAGGACAGGGGCCTGAGACCCTGTATTGATTATCGGGTTCTCAATAATGTAACTATCAAGAACCGCTACCCACTGCCCCTCATACCCGAACTTTTGAATCGGCTTCAAGGAGCGTGAATATTTACCAAATTGGACCTATACGCAGCATGTCCAACACATCCGCAAAGTGCTTCAGCGCCTCTAAGCCCATAAACTTTATTGTAAACAAGAGAAATGTGCATTTCACCTCACCATGTTGGAGTTCCTGGGGTTTGTTATTAGCCCAGATGGAATTCAAATGGACCCAAAGAAGGTTCTTGCCATTCAACAATGGCCACCACCCAAGACAGTTAAGGCCCTGCAGCGCTTCCTTGGCAGTATTAATTATCATCATCTTCATGTGCCCCACTATGCGGAAGTTACAAGTTCCCTTACCCAACTCTTAAAAAAGAAACATCCATACGTCTGGGGCCACGAACAAGACTATAGTTTTCAATTTTTGAAAAAGGCTTTTATGCAAGCGCCCCTCCTCCAGCACCCTGATTTCCGCAAACCTTTCTTTGTCGAAGTCGATGCATCTAGCCTTGCTATCGGAGCAGTCTTACTGCAGCAAAACACGGAAAAATTATGTCTCCCGTGTGCATACTACTCCAGTCCAGACAGTTGTCACCTGCAGAAAAGAATAATACAGTCTTCGACCGATAACTCCTGGCAATCAAGGCTCCTTTGAAACCTGGCAGCACTATTTGGAAGGAGCTCAACACCCTATAACAATGACAAAGGATCATAAAAATCTAACTTTTCTTCAGACCGCCCAGATCACCAACCCGCGGCCCGCCCGCTGGGCACTTTTCTTTGCACGTTTTACTTTTACAATCCAATACCGCCCAAGGTAAAATTAACCTTTTGGCAGACGCCCTTTTGCGGTACCATGAAGGGAAGGACGTAGAGATGCATCCCAGATGCCCTATCCTTGAGCATCGAGTGTTTGCCGCCACCCTTCTGTCTCTCGACCACTTACGCCGAGCTTCCTCCCAAGAAATTCATCCGCCTGAGAGTGCCACGTTCACCTTGGAAGACGACCTCTATAGAAAGGGGTGACTGATCATAGTACCACCCTCTTGCCAGGCACAGATGTTATGGGCCCATCATGATGCCCCTTTGGCCGGCCACCCCAGAAGGAAACGAACCCTGACCCTCCTTCAGTGCCAATTCTGGTGGCCATCATGATCCATGAATGTGCACCAATACATTCAAGCTTGCCCTACCTGTGCTCGCACGAAGATCCTCAGGAGGCCCACGACTTGCCTCCTCCAACTTGCTACACTGCCTTCAGAACCATGGCAAAGAATTGGGCTTGACCTCATAGTGGAGTTACCCCCCTGCTGGGGGTATAATACTGTTTTTTTTATTGTGGACCACATCACAAAACTAGCCCACTTTGTTGCACGCAAAGGCCTTCCCATGGCACAGTGAACGGCACTCCTGTTCATACATCACATAGTGAAGCTCCATGGGTGGCCGGCAGAGATCGTGAGTGATTGAGCAACACAGTTTGTCTCACATTTCTGAATGGCACTCTTCAAGGCCCTCCGGGTGCAGTTAAAACCCACAACAGCATATCATCCTCAAGATAACGGGCAGGTATAGCGGGTGAATCAGAACCTCAAGCAATACTTAAGATGTTATATTGGATATCTCCAAGACGACTGGTATTCGTGGTTACCCATGGCAGAATTCGCCTATAACAATGTCCCAAATGCTTCCCTCGGAAACTCCCCCTTCTATGTTACCTATGGATACCACCCTCAGATGACTGCCCCAGACCTACCACCAATATCTGTTCCCGCAGCTGCGGACCTTTCCCAGCAGTTGCAGCAAGTCCATGCACTCGCCAAAACTACACTAGAAAAGGTGCGTCAGCAATACAAGCAATATGCCGATCGCCATCGGCAACCAGGCCCGCAACTTTTCCCAGGAGATTTAGTATGGGTGGATCGCTAACACTACCCTTCTCGATGGCCTTCACCTAAGCTGGACCACAGATACCTGGGACCCTTCTCCATCCTGAAACATGTGAATGAGGTGACGTATACCCTCTGACTGTCTCCTCGACTTCGCATCCACCCCACTCCTCACTCCTCGCTCAACCCAGCAGCCGGACCTGATGATTCGTCAAACCCTGTGGTGGGCCCCAAGCCCGACCCGGTGGGCCCGGACATCATTTATGAAGTCCACGCCATCCTCCCAAACTGCGCCGTGGGAGGCTCCATTATCTTATTGACTGGCTTGGGTTTGGCCCTGATGAATGATCCTGGGTACCTGCTGCGCATGTCTCTGCACCACGGCTTCTCCATCTCTTCCATCGTCGGCACCATGACAAGTCGGGCCCTTCCTACCACCTGGGGGGGCCCTCAAGGGGGGGTACTGTCAGCCACCATGGCCACTTCTTGGCCCGGCGGCTGCACTCAGAGACTGGAGACCCCGCCCCGAGCACCATGGAGCCTGAAGCGGTGCATGGCTCAGCACCACCTGTCACTCCAGCAGTCCCCAGCGTGGCGCAGCAGGCAGGACCCTCTCAAGATGTTGCAGGGGCCCACCCCCCACTGTGTTGCTCCGAACACCTCTGGGCGCGTGCAGGGGGTGGGGCCTGCTCCTTATCTGCCGGCGTTGCAGCGAGCTCTGTGCCGGTGAACAGAGCGTGCGTGCCTGGAGAGACTGTCCCCCCTGTCTGACAGCTAAGTGGATTTTCTCGTGACTGTGTTGGGATTGTTGTCCTTCCCCTTCTCCCCTTGCCATATCCTTGTGCCTATTGAGAGCGAGTGTGTCCCTGTTAAGTCTGCATGTGGAAGTGTCCCCCCCCCGTGTGGGGTGAGTGGGCCTTCGGGCCTGGGTGTCCCCCTCCTCCTCCGGGGTCTCGTTCCTCTCCCCCCTCTCCCCCACAGTGTGACAGTACCTGTAAGCCGCTTCCCCTGTTCCTGGGTTCCCCAACCCCTGTCTTCCCTTCACCATTCCCCACAGTACTCCGTACACCGTGTGGTGTGAAAGGATTAGCTGCGTGGAACCTCTCCCAGATATTTGCTCTGTGCCCTATAATAATAGGGGTCTAAGTTCCTGGTGTGAAAACACGTGGAACGGCCCACATTCTATCCTGACGGGCCTCCAGGACCCTCCACTTATCCAAACAGAGTGTCCTGATTGTGTCTGGTGCGTGTGGGCAGAAGTTCCCCATCTTCTCCCTTTTCCCTACCCTCACTGACAAGGCTGGGGCATGTGTCACCCCATCCCTTGTTCATGACCTGCCTACTGGCCGGGGGGGCCCAAATCACCTCTGCTTCCCCCCCAGCCAGCTTGGCCGACTCCTGCAGGGCGACAGAGGCGGGGTGGCAGTGGGCGACCCCTTGCACACACCTGCACGGGGCCTGGTGCATGGTCCAGCCTGCGCCCAGGCGTGTGCGGGTTGCAGCTGCATTCCTGCTCTCATCACCTCGCACCTCTCTGTGGTTTGGCTGCCTGTTGTCCTCGCCACCCTGATTTGTGTGTAGGATGTCCTATTTTATTACTTTGTAAAGTGCCAGGTACACTGCTGGAGCTATATAAATGTTTGTTAATAATAATAATAATAATAATGTCCTGTATGTGTGCTTGGTTCCAGCAGCTGGGCCGGGTCCACACCCCACGCCTCGCTCATTAGTCAGGCAATGTTGCAGACTGTGGCCTTATCGCTTAGCCTTGGAACTCCCCTGCTTCCCCTCCCATCCTTTCAGGGATTGTGGGGCCCCTCTTGCCTTACAGTTAGTATCAGGCATGTGCTGGACCATGGCAGGCAGGACTTTCCCAGGGCTCGCCGGCCCCACCACCCCTGGGGCCCCCCATAGCTGGACCTTTCACGAGACCATGGCCTGTGTGACCTGTGGCATTCCCTGGCCGTGCAATTGCTCCTGAGCTGCCCGGATAGTCTCACAGGTGGTTATGCTAGTCTGAGCTCCGGACTGTGCTACTTTGGCTATGAGGTGAGTGCCCATGATTGCCGGCTGGACACGGAGATGCGGGGCCTACATCCCTTTCCCGATGGGCATATCCCAGAGATGAGGCGAACGCATGTGGAGTGGTCAGCTGTGGAGACCATGTCTGCTCTCTCTGTGTGCAGCCTGGACACCTACACGGCCTCTCTGGTGGAGGGGGGCCATGCCCTGGCCGTGTCCTTCTTTGGCTGTGTTCACAGGGCCCATGGGTACCAATGGTCCTATGGGGTTGTCTATCACTGGCTGCTGGAGCTTGGTCACCTTCTGTGGCCCCCAGCTGCTGACTATGGCTTGTCAGAGCCTACCAGGGCAGAGCTGATGGTGCTGGCTGGTGTGTGGTCCCGTTCTGATGTGCAGGTAGGGCTCACCATGCAGAATCCCTTCGAGGCATACTACCTCATTGCCCACCACATGTCTGTGCTGGGATACCATCAGGGCATGCTTCAGTGGCCCCAATGTGTGCACCTGGTGGGCCACCTGACCCCGGGCCCCTTCGTGGCCCCCTTCAGCTGGCTGTGAGTTCCCTTGTGCCTTCCAGGCCCTGGTTGCTGGCCCCTCTGTGAGCTCCTGCCTCCACACAGATGCTGTATGTCGCTGCCCGCTCCCTCCATGATGTCCCGGCCTTGCTGCTGTGCTGCCTGCTTCCTGGGGTTCCGCTACCCCTCCCTGTGGCTCTGGGCCCCTTCCATGCCCCCCTCCCCCATCCACCTCTGCAACTGGTGTTCCCCTCCATGGCTGTCTTCTCCTGTGGCCGTGTCCTGCACTCCGAGCTGGCACCCAGCACCCCGGGGTGCTGCTGACCTTCCTAGACCAGCTGAGATCCCTCCTGTGCCGGTGCCCCCCCCCCGGTTTGCCTCTGTGACCACGGGGATCTGGGGTCCCCGGACTGCTCCTTCCGGCATCCTCCTGGGTGTGTGTGTGGTGTATTTGGGCTGGCTGCACATCTCCGGCTCTCCTCAATCCCATCCTTCGCACCCTCACCGGTACGTGGGGTCCCTGTCTGCCTCCTGGACCATTCCCAGGCCTCCCCCTGTCTGTATGGCCGCCCCCTGT
Organism: Sphenodon punctatus; assembly: GCA_003113815.1. Taxonomy (NCBI): domain Eukaryota; kingdom Metazoa; phylum Chordata; class Lepidosauria; order Sphenodontia; family Sphenodontidae; genus Sphenodon; species Sphenodon punctatus. The sequence goes on along the minus strand of QEPC01013085.1, from coordinate 1,876,612 downwards.
GCCTGTTCATCTCTGGGATTGCCCGTGCAGGCTGTGCTGTTGTTGGAGTTCCGGGTGCCTTTCCCCGTGTCCTGCCCTGCCCCCGGGCCGCTCCCCCCTTCTTCCCTGTTCCCCCCCCTTTTCATGTTGTGCTGTGGGTGTTGTCCATGCACCTGTGTTCCCCCCCCTTCCTTTCCCGTGCAGGTGTGTATGCACCCAGGTGTGTGTTTGTGGTGTGTGTTCGCCTCTGTGGTTCTTCCCCCTCCTCCCCCTCCCTTCCTGTTTCCCTTGTGTGGGCATTTCCTTTTGGTGCTTTTGCCTTTGTTTACCCTCAGTCGGCCATGTCTGTCTCCCGCCCCTCCCCGATGCCTTCTGGGTGTTTTTACCATGGCCGGGAATCAGTGTCATGTCTGTTGCGCCACCCCGGGCCGTGGTCCATCTGTCCAATTCCCTGCCGTGGTCCCGATCCCGTCACATCTGTTCGGGGCCTTCCTGAACCACGGGAGGTGGTTGGATGGCTCGCCACCACTGGGAATCCACTGTGGTGACTCGGGGGCCCGTAATGTCTGAAATCACCCTAGGAAGATGGAAAAAAATTGATGGTTGAAGGTCCAGTGGGGGGGTAGAAGTGAGGGAGGTAGGAACAGGCATGGAAAAGGATGGGGGTTTGGCCCAAATGGAGAAGTTATTCCAGCCTGGCGGTAGTTGCAAGACAAAAGGGAGGCAGAAGAAAATAACAGAGGCCCAGGCAACAGTTAGAGGCAGCTTGCTTAACTCCTGTGGGTGTATTGCAGTTTGAAGGCTCAGAGGCAGCTCCAAGGAAGGGAACCCTGCCACGTCTGGATTAGGAATGCCCTCTGGAAACCCCATGTCATTGTCTAGGTCCTTGTGTACTAGATCCATGGGGCAAGCCCCAGGATATTGTTTTCGTTGACCAGGGAGGAATCGCCTTATTGTTGGATGCTGTATCAGAAGGGGTGCCTTGATAATTGATCTGGTAAACAATGCGCTCTGGCAAGGCACTGATAGAGTGCCTGCGGGGATGACTATAGCTGACAGGGGGACTGTAAAAGCAATTAAACAAAAGCATTCTCCTGAATTTCCAGCAAGAATGGAAGCTAATTGGGACAACTGGCAAGAGGTTTGGGCTTGTGACAGTTTACATGCAGGAAAATTAAAAGGTAATAGTAAATCTTAAAGGGGTCCCACCCCTGTGTAAAACCTTATCCCATTACTGCTGAAGCTGTTAGAGATTTAAGAATAGGGGTAGCTAAATTGAAGAAGCAAAAATCAATCTGGCAGCATCAAACAGCAACGTACAAAAAATCTGCAGGCTAATAAAATGTACCATTTTGAAAAACCTGCTCAAATTTTTAGAGCAAGGGTAAGCCAATAGAAGGGTGTGTGAAGTTAAAGCCATGCTTGCATAGCAGCATGTTAGGCAGAAAAGTGATCCAGGTTTTGAACAAAATGGGGAAAACTGGCTCAAATAAAGCAAAAAGGTGTAAAAGTATATTTAGAGGTTTATAGGTTAGTTACTGGCATATGTGGGGGGTTTCTGCATGTTTTGTTATTTTGTTCTGATATATTTTTTTTTATTGTGTCCTGGGTTCCCCTGCATGGGATAACAAACCCGGATAATGTTGTTATTTTGTTTATAATGCTGTGAGCCGCCTCGAGTCGACTTGTTTGAGAGAGTTCGGGATATAAATAAATATGGTATGGTATGGTATGTTTTCTAAGAGTGTATAGTTTCTCACACTGACTTCTTATGCTACTCTCCCTGCACCCTGTCAGCCAGTCTACCTTTAATGCAAACCTGTTGTACTCATGGTGTTTTTATTAGTTGTATGTCAAGCCAAACTAGTACCAGTGAGATTGGATGTAGCCTATCAAATCCTAGGGACAACCGTCCACTTCCGGAGAGTGGAGTGAGTTCTAAAAACCTCTGAAGGTGACTGTCTAAAGAAGGTGTAAGTATGGCCCAAATTTGGCAAAGTTTTATAACTAAGTATTCACTTTTAGGAGAAATGGTAAAAGTAAAGAGAAGCCCAAATTAAAACAGTGTTCCTAATTTGTTATTATATTGAACAAAAATTCTAAGTAGGGCAACAAAACTCACATTGTATGAGTTTTGTCTGGGAACCGGTACCCTCCGCAGGCAAAATAACCAGTGTAATAACAAAATACTAACAGAGGACAAAAGGCCCTGCAAGAGCAACTGATGTTTTTTTTAAATTATTTTTCTTTTCTTTTTTAAAAGGTTTGGCTAGGATCCCATGCATGTGTTTATGCCATGGCTGTCTGTCACTTAGTGTTTTGTGTTTGTCTGTCTTGTCATACAAGTGATATCACTAAACAAATGCAACTTTTCATTTGACCTTTTATGTTGTTATGATTGGTAGTTGTTTTGCACAGGTTCTCTCCCCATCCTTACCACTACCAATCAACTTCCTAAGCAAGATTCCAGTTCAGCTATTCTTCATTTTGTTTGACTTTCAACCTCGTGTATTGCAAAAAAATTTCTACTTTGTCTGAGTCATCATTGTTGAAGGGGTGGTGGTAAAGACCATTTCTCACTGTGGGTTAAGTGCTAGTAACCTCTAACTCCTTCCAGCAGTGTAATCAACATATTAACCATGATCGTTGCAAGTTAGGACATGTTGCTTTCTCATTGCAAGTTGAGAGCCCATTTCATCACCTAGCAATGTCATTCCAACCAGTGATCCAGTTTGCATGACTGTGACATCAATGCAAGGGAAATTCTTTAAATTTATTTTGACATCTGTCTACCTCGTGGCAAAACAATTGGTATTGGGATGTTTGAAATTATTGTATTAATAGTGTAACATTTTTAGTAGGGATGGGCGAACGCGGTTCGGAAGTTCGGAGTTCGGACTGAACTTGACCAGTTCGGTCGACCGAACCGAACTTCCAAACTGAACTTGATTTTCGAACCGAACCAAATTTCTGAACTCGGCTCTGTTCGCCCATCCCTAAAAGATAATATTCCATTTAATTCAATGAGGTTTGAATTTCCAAACTTTGTTCGGAAGTTCGGAGTTCGGACTGAACTCGAATAGTTCGGTCGACCGAACCGAACTTCTGAACCGAATTTCCGAACCGAACTGAATTTCTGAACTCAGTTCTGTTTGCCCATCCCTAATTTTTAGTGTGTTTTTAAATCAAAGTGTGTGGACCTCATAAGAAAAAGGAGAAAAGGGAGAAGTAGGATATACACAAAGAGCTAGACTTATGCAGCCACACATATGGTCACCTCATATGTCATTAGAGTAAGTATTGGAAGTGACGAATGAACTAACTGAATAGGGCTGAAATGGTGTACCGTTGAGGCAGCATTTACTGGCGGAAAGTGCTCTTCCACACCGAGCAGCACAGTTAGGAAGGGAGCAATTTTTGCGCCTTGCACTTGCGGCTTTTCGCCACTGTAGATTTCACATGGAAGCGGCAGGTTTGCCACAGTTTCCCCTTTTCCTTAAGCATGGCAGCTTTGTGATTCTCGCAGCATTGCAGCCAGGGGCGTAGCCACCATGGTTCCGGGGAAGTTGCTGCCTTGTAAACAAAGTTCTTCTTCGAGGGGCTCCTTCCATTCTCACTTGTGCACCCTTCTCTTACCAGCATATACCAATCTCACTAGCTTAAAAAAAAAACATGTGATGTTCACATGCCCCCACACTATATAAGGTACCTAAACCCAAAACAGTTCCTTCCAACCCTAAGCAATTAGGAAGAAAATTTGATGTGGGGTCAGAAGGGTGGGTGTTTGTGAGAATGTTGGAGCCATCTCAAAGAACCTTGTTTACAAGGCAGCAACCTTCTGTTCTCTTTCAAGTGGCTCCTCCCATTCTCACAAATGGGAGAGTACCAAGCATAGATAGAGGTGGTGGGGGAATTTTCTAACAAAATGACACTCCATGCAGGTTGGATCTACAGCCTGGGAGGGGGGCAGCAGGCAGGGGGAAGCCTGCTCTGGGGGGTCCGTTCAGCTGGGAGAGGGTTGGTTGTTCAGTGCTGTCTGTTAGAAGGATGCACAGATCCTCCCTCTTCCCTTTGTGATTGCCCCATAGAGAGAAATGGGGGTGCAGAGCAGCTACAATGAGGTAGAGAGCCATCCCAGCAAAGGGGAAGAATTTGTCCTTGGCACCCTAATGCACGAGAGAATTCACAGAAGAGCAAGGACTCACCACCACCACCACCACCCTCCATCCCCTAGATCAGCCACCACCACCACCCTCCATCCCCTAGTGCTCGCTCACTGCTGCTGGGGAATCCCTGCACTCTAAGCAGGACAGAGACTAGTGCACAAGGAGGGACAACAAACAGGGCAGCACCCAGACTTGAGCTTTGAGAGAGGGATCTTTGTTATCCCTCCTTGCACACTAGTCACTGTCCCGCTTAGAGTGCAGGGATCCCCGGCCCCAGCAGCAGTGAGCGAGCACCCACCCTTCCAACCCAGCATGGAATTTTCTTCCTAATTGCTTAGGGATGTAAGGAACTGTGTTATGTTTAGGTACATTATATAGGGTGGGGGCCTGTGAATGTCACATGGGTTTTTTTTAAGCTAGTGAGCTTGGTATATGCCGGTAAGAGAAGGGCGCACAAGTGAGAATGGAAGGAGCCCCTCGAAGAAGAACTTTGTTTACAAGGCAGCAATTTTCTCTGCAAAGGAGGGGACGGGGAGGAGGGGGACTCTTCCCCCTCCTGTGTAGCAGTGCTGTGGGGCTACAACTGAGCTGTTTAAAAAGGCGGTGCCGGTGGTGCAAGAGAGACTTCTCCGGGACTCGGGAGTGGGGCTGGAGCCGGCCCTGATCGCTGCCGGCCCCCTCCCAGGGCAGGACATAGGCACAAATGTGCCCCGCGCCACAGTGGCTACCCCCCTGCAGCAGACTCTGAAGCAGGTAGTCAGAGTCACCCTAAGTTCATTTATTCAATGATCTATTATTCAGCATCATGGTGAGTCAGGGACTCGCGCCCAGTGGTGGAAGGCAGCATAAAACCACTTGTGTTCACAAAATGCAGACATGCCGCACCTGCAGATACTGGCAGCAGGTAATGCAGAATTGTGGAAATATCGAGGGGAAGTTGGCGGCAAGACGCATTAAGTGTCAAGTTCTCGGAATAGAATGGTGGTGCGGTAACAGCTGCTGCTGCTTCAGTCCTATAACTGAACAATCAAATTGGAAATTATCTAAGCAGTAACACAATTTGATTACAGGAAACAGGATTCTAGATGGGGAAATGGGTTGTCACATGTGTGCTCCCCCATCAATTGCCAGACAGACCGTTGTTGCAGGTCCATCCCCTATCCATGTAGAGGCTTTAGCTGCAGAGCATATAGGAGAAAGGGGCTGTCAAGTGGTGGTTCTGAGAAAGCTGAGCCTGTCCCACCAAGTGTGTTTGCAGAGACTTTAGCAAAATGGATTGCCAGAAAGGGGGCTCCTACACCTTGTCTGGGGATGCTGTGAATGGGTGGAAAAAGGTGTGCTCACAATTAAGGGGTCCACGTACTAAAAGGGCTGTCCTGACACTATTTCCGAATTTCAGTGGCTGTTAGCAGGAAGGGGGAATCTACCGCGGACAGGAAGGTACAGGCCCCAAATACCCGCAGAACCTCAGACACGCTCTCCAGGAGGTAAGAGCCTAGCACAGTTTTCCGGGTTTGCTCAGGAGCCGCAGTAAGGCATGGGGGGAAGACTGGAAATGGAGTATCAGTGGTTATCCTTGTGCCTGACAACATCTAGGTGTATGGTCAGCCTGTCCATCAGGGTAGTATTTTGGCCCTTGAAATCCACAAGAGATTAGGCCTGTATCATCATAGGGCACTGGGCAACCTGTGCAGGAATGCTCCTCCTCTCCCAACACCCACATACTGCAATCACCCCAGGGGCAGGGAAGCTGGTGCAAGGCATGGGGGGAAGATTGGTACAAGTCCCACGTTAGGAAGGAGGGAAGGGGCTCACCCTCACGGGAGGAAAAGGGGACAGGATTCCCCAGGGATGGGGAGGACTGACTCACCCTGATCACACTCACCAATTGATGTCTATGTCAAGCTCACAAAATTAGGGAAGAAGGGGGTAGGTAGGATGCACTCACACAAGTACTCAGTCCGCCGAAGCACTCCACACAGTCGCCCCAGGGAAAAGGGATGGGGTAACCATGTTTGTCCACAATTTTCTCTCTCTCTCTCTAATGATACACATGGGGGGCCAGTCTGGAACAGATCACCGGTGCTGTGTGCCTCACAGCGCCAGCATTTGAAGAGGAAGCCACACCCTCTCTGCATACCTGGAGCCACGGCGAGTGGTGAAGCGTTGGTGTCCCCACCCCCACACTCTGCACGGTGTCGGGAGGCAGCACCTCAGCCCGTTTGTTGTGGCAGTTGCCTGGCAACTGCCAAGTCTGGGCCTGCACTGGTGGGGGGAGCAAGTGGCCCCACAGCAGGGCTTGTTGGTGGTGCCTGATGCCCTAGCGCCCTCAGCTGTGGCTGCTGGTGGGGCCTTGGGGTCGGTCCTGACAGTGGCAAGGTGTAAACTTTTACTGAACCTATTGATTTTAGCTCATATGTGTTGCTTTCTTTGGATTGTTAGGATGTTCTAGCATGTTATTTCCCTTGTTGAAAATCACTGCGACAGATTTTTGTTTCCATTTTTATGACATTTCTACGTACAAAGGTAGTATCGGGGCAAGCCAAATACCCTGGCCTGCTTTAATTCCCGAATGACATTTGTCAATTGGACTCATGAGGATGACTGGAAATGGAGTATCAGTGGTTATCCTTGTGCCTGACAACATCTAGGTGTATGGTCAGCCTGGCACCCTAGGATGTACCCCGGTAATTAGTAATGATGTTGTCTTAGAGGCCACACAGTACAGGATGTGTGGCTTGAAAAAAAAGAAAAAAAGGGGGAAAGGTGAGCTAATGTCGGAGGTGAAATACTGATCTGTTATGGAAATGACAAAGTTAAGCATACAGGATGGCACATATATGGTGATGTTTATATATATCCCAGTATATATATTGGTATAGAGTAGTAATGATAGCATACTCACACATAAGTAATGATATTAAACACAGTATATGTTATGAGTTTTAGAGTAATTTGAAAGTCAGGCTAAGAAGTTGACATGAGCAGAGAATCAATGGATGGTTGGGAATAAGGAGCAAACAGCTAAAGGGAAATCTTATCAGGACATCAGGCAGACTCGCAGGAGGAATGACACCCCAGTTGATGTCTTTCACTTGGCATGAAAAGGAAGGGGAAGAGATCAAGGGAACAGTTATGGATGGGTGATTCTCTGGGACTTTGAGACACTGGGTGTTTTCAGACGTGACGAGATCACAGTGAACCATGCTGAATACCTACATGTGGTCACTGTGCCCTGCACGTCTGTTCAGCGGTCACCAGATGTTTGCCACGCTGAATACCCACATGGGGTCAATTTCAACCACGCTTCCGGGCTACCAGCGCAAAAATCGGCTGAAGCGTGGTGAAAGTGATTCCAGGCAGGCATCAAAAAAAAAGTTACGTCTGGTCAGCTATCACGGCCCAGAATCCCTGGTGGGATTCCAGGCTGTGGTGAATTCAGCCAGACACTGCAGCAGCATTGGCCTCGCTGCCCGCCCGTCTCCCCGGAGGGCGGGTGGCAAGGGAGCATGGAGGGGGCAGGGCCGTGCAGCCGCACGTTGCACCGCGTGGCCCCACCCCCTCCCGGATTCCCTGACGGGATCCCCGGCACGTCTGTTTGCCGTGCCTGGGTGATCCCGGCGGGGAATCTCTGGGTTGTTTTCAGGACGGGGCGAAGGTGCCCCATCACGTCTGAAACCACCCACTGTTAGAAGGACACAGAGAATTTAGGCGACAGCCATAAAACTTCGAATAACCTACGAATGAACCTTGGGGCTGAAAATGCATATGCAAAAGGGGTCTCAATCAGGTTGGAGTGTGTCACTCTGGGTGGGAATATTAAAATTTTGTAATTAATTTGGAAAGATATAAAAGATGGGTACCAATGTACCTGCCTTTCTCAGCTGAGAGGGCACCAAGGCTGGGGGTGTGAACTCAACTCACGAAGGTCTAATAGAAGGGACTAATAAAGTCTATACCACTAACCGCCTGTCTGTGCTAACTGCTTGTAGGGGAACTATTTATTTATTTTGTTATTTTTCTACTCCGCATCCTCCTGCTCACAGAGCACCTCGGGGCGGCTTACAAGACATATATCAACAACAATAATAAAACAAACACATAATATACAATTTAAAATTCATTAAAATTCTAAAAATATACTAAAAGGGCAGGCAGAACCCCCCCCCTCCGAAAACCCAACCCATCCTACGCGTTTCCCTCTCCAAAGGCCCAGCAGAACAGCCAGGTCTTATACTGTCTTTGGAAAGAGGGGAGGTCTGGGGACAAGCGGGCTTCCATTGGAATGAAATTCCACAGCCTAGGAGAAGCCACTGAAAACACCCTCCCCATCATCGCCACCCAGGAAACCTGGGGGACCTCGAGTCAGGCATCCCCGATCGACCACAGGGGCCACAATACGATCCGAGGCCTGAGGCAGTCCCACAGGTAAACCAGGCCCAGGCCATTTAGGGCTTTGGAGGTCATTACCAACACCTTGAATTGGGCCCGGAAGATAATAGGCAGCTAGTTCAGAGAACAGAGGACTGGAGTAATGTGCTCGTGGTGACCTGTCCCCATTAAGAGATGGGCCGCCACATTCTGCACCAGCTGCAACCTCTGGACCATCCCCAAAGGCAGTCCCACATAGAGTGCATTACAGTAGTCTAATCTAAAGGTAATAAAGGCATAGATGGTGGTGGCCAGATCCGAGTTCAAAACATATGGCCGCAACTGTCGTACCAGATGTAACTGGCAAAATGGTCCCCTCACCACAGCCTCCACCTGGAAATCCAGGTGGAGCTGTGGGTTGAAGAGCACCCCCAGGCTACAGACCTGTGCGGCCAAAGGGGGTCAAACCCCTTCAATGATGGGAGCCACTAACACCCCAGCCCTATCCACCAACATCACCTCCATCTTGTCGGGATTCAACTTTAGACAGCTTACCCTCATCCATTCCCCCACAGATGCTACGCACCGGGTAAGCACTGAGACTGCTGGGTCTGGGTCTGCAGAAAAAGAGTGGTAGAGTTGTGTGTCATCGGTGTACTGATGACAACACCCGCCGAACCCTTTCACGACCTCACCCAAAGGCTGAATATACATGTTGAGCAGGAGGGGGGACAAAATAGAACCCTGTGGGACTCCACACGTGAGGTCCCAGGGAGATGAAGTATATTCCTGAGAACCACACGCTGAGGTCTTGCAGCCAGAAATGAGCGGAACCATTCAAGAACAATTCCGCCCACCCTGGCCTGGTGCCACAGCCAAGCCACCAAAATCTTGTGGTCAACCATATCAAATGCACCCAACAGATCTAATAATATTAAAATAGAACATCTGCTCTGATCTAATTCATGACATAGGTTGTCAACCAAAGCCCCAAGCGCAGTCTCCATGGCAAACCCAGGACAAAAACCAGATTGTGAGGGATCAAGAAAACTGACCCGATTTAGATGCCCCTGAAACTACTGAGCCACCACCCATTCAATAACCTTCCCTAAAAAGGGAAGGTTAGAGACTGGCTGATAGTTAGTCGGGGAGTCAATGTCAAAAGATGGTTTCTTGAGCAGGGGCTGTACTACTGCCTCTTTGAGGTGACTCGGAACTCTGCCCTCCCTAAGGGAGGCATTTGTCTCCCGGCAGGCATTAACAAGCCAGGACGGGCATGGATCTAATTCACACCAGGTGGCCCTTACAGTCCCAAGGACATCCACTGCATCAGCAGGTGAAACTCACTGAAATTGATCCCATGAAATCAGACAAGGCGGGTCCTCCATTACCTCAGGTTCATGCACTGTTATAAGTGCAGCATCAAAGTCGCAGTGAAGCCGAGCTATTTTATCCACAAAAAAGTCAATGAACATGTCACAGTGGGCACTGCAAGATTCCAGTTCCAGGAGGAGAGAGGCTGGACTGACCAGCCGCTGCACCACACAGAAAAGATCGGGAGGTAATACCCCTAGGGCAATTCCGGAACCTTTCTGGTTCCATAAGTCTCTGGGGGTGAACCAACCGAACTGGTTCTACACCTAAAGGGAACCTGACGCAACAGACAGGGCTGGAATTTGAGCCCTGTCATCTGTGAGAGAAATCACTGCAGGATCCCCCTGATGACATTTACCCACAGTGGTCATCGGGAGTTTCCCCACCATGAGTTTCCTGGCCCAGAGTCTTCCCCACTTCAGTGACGTGGGCAAGTATCCTTGGCGAGGTGGGCAGAGATCAGTTCAACTTCGAAGGAACTTCTACTTAACAAAGTTTGAATTCAACTTATGTGGATCTCATAGAATTATTGTTCACATTTTACAGATGGGAAACCAAAGACCAGAGACATTAAGGAGCAATTTTGAAAGGCATTTATGCTTCTGCTTTCATTGACTTTCAGTTTGAAGTAGGCAGCTAAAGTTTCTTTGTAGCTTTGAAAATCTACCTCCAAGTGACTGCCAGAAATCAGACAGCGTCCATAGCAGAGTGAGGTTTTGTGCCTAGATTTGATTATTGCAATGGATTCATCACAAACATATCCCTCTTTCTGCATTGAATACATAATTTTTTCATTTCATTTCATATCTCTTTTAATTTGTACCTCTCTCGCCAAAGGCAACTCGAGGCGGCTTACAACCAAAGTAAAAACAAAATACAACAATATTCACAATAAATAACAATAGCAATGTCCAATATGGACCAACACAAAAAATATCACAGTGCGAGGTTACAATTTATCCCATCATCTTACCCTCCTACCCATGCACCCCATTCCTGCTGCCACCAGGAAAGGGTGAATCTACCACTCCCTCCCACCCTCTCCTTCCCTCACATAATTCAATACAACAATAAATCAACATTATTACAATATATCACAATTTATCCATATCATCCCATCCATATGCTCCATCCCTGCTGCCACCAGGAACTGAACCCATCAC
>QEPC01013085.1:1805448-1848902 GCA_003113815.1 Sphenodon punctatus | reverse complement strand
TCTCTCCCCCAGCTCCTGTCTCTCAGATTGTAAGCCCTAGGGGCAGGGACCATGTCTATTTTATTACTTTGTAAAGTGCCAGGTACACTGCTGGTGCTATATAAATGTTTGTTAATAATAATAATAATAATAATACATGCAGAGGAAGTATTTGGGTGGGGCTACCCAGCTATATAAAGGAAGCTGAGGCAACTAAGCCTCAGTCTGCAGTTGGACTCACAAGGAGAAGGAGCTTGGTGCTGTAGCTGTGTGTCTGCACCTAGACACAGTGAGGGAAGACATTCCCTGGAAGATGTTGGCAGTACCATGAAGACTCTACAGAGGCAGACAAGCAGGAGGAATGGAACTCTGAAGCTGTGAGTGTTTGGATACCAAAGGCAAAGTCTACCTGAAAGAGACTTGGGGGTTGATGCTGTATTGAGAAGTTTGGGGGTAGAGCTGTACCTAGAGCCAAAAGCAGAGGAAGGCCTTGCTAGAAAGATTAAGCCCAGAGGGACTGTGCCTGAGCTGGGAGCTTGAAAAAGGCTTAACCTCAAAGACTGATGAAGCCAGCCTGATAACTGGTGGTAATTTATTCTTTTTTTTTTCCCCACCTGTTTTCACCATGGCCCAAGTAAAAAAATAAATAAAACAAAACACAATACAAAACAATACAAGACAATACCAGACACCAAACACATTCTTAGTAATATCGACTTTCACCGTAGCTACAAAACAAACATACCACAAAATACAGAGGGATGAACAAAAACAACCAATAAGCAAACTAAACAGAAATTAAGAGTCACGACAATATCAAGAAAAGGATAAACCTTTCAGACCCAGGAATTTACCCAGCTGTGTTTGACAACATAGCAAGATCTGGACTATATAATCTTACAATAACAGTATTAATAATAATCGTCCGCCAATAGCATAACGTTAAAGCCGTTTTCAACTATACACCTCCAACCGAGGAAGTTAACAGCAGAACCCATTCAGTAATAATGACACTATCTAGATAAAAGATTATCTATATAAACCCAAGCGCTTTAACAATCAGTCTTCAGGGATTATGTCGGCACAAAGCCGTAACATTAAGGACACGAAAAGTGCCATGTCTCTGATGACACTTGCTTCCTGTGAGTTCAACAAAAGTCCCAGCTTCTGAGTCTGGGGTAGATATTCTTGTCCTTCCCATACTGGAACCAGCCAGACTGTCCATATGGTTTCATTCCACGGGCAGACCAGCAACATATGGGGCACATCCTCTATAGACTGATCTGAACAGGCACATACCCTAGCCTCCAACAGCTTATTTGAATAACGTCCAATAAGAATCGCAGAATGAACCAGTTGAAATCGTAACACTGTGAAATGTCTGCGCAATATAGGGCACTTCAGGATGTCTAGATATTTTTCAAAGCCCCATGTCTGTTTGAACTTAAAATAATAAGGGGCTGCCTTCCACAAAGGAAGATATGCTGTCTTCCTGCCACACCACATCTCTGCTTCTTATTGTCACCTCGGCCTTGATTTGCAAAAGGCTTTTCCCACGAAAATATTGAGAAACCTAATCCCCTCAGATGACGTTTTACACAGGAGAACCACGGGTACTATAAAGCACCCTCAAGTTCAACCTCCTTAGCCATGCATAGTGATACTAGGTGACAGCCAGGACTTTTTACCATCCTAGCCCAACACTTAAGCAACGTCTGTCTGGCCAGACCTACTATAGAGGACATCCCCATCTCGGCCCTTACGACCACCCCCGGGATACCTTGGGGGACCCTCAACAGGCCCCTCAGGAATTTATTTTGCACAACTTCCAGAGGCTTAAGATTACTTTCCAGGACAATAGCCTGGCCAAAAAGTAGTATAACCTGAATCTTACTTCTATACACTTTAAGCACATCTGAGAGTTTAATGGGCTCTAACCTAGATTATTATTTATTATTATTATTATTATTATTATTATAAACATTTATATAGTGCCAGCCATGTGCCTGGAGCTGTACAGAACATAGAAATAGACGCAGTCCCTACCTGTGGCTTACAATCTAAAAGACAAGGAGGGGGAGACAGGGAGAGGGGACAGTGGGAGAGACAGGGGAGAAGACAAACAAACATTCAGGTGAATGTGAAGTCTCAGGTACGTGTGCTTGGCTTGGTTACAATCAGGTTGGTTGCAGCAGTCTGCAGAGGAGGGCAGACAGTAAGTATGTGGGGAACGACTAGCAGGCATTGGGAAAGGCGGCGAGGAAAAAGTGGGTCATGAGGAGGGATTTGAAGGAGCGGAGGGAGGGGGCAAGGCGGATGTGGGTAAGGAGGGAGTTCCAGGCATGGGGGGCAGCGAGGGAGAAGGGTCGAAGGCGGTTAGGTGAGCAGGCCCAAAAACCGTTTTAGCCATTGTCGTGGCTTTTAAGGCTGTTTGCTGAAGGTGCCTTGTCCAAGTACCACTGCTGGAAATATTTATCCCCAAATAGACATAAGAGTTAGCTTGTGGAAACTCCTTGTTACCAAACCTCCATCTAAATTTGCGCCGATGAGCTTTCCCCACAACCATCACCTAGGATTTAGTGAAGTTAATATCGAGTTTGTTTTTGTCACAATATTCAATCAAAACATTAAGTTGTGCACGCAGACCACCTTCCATCTGAGAAAGTAGGACAACATCGTCTGTGTACATCAACATTGGAACAGGTCGATAATTTACCTTAGGGAGACCAACACAATTTGCCGTCAGAACTGGGATTAAATCACCCAGAAATAGATTAAATAAGATAGGTGCGAGAACGCAACCTTGCCTTACTCCTTTTTCTACTGGCACAGGGGCAGACAGCGCCCCCTGAGTCCCCATCCTTATTCTAGCCACATTGCTAGTAGGAATCCAGATTATAAGTCTCAGCAATGATTCGTCAATACCCAATTTTTGAAGTTTTTCCCATAATAGACCCCTTGAAATGGAGTCAAATGCTTTCCGTAAATCTATGAAGGGGATGAAAACGTTCCCTCCCCTGATCCTTGTATATTTTGAAATAATATGAAGCAGTTTAAGACAGTTGTCCTCAATTGACCTATGTGTCCGAAACCCGCTTTGTTCTTCAGGCACCAAGTTGTTCCCATATGCCCAAGGCTCCAGTCATTTAAGAAGAATCCTAGCATACACCTTCCCCACTGTAGGCAGCAGGCTGATGGGTCTATAACAAGATGGGTCCCTCAAATCCCCTTTTTTAAGGAGGAGGACCAGTATACTCTGGCCCAAGTCTAGTGGAACCTTCCTGAATACGTTGACCAAGGTAAAAAGGTGGGCCAATAGCGGCACCCACCAGTCTAAATCAGCCTTCAATAATTCAGCGGGTATAAAGTCATGGGCCTTACCATCCTTCAGGACTAATATTGCCTCCCTCACCTCCAACTCATCAACTTGCCAGCCAGGATTTTACTATTTCCATTTACTCGGAGTTCCGCTATACAAATCTCCTCAATACCCCCATTTCTGACTCCCTAAAGTTCCCTAAAAAACCAAACCCAAGTGTGTTCACCAATCGGGGAGGCACATGGATTACTATCAGGTTTACACCCATAGTTAATAATTGTCCAGAATTGTCTGGAATCCTTTAGGGTGGCAGCCACTTCCAGCCTTGCCCAAACTGTAGCTCTAAAGCTTTTTAGACAAAAGTAATTTTTATAGGCTTGTCTTTCCTTCCGAAAAAAAGGCTCCAGGATCCCTCTGAATAATGCCTAATCATTTCTTTTTTAGTTTTGGCCAGGTTTCTTTTTGCAATTCTGAAGTCTTTGTCAAACCACCTATTCCCGCCTAATGGAGTCCCTGTAGGTTTATATGACAAAACCTCCTGGCTCAATATCGAGGAAATCTGGTCAAAATCGTTGGTGAAATCTTCAATGTTGGCACCATCCCCCACCACAATCTTATCCCGCAAGACCACAAGGCGAGGGCTCCTAAGTAAAGCTCTTGCCACCGAAACTAACTAGGGGGACCACTTAACCCGAAGCCGTCCTACATCCCACCACTCTGCATGAGTACTTTTGGCCTGCATTACGCCTGGCTTCGGAAGCTTAAAATCCACCTGGAGGACCATATGGTCACTTTCAGGTCGGGCCAATAATTTAACATCTAAACAGTAGGACCACAGCTCTGGAGATATAATAATATATTTGACCATGCTCCCTACCTAAAGGTCTGACATAGGTAAAATCGCCCTCATGGCCACCTGTCCTGCCACTGAGGACAATTAAATCTCTCGCTTGCAACAAGGTAGCCATCTGCTTGCCTGCTTCATTGGCTACCCGGTCCTTACACCTCCTAGTGGACAATTCACATACAGACGCCATATATGCAAAAACATCCTAATCTATCACACCCAGTCTCACGTTCCAATCTCCAACTGTTAGTCACACAGCCCTGGGAAATTTATTTTCACAATGGGACATAAGCTCATCAAGAGAATCTCAGACCCCTGGGTCATAGTATTTTGACTGCTGTGGGGGGATGTAAAGGTTGAGTAATAGCCACCACTTATCACCCAGTCCATCCCATAGTTCAAGCTGAATTTCCCATCTATTAGAGGGTATACTAATACATGGCCTTGCAAACTTAACAGTTATCAAAATTCCCAGGCCTCCAGAGACACGACTCTTGACGTTAAACTATGACCAGCACAAGAATAAACAGCAAAACCTCTCATCTGCCAGGTATCTCCTGGTTTCAACCAGGTCTTGTAAAAACACCAGATCGTAGTGCAAAACAAACTCTACCCAATCCCTATCCTGCAATTTGGAATTACAGCCCGCATGATGCTCTTGATGAGCTTATGTTTCAGGAGGCAACCTGCAGGCTATAAGGGTAAATGCCCTTACCATGGCTTGAGGAAACTTTTGCCTTCTCTATATTGGGCACTTCTTCATTAACGCCCTGAGAAAGACATCATCTCAAAAGATCTTCTTTTCTAACAACTGCAATACCAGAGTCTGGCCTAGGTGGATCCTCCTTACCAAACTGTGAAAGCTCCACCTGACTCTCAAGGGAGTGGATCTCACCTTCAATGACTATCTCAGCACCCTGAAGTACTACCCCACTCCCCTGATCGATGTGGAGAGGAGGATCCCGCTTCATAGCCCGCCCTTTTCCTCCAGTATTAGCAGGTTCAATACCCGCTTGCCCTGTACCAAATTTGGCCTGGTTCAGATAACATAAAGCCATAAAACTATTTGGGTCATGCTCAGGATAATAAACTCCACCTAGGACCTTGACACTCATATCGGGAAAAGTGGACGAAGCTTGATGTAAACAGCTCATAATCTTATCCAGCCTTTGGATTATAATATCCTGGTCAATTGCGGGCAGCCCCTCGAATACCTCCAATGAGGGAACTGCCCCTATCTCCCCATGGCCAGCCTGCAGGAATCCCCTAACTATATTGGTGAACCCCTAAAAGGCTTTTGGTCCGTCCCCCTTAACCTGTGGGCTTTCTTGTCCCATCTGGGTCTCCATTGGGGTGGCAGGGGAACCTATTACTCCGCTACACCACAGAGACTCGTTACCCAGTATATCTCCAATTTGGCCACCCTTGTTCTGACTACAAGGGGGGAGGGGTGGACTAGTCCCAAATTATTACATGGATCAAGGGTAAGCAACTTATCTGTACTATAACTAAATTTATCATCCGTCTGAAACGTCGCCCGTGTACCCAACTCCACCCTATTAGGTGATGATAACTGAATCAAAGGAGTCTGTGGCATAGACTGTTCTAAAATATTAACTGAATTAAATGCCCTATCAATAGATACTTCTTTGACCAGCAAACTTTTCCTGGCCAAAAACATTCTTTTAGGAGGCATATTGGACCTGAAAGACAGCCTGAAACAGGCAAATTTAGGGGTACATCACAGCCGAATCACCTCCTTCACCTCCAACATTTCAATAGGGGTATACAATAATACAGAGCGATTTCCAGCGGCCTCACCTACAGATCCCCAACTAGGGATACAGTCATTGGGAAAGGGATGAACTTTAATCCACATTGCCGTGTCTGAAAGAGATCTCCTGATATTCTCCCTGCCCTTTCCCTTATGGTTAAGACCTAGCAATACGGTTCTTTTTCTCCCAGTGGAAAGCCCATGCAGTTTGGGCTCCTGGGTACCAACCCCAAGCTGGTGTTTCCTCCCTTCAACAGGGAGGAGGGTATTAATTTTAGAAAGCATCTCTGTTAACTTCCCCCTAACCCACAGGAGGGAGTTATTTAAATCTGACATATTGAAAAATAATAAACTAATAGTCTTAATTATAAGATAACATTGCATAGCTAAGGCCTCTATGGGGGCTGAAACCTTTGGAAAATTCAAAATGTCTAAGTTCGACTGATCAGTCTGCTGAAGATCAGGTCTTGTACACAGATTAACCTGCGGAGCAAAATCAGCAGGCAAGTGATCTTCCTGAATCCCCAGTGACTGCAGACACTGGTATCTATTAGTCAGGGGCAGTGGCGGCTGGTGGGTTTGGATGTTGGAGGGGCACTGGGGCAGTAAGGCCGGGCTGGCCCGCCCGCGGGCCGGAGCCAGGGGGACAGTGGGCGGAGCCAGGGGGACAGTGTCTCTTCCTCTGTTCCCCTTCGTATGTCTCTTCCCTAGCTCCTGTCTCTCAGATTGTAAGCCCTAGGGGCAGGGAC
This sequence comes from Sphenodon punctatus, assembly GCA_003113815.1. Classification (NCBI taxonomy): domain Eukaryota; kingdom Metazoa; phylum Chordata; class Lepidosauria; order Sphenodontia; family Sphenodontidae; genus Sphenodon; species Sphenodon punctatus. The sequence continues at coordinate 1,842,234 of QEPC01013085.1, read as the reverse complement.
CGTGTCTATTTTATTACTTTGTAAAGTGCCAGGTACACTGCTGGCGCTATATAAACAACAACAACAACAACCACCTTAAAATAAATAATGCATAAACCCAAAACAAAGGCACAGACCACACTCTGAATAACAACAAAAAATAAACTTTATTTATATAGGCCCCCCACTCCCTCCCTCCCAGTAAGACACAGAACCCTTCTGAGAAACTAAAGTGCAGTAAACCAACAAACAATCAATTTTAAACCAAACAAACACAGTTAAAAGGGCAGGAACAACAATATTAACAACCTGAACCAGCAGACCATGAGACTCAAGGCAAAAAAGGGCTTTTCCAAGGGTTTAACGTTTATAATGGAAGTGTGCCCTATGCTCTTTTTGTGCAGCAAATAGTTCAATTGTCCTTTGATTGTCCTGGACCCACTCTGAGTCCAGTAGTACATGATGTACTACTGGACTCAGAGTGGGTGGGGTGCTTTTACACATGATACTGAGGAGGAGGAGGCAGGGCATGCATAACCAATTAAACATGCAAGATTGGTCCCATTAAAACCAGAGAATGAAACCCCCCAAAATCACTGTTCTTTTTACACCAGATCAAGGTTTGGAAGAAAAAAACACAACACAGTTTGCGTTCGCACATAGAGCTTTACAAAACAGGCCCAACACACAGGCACCCTGTGTAAAAGCACCCCAGTCACTTCTGAAGCAGGGATTGGGGTCCCTGCAACACACATGCAGCAGCAAGTCCCTTCTGAATCAGTATTCTTGCCCTCTGCTCTGTGTGTGTGTGTGTGTGTGTTTGGGGGGGGGGGGGGAATTAGTATTTAATGCTCCATGATTCACAATTTAAAAAAACAAAAAAACATACAGAAGTCCCTTCTGAACCAGGGAATGGGATTGGGCTCCCCCCCGCAACACACGCACCCAGCGGAGGGTAAGGACACTTTAGGGCAGGGTAGTGAAGCAGATGGCTAGCTGCTTCCCCACCCCACAGACACTCACACAAAGCACCCCAGCGATTGGTTCTATCTTGATTCTGGGGTTCATCGCTGGGGTGCTTTGTGTGAGTGTCTGTGAGGTGGGGAAGCAGCTAGCCATCTGCTTCACTACCCTGCCCTAAAGTGTCCTTACCCTCCGCTGGGTGCGTGTGTTGCGGGGGGGAGCCCAATCCCATTCCCTGGTTCAGAAGGGACTTCTGTATGGGTTTTTTAAAAAGAAAAATGGGAAGCACAAGGCCCCTGTGATTCCCATTTTTGGGGTCTTAAATACTAATCCCCCCCCACCCCCCCGCACACACATAAAAAAATTCAATAAAATCCCAGACATGATTCAGACAAGCCCCCTAAATCCCAGCCAGGAGTCCAGGACTCCAGTTTTAGCACTCCAGGCCAGGCCACAGAAAAAGTACAAAATAAATTAAAAGAATTATAACAATATAACACTAAAACAATACTGGTAATAATTTAAAACAAAAAGTAAACACCACATAAAAAATACATTAATAAACCAAAATCCTTTAAAATAGAACAAAGGAATAAAAAATTAAAATAAACCATCACCTACCTTTTATAGTAAAAACTTGCTGCCTGAGTTCAGCTCAGCTACAGCAGCCCAGGCCTGGATGGCTCCCAGTTCCCACTCAGACTCAGTGTCTGAGTCTCTTCCTCCCCCCCCAGGCACAGGCACAGGCACTGAGTCACACACACAGCACTGCACATCCCCCACGCTTTTCTGTGGCCACTGATTGGCCAGGGTTATAGCTCTGGAGCCCAAAAATGTGGGTTTTTTTCCTGGAGGATTCCTAAAGGAATCCTCAAGCACCTCCTCCCTGCCCGCCCCCAAAATGCAAGTGAGCATGTGCGAGATACCAAGAAAAAGGGCTCTAAGGCTATCGCCCAGTCACACATGCTCACTTGCCTTGCTCTCAGTACTGGGACCCCCGCCCCCTCCCTAAGTGGGCCTGCCCGCAGGGGCCCAATTCACATACCTGATTCACCCCTCCACTTGCTTCTGTGTAACTGCCCTGCCAACCAGTGAGTCCTAGCTCCTCCCCGGCCAGACCTCGTCACCTCCTGGCTGATTGTTTGCACATGCTCCCCCTGGAGGCTTCCCCCACGCATTGCAGCTTCGTGTGGGGGCGTGGCTGGGGAAGCCTAGAGAGACCGGGTAGCCTGCAACAATGCTCCCGGAGTGAGTGACTCCACCAGCGGGGAATTTCCTGCTTGCTCAGCAAGCCGCCGCCGCAGTGCTCGTGCTCCACAGTCCTCCTCGCCTGACGGTGAGTCAGCTAAGCCCCCCCCCCCAAGTCAGGGTGGGACCAAGGAGGGGGAGAAATTAAAAAAAAACACTAAAATAATAAAAAAAAATTAATCAGCGCGGTGGCAGCATTGTTGGCGGGGCACCGCCCCCACATTCCTCAATGAGGAGCCGCCCCTGGTTAGGGGAATCGGATAGGTTAAAGGTTTCCCCGCCATATTCAATTTGGGGCACTTCGTTTTTGGCAAATTCTGCAAGTTAATAGTGGAATCCTTGCCCCTACTTCTCTTCTTGCCCATCTCAGTCGATAGGCTAACACAAGTTAAGTGCACTCATCAGTCTGCCGAAAAAAACCAAATTCTTAAGATGACGAGTAGAGGGTGGCAAGTTAAAGCGATGGGGTGCCCGGCTGCCAGGCCCATGCCTAAGGCTGTGTGCAGCACAAGGGTGCGCCCTTGTGCACGCAGCCCTTAGGCGCGTGGCACCAGCATGCGCCTCCGGCACCGCCGGAGTCGGCTACTGGGCTTAATAGAGTCCACTGCTCCAGAAGAGCCCTGGGCACAGGTGCAGAGCTTGCTGCGCTCAGCACAGCTGCTACTGTACGAAGCTTCCCCCGACTCTCTCCGACCCCCAGCTCCCACCACAGGAGCAGACTTCGCTCACCTTCTTGCCTCAGCCCCGGCACCAATCACTCCATTCCTGGTTGTAATTAATAAATGACTATTGAGAGTAAGCTGATTCCCTGTGTTAGTTGATGATTTTGGGCCCCAATCCTGACAACACTTACTCCCATCACCGTAAGCTCAGCTGTCCCACATGTGTCCTTGTAAGAGCTACATTTGGGGACTTGGTTATGTGTGAGTGTTCTTGCAGCGTAAAAGCGGAATAGTGCATTCTCACATGTGCTAATTCCCATGATAACAGAGCAACAATTGTGATCATACAAGCCCCATCCCCTGCCATGAGAAAGTGCCCTAAAACAGAGAGATGTTCAATCTGAAAGGGATATGCTACAGCAGAAAAAACTGGTGGATTCTGGGGGGAAATTGTGTGGGGGGGTACACTTAAAGAAAATTACCTTCCTTGAAGTATGAACCTCACTCCCTGCCTCAACCCACCTTCTTGAAGCAGTAAATACCCTTTAACCTCACTTTTACCATCCTCCCTGCTCGTGGGAATAAAGGGAAAGTCAAAAGTGAGGTAGGAGGTACTTTCCTCCGGCAAAAGTGCTCAAATGAACAAGCACTAAGAGGCCCAAGTCTGTTCCAGCTCATGGCTGCTGAACAGAGCTCTGTAGCTCAAGCAGTAATTTATCATGCTTAATCTACTCTCCAAATCAGTCCCTGATGCGTTGGCTAAGATGGAAGCTGTCACATGAGTGAGATTTGCTCAGAATTTGAACTGCTGCCTGCCTCAGATTCTTGGAACAAGTTTCTGCTTTCCAGAGAAAGTAGGTCATGCATTGTTGTTCAGTGCATGTTGTGTGTACCCTTCTGTGCACAGTTCTTACACCATGTGTATATGGGTCATAACCTTTGAGCCAGTTGTAAAGACTTGTGTTGGGAGTCCTTGATTTAATCCCTGGTGTTGATCAAGGTGACAGCGGTTACATTGACACTCATTTTTTTTCTTGTACCAGCTGGATGCTAAGACACACACAAATCCTGTATAGGACATTACCCAAACATTTATCCGTAGGATGGTTTAGCAAATACAGAAAGAAGGTAAAATGGGTTAGAGGAACAGGAGGCTTTTGACAGAATCTGCTCTTCCAATCCTACATAATCCAGAAAGAGTGTGGTTGCCGTGTTGGTCCCGAGTGACAGAGATGGAGACAAAGTAGTTCAAATGATATTTTACTGGACCAGCTGTTGCTGACGGAAATGTGCAAGATTTCGGGCGTCACAGGGTCCTTCCCCAGACAAGTAGGAGTCAGAGTGCGGAAGGACTCTGATGTCCGAAAGCTTGCACGTTTGCAACAACAACAGTTAGTCCGAGAAAAAGGTATAATTCTGACTAATTTGTCTTCAATTCTGCATAAAAGATTCAAGTGCTAATACTTTCCTGTTTGTTTTTTTTTTACTTTAGCAGCAGTTTGGGGCAGAAGATACCAGTTCTTCCACAGCCATTAGTTTTAGCAGATTCATAAAAGCAGTTCTAAAACGACTTTGGCACCATCAGGCCCTGCAGTTACTTCACTATCTGCAAAGTCTTATTGTATTCTAGCTGTTAAATAATTGGATATTATGCAGATTAATTTTCTCTCCAATTTAATATCAAGTTAGGGTTTCAGGAGTTTCCCTATGAAGAGAATGATACATGCTGACTATGTATAAATTATGTTCCTTTAATATTTAATGTGATCTAATAAAATACAATTACTTTCATAATTGGGTTTACTCATGACTTGGCCTAAGTCTACATTGTAATAGAATCATGGGCCTAGAATAATACGCGAAGGGGCAAATCTAGCCCCCTATTCTGAAACCAGAGTGGTCTCTGTCTGGAGAAAATATGGGGCAGCTCTCTTGCACAGTAGGGATGTGAGAACGCGGTTCGGACGTTCAATCTGAACTTGGCCCATTCAGACGGCCGAACCGAATACCCAAAGCCACGAACAGTTCGGGCATGTTCAGATGAGTTCGGGTGCATACGGATGGGAAAAACAGGGCTGGCAGGCCCAGGGAGGGGGTGTGGCTGCTGAGGAGCAGACTTCCTGGAACCAGGGGTGGAGAGGCTTGGAATAGCAGCCAACCTGCCCAATCACCATCCCTCTTTTCCACAGACCGTTGGCTTCGTAGTCTGCGATTGGCCACGGGCTAGGCTGCATGGAGCCAATGGGGCTTGTGGTAAGGCGGGCACAGCAAGTAATAAAAGTCATTGCCCTCCCCCCTTCCAACTCCTTCTGAGCTAGCCACTGATCATGTCAGCAGGCATTTTCAGAAGTCTCCCTCTCCCAGCAGTTTGTGTTCCTCCCAATTCATTGCCATCCTCCTCTTATTTCACCACACATTTACCTCCAAAGTTTCATTTATTTAGATTAGATAAATTTAGGTGTTTATTATTTTTTACCCCTCCCTGTGTTCTGTCTCCCTACCTTCCATTGAATCCTTCCCTCCTCCCTGTAGATATCCATACCTGATTCCCTTCGCCTGTTTTTGGATTTATTTAGAGTAGCATTAGATTGATTTAGCTTTCATTTCAGTTTTGTACCCCTCCCTGTGTTTGTTGTGAGCTGTCGCTGTGTCCCCCCCCCTCGTCCCTCTGTGTGTGTGTGTGTGTACACACACACACACACACACACACACACACACACACAGATTAGATAGTTACTATTGATAGATAGTTGTAGGAGTTAGCTTAGTTTTAGAGATAGTGTCTACACTGTCTAGTGATTTAGTTTTAATATTTTATAGTGTTTGTAGGACTAGGCCTTGGTAGATATTAAATAATATTTCATTTAGTTCCATAGGTTTTAGATAGAATTAGTGTAGCTATATTAGATTACCAATTTAAATAAATAAATAAATAAATAAATATAAAGTCTTCCTGTGCATTCTTTGGGTGGGAGGAGTGGAGAAGGGTAGCAGGAAAGGCTGGTCTTCTGCCCATAAGGCGGGCAATGGGGCATGTGGCAGAGGTGACAGGGGCCATGCCAGCAGAGTGGCAGCAGGCATCAGCAGCAGCCCAAGCCCATCACCAGGCCCCAAACTGCAGAGGCCTGATTATGGCAGTCAGGCTTCAGAGACTCCCAGCAGTGGCACTAGGGTTGTGGTTTGGAGTTGCCTCCTGCAAGAGTCCTCCACTGCCACGCAGGGCACTGGAAGGCCTGCACTCCAGGAGGCTGCGGCTGTCTCTGCTGCGGCTGCAGGAGCGTGCTTCGGGGTCGGATGTTCCTCCAGGGCCACCAATGTCCCCGACCCCCATTATTGAGGTGATCCCCAACAGTCCAGGGCTGATGGATCCCACCCCGGCTGCTAGAGGCAGGACCCAATCCCCAGACAATGGCAGCAGGGAGAGGAGCAGTAGCAGCAGCAGCAGCAGCTATAAGGGGCACAGGGAGTGTGGCAGCAGCATGGTGGGCAGTCAATCAGCCTCAGGGTCCCAGTACTCCCCTTCGTGGGACAGCACTCAGATTGGAGACAGGGAAACAGACACTAGTCCTGAAGAGGAGATTAGGGATATGTGAACGCAGTTCAGAGTTCGGATCGAACTCAAATAGTTCGGTCGACCGAACCGAACTTTCGAACCAAACTCGAATTCGTCCGAACTGTTCGGTCGAATCAGAACCAGTTCGGAAGGCCAAAAACCCCGGGTTTGAATGTACGAACTCGGGTCGGAAGTTCGGAATTCAACTGAACTCGAAAAGTTCGGTTGACCAAACAGAACTTTCGAACCAAACCAAATTTCCAAACTTGGTTCTGTTCGCACATCCCTAGAGGAGATGTCTGGTGCTGAGGCAATGGCTGTCCCTCTGAGAGCTATGTTGCCCCCATGTTCTTCCCCTCCCAGCAGCGCTGTCAGCGGTGCATCACCTGGTGCGGGCCAGAAGGCAGGAAGGGGCAAAAAAATCCTCCCTCTGGGTGCATTTTAAGTTGGTGCAGGTGGTTGATCCCAGGGAGGTGCAGTACACTTTGTGCCAGAAAGTGGTGAAGCGTGGGCAGGTGCTCACCAACCTTGGCACAACTGCCATGGTGAGGTACCTGAAGGGATGCCACAGTGCTGAGCGGATAAACAGGCAGGCAGGGGCAGTGGACACCAGCGGGTTCCCGACTGCAGCGGCCAGTTGTCTGCCTCCATCAGTGAGTGAGCGTCCTGCTCTAAAAGCTGACTCTAGCAGCAGGAGCGGTATCGCTGCTAGGAGGGAGCAGCATCAGCATCCATGCACCATGGAGGAGCTGGGGTGTGGGCAGCTGCCAAGTCCATCGGCAGCTGTGGGACATGGAGGGCGGCGTGACTTTCAACTGAAAGCCACCCACATGTTGGGGGAAATGATCGCCCTTGATGGGCAGCCCTTCTCAGTGATTGGGGACATGGGGTTTAGGCACCTGACTGGGTTCCTGGCCTCCCAGTTTAAGCTGCCCTCGCGCACCACCCTGAGTCATCAGGTGGTGCCAGCCCTGTACCAGGCTTTAAAGGAGCAGATGAGGGAGCATCTGGCAAGGGCTGGGGGTGCCACCATCCACTTCACTAAAGACCTGTGGTTGAGTAGGAACGCGCTGCATGCCTACCTGGCAGTGACGGTGCACTGATGGCAGGACCCAGAGGCAGTGTTTGGCAGTGGCAGGAGGGATCCCGGAGCAGGGTATAGGTGGGCCCTGCTTCAAGCAAAAATAATGGACGGTCTCCACGCGTCTCAAAACATTGAGTCAGCCCTAACCGCCATGGTGAGGGAGTGTGTCATGCCAGGCATGCCCTTCACCAAGGGGTGCATGGCGATGGACAACTCGGCCAACATATTGAGGGCAGTCCACGAGGGGGGCTTTACTAGCATCCCTTGTTGCACACACACCTTTCACCTGGTGGTCAGGGATGTTCTGGGCTTGGGGGAGAAGGGGATTGGGGCAGGCACCCTTAGCTCCCTGATCGAGCTGGGGAGGAAGCTGGCTGGTTTCTTTAACTGGAGCGTGAAGGGCTTCTAGGTCCTCCAGGAGAAGCAGACCAAGCAAGGCTCCCCAGTGCACCAGCTGGTCCAGGATGTGTCCACACAGTCGAATTCGACATTCCTGATGCATGAGTGGCTTCTCAAGAAGAAAGCTCCCTTGCATCAGGTTCAACTGGTGACGGACAGCGGGGCACCTCCAGGGTACAATGGGGTGGAATGGGAGATCCTGGCTCACACGGTATTCATGCTCAGAACGTTCCTGGCCATGATGGAGACCATCAGCTCCTCCACGATCACTATTAGCCAGGTGACACCTCTGGTCCAGAGTCTCCTCAGGATGCTGGAGGAGATGGGCGGGATTGTGGACCTCAGGGCAGGAAGCTAGCGGATGAGGTGGTTCACCTAGCAGCAGCTGAAGGCAGGGCTGAAGGCACCTCTTGATGAGCTCCTGCAGTGGGAGGAATACATTTTGGCAACCATGCTGGACCCCAGGGTCAAGGGCAAGTTACCACACCAGACAGCGCTCTATGGGCACTGGAAGTGTGAGCTGGTGGAGAGGGTCCGGCAGGCAGAGTGGGCTCTTGAGAGTGCACGGCAGCTGCAGCTGGATGTCCGTTGGGATGGTAGGAGTGGGAGCAGCCAACCCTTTCAGCCGGCGGGGTCTATCCCTGCCCGCAACCCTAGCAGTAGCAGTTAGAGATGTGTGAAAAGATCGCGGTGCGGTTCGGGAGCTGAGTTCAGGTTTGGTCATTCAGTTCGGCTGCTCAGAAATCTGTTTCAGTCTAGGTATCGCGTGGTCCCATGATCGCGTCGGAAACCGGAAATTCGAGTGCATGCGGAGCTAGCATGGAGAGAGAGTGTGTGTGTTGTGGCTGGCTGGCTGTCAGGATCGGCCCCAGGGTTTGTGAGGCCATGTGTGAAGTCTTGGTGCGGGGCCTAATTTGCATAATTAGGCACCATCTAATTATGTAAATGTATACATTTACATAAAACTTACTCCCTCTGGACAGGAAGGATTCCCATTCTCCACCTCTCCAAGCAACCATGAAGAAGCATGGCCTCCTAATGCTTCCCCCCCTCCTCAGTCGAGTGTCTACCACCACTCCCCAGGAGTGGTTCCACTGCAGGGGCAGCCAAGCGGGCAGTGACACAGGCACAGAGAGACTGACTGCGTCCACTGCCTTACTGGAGGAGGGGCCAGGGGGTGAGCTTAGCCAGTCTGGCCTCCAGGGCCTGTTGCTTCTTGCTGCCAGTGCCGCCTGTGCCTTGTGCACGCATGCGGTGTGACCAGTCCAGAGGTGCTGCTATCACACACACAAGACACCCAAAATGCAGCTAGCTTATTAAGCGCATTATGCCATGAAAAGAGACATATAACCAGTTCAGTTGTGCCCCCATAATCAGTTCATGCTGCCCCCACCCCATAACCAGTTCATTTCTGCCCCCGCCCCCATATAATCTATTCACGCTGCCCCCACCCATAACCATTTAATTTGTGCCCACGGGGCAGCGTGAATTGATTATATGGGGGTGCAAATGAACTGGTTATGGGGTGCGGGTTTAAAGACAGTATTCCTGTTAGCAATAACTTCATTAAGAAGAGTTAGTGAAATAGCAGCCATAATAATCTCAGAACCATATTTGCAGATTTATTTTCCAAGACAGAATAGATATTGCTTTACATCCTAAATTCCTACCTAAGATAGTATAAGTAAGACAGTTGTGAGAATGTGGCCCTTTTTACACGGGTCTCTCCTCCCAGCCGTAAACACGCAGATTTCTGTGTGTTCATGGGTGGGGGAACCCCATGTGAATGACGTGGTGCACGCGCCCATGGTGAGTGGGGGTGCGTGCGCGCTCGCCTAACACGCATCCCCACTCACCCCCCCACTCATCCCCACGCACGGAGCAACCGGGGGAAATGGTGGTTACTATGTGGGTGTGGATGAGTGGTGGGTGAGTGGGGATGTGTGTGCAGCTGTGTGCATGCCCCATCCATGCACTGGCGCGCCCACGGACTCCCCACCCGGCAGAGCCATGTAAAAATATCATGTGAGGAGCCACTCGAAGAAGAACAGAAGGTTGCTACCTTGCAAACAAGGTTCTTTGAGATGGCTCCAAACATTCTCAGAACACCCACCCTTCCAGCCCTGCATGGAATTCTTTTCTTATATTTCTAGAAAGGGTTGAAAGGAACTGTCATTCAGAGGGGGAGGGTTCTTTTTATACCAGAGGAGCTCAAGACCATCATGTGGTCTATTATTTGAACAGGGGTAGCGCGCACAACCCAGTTGTGAGAATGTTGGGACCCATCTCGAAGAACCTTCTTTACAAGGTAGCAACCTTCTGATCAGCACATGGGAGGAGCTGTTTGAAAACAGCCTTATCTCTCAGCCCAATCCAGTGTCCCCGCTGCTGCTGCCACCTTGGCTGAAGCACTACTAGAAGGCAGAGGCAGGTGAGGGATGGGGTCTGGAGCCAGGGAGGGGAGGAAGAATCACTTTCTGGGGGAGAAGCTGGCTGCAGCCTGCTGCCCAGCCAGGCAAGTGTGGGGCCCCAGCTGGTGGTGGGGCCATGTGCAGCCGCACATGTGACACATGCCTGGGGCCAGCCCTGCTGGCTGTTTGGTGTGTTTTGGCTGTGTTGGACCATGTGTTGGTTTGGCTGTGTTGTTTTGGTTGATTGTAGTTGGTAACTTGGTGGGTGTGTTTTGTTTGGCTATGTTTGTGTGGGACTCTGGGGGGGGGGAAATGAAGAGGGTGAGGCTGAACAGGAGGGATTGGCAGAAGGCCAAGGTGGCAGAGTTGGTGGAAGAGGGAGAGGTTGCCGCTGGACCTTTGGTGGTGGAAGACGGCTCCTCATCAGGAGCAAGAGCCGGGCACAGGAGATGCTGTCAGGTTTGTAAACTTTTACTTTAAGGACAAGAAGAATACTATCCTTTAGAGCAAGCTCACTGGCATGCAGGTGGGTGGGTGGTGGGCAGTCAGGCACAAACAGTGGGCATCAGTGGGTGGCAGCGGATGTCTGCCACAGAGAGAGAGGGTATGGGGGGCTCTTCCAGCAGTCAGGCACGAGCCGAAGGAAGCACCCACCCAAACATGTGCCAGTCCATCCCTAGCAAGGGTCTCCCATTGCCATCCCTAGCACCCCAATAAGGGCAGGATTTTCACATGCCAGCAAGGGTCTTTCCAGTTGCCATCCCTAGCACCAAAAGGAGGTCAGGATTTGCACGTGCCAGCCAGGGTCTCTCTATTTGCCATCTCTAGCATCTCCTAATTTGGCCAAAATGGCATTGGAGATTAGTAAGCGATGATCCTAAGGGAATTGGCTTGTAACTCGATTCTTGTATTGTTTAAGTTTGTTTCTGGATTATTTTTTATAGTTTACTGGTTTTGTTATGTATTTATATTTTTCTGTTGGTTGTGGCCATGGCAATTGCCCATGCCATATTAATAAATTACTTACTAAGTTACTAGTCCCAGGACCCACCGTCAGGGTTCTGGGGCTGTCATTCCACTCACAGGGAGCTGTCATTCCACTTCATCTCGAAGCTGCCACTCTAGTCCCAGGACCCACCATCAGGGTTCTGGGGCTGTCATTCCACTTCATCTCGAAGCTGCCACTCTAATCCCAGGACCCACTATCAGGGTTCTGGGGCCTACTTTACAGGCACATGGGGCTGTCCATCCACATCATCCAGAAACTGCCACTCCCGTTTGAGGACCCACCATCAGGGTTCTGGGTCCTTTGTTCCGCTCACAGGGAGCCGTAATTCCACTTCATCAAGAAGCTGCCACTCCAGTTTGAGGACCCACCATCAGGGTTCTGGGGCCGTCATTCTGATCACGGGGAGCCGTAATTCAATTTCATCTAGAAGTTGCCACTCTAGTCCCATGGCCCACCATCAGGGTTCTGGGGCCTACATTACAGGCACTGGGGGCTGTCCATCCACGCCATCTAGAAACTGCCACTCTAGTTCCAGGACCCACCATCACGGTTCTGGGGACATAATTCAGCTCACGGGAAACTGTCATTCCACTGCATCGAGAATCTGCCACTCCAGCCCCAGGACCCACCATCAGGGTTCTGGAGCCTACATTACAGGCACTGGGGGCTGTCCATCCACATCATCTAGAAGCTGCCTGCCACTCTAAGTCCCAGGACCCACCGTCAGGGTTATGGGGCCGTCATTCCTCTCATGGGGAGCTGTCATTCCACCACATCAAGTAGCAGCCACTCCAGCCCCAGGACCCACCATCAATGTACTGGGGTCTATGTTACAGGCATGCTCGGTCCATTAGGGATGTGCAAACCGAACGAGGTTTGGATGTTTGGTCATTTGGTTGTTTGGTTCAAAAACCAAGTTTGGGTTCGGTCGCTCGGGTCGAAAACCAAGTTGGGGTTCTTTCAGTCGGTTCAGCAGAGTTCAGTCCCGTCGAACATCCGGTGAAGTTCAGACCCGCTGTGAAGCTTGGGGTGCTCCAGGGACCCCCAGGGGTTCCCATGGCAGCATGGCAGGCTGTCAGAGACCCAGAAGCAGCATAGAATGGGAAAGCTTGGTGCTTCGCACCTCGGGTAGGCAGGCTTGGCGCAGCATTACAGGTCATCTTAGACCCAGCAGATGCAGCAGCAGAGACCGGGAAAGCTTGGTGCTTGGCACCCCAGGTTGCCTGGGCAGGCAGGCTCAGTGCAGCACAGCAAGCCATCAGAGATCCAGCATCAGTAGAGACTGGGAAGGCTTGGCACATGGCACCCCGGGTTACCTGGGCATTGCAGGCTGGCAGGCCTCCAGTTCTGCTCACTCTATGCTGGCTGGGTTCTCCATTTCTAGTTGCCATAACAGGAGATAGTGGTGGTTGGCTACCCACTTGAATCACCACTGGACAAGGCTACTTGACCAATTTTCAGAAGAGTTGGTTGAGATCTGGCGAGTAGGATGTCAGCCTGCAATGCCCAGTCCCATATGGGGAGGAGGCTGTAGGAGGGAGGATGTGGAGCAACCCAAAGGACTGACATGACAGGCACATTCACTGGCCAATTACTGCATGTTTCCAGCTTTACAGGACCAATCGGTAGTGGTTTTGAGGCAGGCATAGGGGGCGGCCCTGAGCCGGGCATCGAAGGGACATAACTGGGATTTTGGGGATAGCATCCCAAAAATCAGGAGACACAGTTTACATATCCAGGCTGGCCAGCTATCATCACAATCACATCCTGCAGCAATGTGACAGAGGACATAAGAGAAACTCTATTGGCTCTTTCCTAAACAGACGCTTCTGACTTCCCAGTAACAAGTGTGGGAGAGATATTGGGATGGTCACAGCACAGAATGAGGATATTTGGTTGACATTTCTGCAGGCCAGTTGAAATCACAAACTGATCTTATACCACATGACACGTAAGAGAATCCCTGGCATAGGTTCCTTCTCTGCAGATGCTGTGTAGGCATATAAAATTGGGACCCTTTTTCACATCTTTCTGATATTTGGCATGGTGACATGTAAGGTGACATGTAAGGCGTGAAAAAACACCTTCCAGAAGCAAGCGATAAATTGGGATCCTCGGTCACTGATGATCTCCAGCGGCCATTCGTGGAGTGACATCGCGTATAAATAACAGCGTGGTGTGTCACGTGGAGGGTAGTCCTTTGCACACCACGAAATTGGCCATCTTAGTAAAGTGATCTACTATTACCAATATAGTGGTGTTATTTCAAAATGGGGGTAGTTTGACAATAAAATCTAATCCTACCCATTGCCATGGACCTTGTGGGAGTGTAGCAAGCTGCAGGAGCCCAATGGACGGTTTCTGTGGGGCTTTCATGCACACGTAGACGGCACAGTTCTTTACATATTCATGAACATCATGGATGAATAAAGGCCACCAAAAGGAACACTATTAATTGCATGGTACGTTGGGCTCCAGGATGTCCAGCTAAGGGGGCCTCATGGTGAGCCCAAAGGATCTGTGGGTGATCTGCATGGCCAGGGACAGGACGGCCCGCACCAGTTCCCCCCATTTCTTTTGCTATATCCATCACCTGAGCCCTGGGGGAGGAGAAGTATGCTGAGATGGGGGAAGAGATTCACATGGCTAGGGGTCCTCACATGCTCCCACCCATACACCGCCCTAGTCCCGAGAACTGATCTCTGCCAAAGGAGCCCGTCATGATAGTAGTTGGGCTGTATTGGTCTCAATGAGACCAGACCCTTACCACCCCGGATGAGGCTTGACTCTGGCGGCGCTGCCGCTGCCTCTACAAGAAAAGGAACCATGGGAGCCCCAAGAATGGGACGGGCTTGTTGCTGACCTGCACTCTGGGCTCCCTGCCACCCCCGTGGACCCCCCCCGACCCGGGGCTATGACACACTTGAAACAGGGCCCACCTATAACCTTCTTCAGGAGCCCTCTTCCCACTGCCAAATGCTGCCTCCGGGTCCTGCCACCAGTGAGCTGTCACTGTCACATAGGCGTGCTGAGCATTCCTGCTCCACCACAGGTCTGTGGTGAAGTGGACGGTGGCATACCCAACCCCTGCCAGATGCTCCCTCACCTGCTCCTTTAAAGCTTGGTACAAGGCTGGCAGCACCTGCCGACTCAGGGTGGTACGCGACGGCACCTTAAACTGGGGGGCCATGTAGCCAACCAGGCACCTAAACCCCATGTCCCTTGACTACTGAGAAGGGCTGCCCATACAGAGCTATCATTTTGCCCAACATGCGTGTGGCTTTCACTTGAAAGCCATGCTGCCCTCCACGTACTGCAGCTGACAACAGACTTAGCAGCTGCACCCACCCCAGCACCTCCATGGTGCACTGATGCTGCTGCTGCTCCCCCCTAAAAGCAATACCACTCCTGCTGCTAGAGGTCACTGATGGAGGCAGATGACAGGCCGCTGCAGTCAGGAACCCGATGGCATCCACTGCCCCTTCCTGCTGCTTAGCAGCACAGCGCTGTGGCATCCCTTCAGGTGCCTAGCCATGGCAGTTGTGCCAAGTTTGGTGGGCACCTACCACGCTTCACCACCTTCTGGCTCAAAGTGCACTGCACCTCCCTGAGATCATCTGCCTGCATCAACTGAAAATGCGCCCAGACAGAGGATTTTTTGCCCCCTTCTGCCCTGCACTGGTTGACACACTTGCTGACAGAGCTGCTGGGAGGGGAAGAACATGGTGGCAACACAGCTCTTAGAGGGACAGCACCAGACTTCTCTTCTGCAGGACTAGTGTCTGCCTGGCTGTCCCCAATCTGAGTGATGTCCCCCCACTACTGGGACGCTGAGGCCACTCTCACTGTGCCCCCTATAGCTGTTGCTGCTACTTCTGCTCCTCTCCCTGCTGCCATTGCCTGGGAATCGGGCCCTGCCTCTAGCAGCCGGGGTGGGGATCCACCAGCCCTGGACTGCTGGGGATCACCTCAATGATCAGGGACATTGGTGGCCCTTGAGGAACATCCAACCCCAAAGCACCTGCTCCTACAGCTGCAGCAGAGATATCCGCAGCTTCCTGGAGTGCAGGCCTTCCACTGCCCTATGTGGCAGTGGAGGACGCTGGCAGGAGGCGCTGGCGAACCACACCCCTAGTACCACTACTGGGAGCCTCTGAAGCCTGATTGCCTAGATCAGGCCTGTGCAGTTTGGGGCATGGTGATGGGCTCAGGCTGCTGCTGATGCCTGCTGCCACTCTGCTGGCATGGCTCCTGCCACGTGCCCCAATTCCCACCTTATAGGCAGCAGACCAGCCTCTCCTGCTTCCCTTCTCTATTTCTCCCACCCAAAGAATGCAGAGGGCAGACTGCAGATTGGGCAGACTGGCTGCTATTCCAAACCTCTCCACCCCTGGTGCCAGGAAATCTTCTCCTCAGCTACCCGTTACCCCCCCCCCCAGGCCTGCCAGATCTGTTTTTCCCACCCAAATGTGCCCGAACGATGCCGAACTGTTCAGGGCTTCGGGCGTTGGGTTCAGCCATCTGAACTGGCCAAGTTTGGGCCGAACACTGAACAGCCGAACCACGTTCGCACATCCCTACCAGACATAGGGTGTTTTCAGATGTGACAGTAACACAGCTTAATCTGCTTTAGAATGTATTAACCCAGTTGCCACCGTCATGTCAAAAAGCACCCGCCAGATGTTAGCATGGTCTGTCTCCCGGCCATGCTGGGGGCTTGCCCAGGGTGTGACTTGGGGAAATTCCCCAGTCACAGCCTGGGTGAAGCTCTACAACAGCCAGGAGCCAGCTGCCAGACCCAGAGAAAAGCAGGCTATCGTGTCTGATAGGCCACTATACTTACTGCAGTCCAGAGTGGCAAGGGTATCTGGGCGCCATGGAAGCCAATATTGGCCACCATGGCCAGTTGTAAGCTGGGGGAGGAGGGGGCACCTCATGCAGGGCGGGGACAGGGACAGGCAGACACATGTCTGTACTCCTCTATGCCCCCTGCTTGGCCTGGCCACCATCATATTTGTTTGGTGGCCGGGCTGAGTCAAGAAGTCTGTGGCAGCAGAAGCGATCGCATATAAAAACACCAATAATGACAACCCTGTGCAAATCCATTGCATGCTGAAATTGATGATGGCATCTGTTGTGCATGGCTGGTTACATAGAAGTGTGTTACATTTTTTTTCAATGGCTAACTGTTAGCCCTCATATTCCCCCCAAATAAGCTGCCAGAAGCGATTTACTAAGACCTCCATGCCAATTCCTAGCCCCCTCAAAAGAAAGAAGTGCGACTATTAAAAGCACAGGTAGGTGGTGGTGGTGGGTTGTTTTTTTGAGGGTTAGTGTAAACCTTCATGGTCTATCTTCCATCAGACCTCAAGTGAGGAGGCATACATCTCTACAAGTTACAGCAGCTACGTACAAATGACAGTTCCATGTTGTCTGCCATCACACTTTCAGGTATCACAAACCATGATAAGTGTGAGGAGAAAAGTGTGTTTGTACAAACACATGTAACGGATAGAACTGCATTTACAGCTGAACCAAAACAGAAAACAAGTAGCTAGTGACAGTGCACGATCCAGGGAAATTGCACCCCTGCATGAAATAGTTGTGTAGGCTCCCTTCTGACACGTGAATGTTTGACAGATGCACAGTGACTCACCCATTGTAGTGTTAATGTTATTGTAATTAATGTTTGACGTTCCATTACACATAATATCCCCTCTGGGGCCACGGCTCCTTTCACTGCAAGTATATGTTGTTATTCCTCATTTATTTGTAGGCCCATGTTATGGGGGCCTCTTCTGAATCATCCCAGGCCAGGGCTTCTTGCATGTGAGGTCAAAGGCCAGAGAACCATGTATTTTGCTCCAGTCATGTTGTCTTTCCAAGTTTATTCAAGGCCCTCATGCATTAGAGGGACATGGTGGAGAGACACAGGGTCCTGTTCACAATCTTCACCATTGTGGCTAGTGTTAGATTTGGTTGGGCCTTGAAGATATAACCACCAATGGATTAGTTAAAGCTTCAGTAGCAGCACTACAATGGCTTTGCTTTAAGATTGTCAGTTATTATTAAAGAATGTTCCACCTTTCCGAGCACCAGAGCTACATAGAACATAATGGGTATCTCTTATTTCACAGCCCCATGACGACATAGAAGGTAACACAATCCCAATTCTGGTGGGGAAGGGTGTAGTTATGGGTGAGGAGAGTGTGGCGGTGGGTGGCGGGGCTGGGTTGATGAGAGGGATGTATGGGCATTAGGGGAGAGGATTTGCAAGAGAGGAGGGATTAGAAGTGCATGAGTGAGGGGGCTGGGATCTTCTTAATAAATAAATTATTATTATTATTATTATTTATTATTATTAACAGATGACCTTATTTCAGAGACCCACAAATCCATAGAACATAATTGGCATTCCTTATTTCACAACCCCACAAATCCAGTGTCCTTTAATTATGAAATGTTGATCCTGCAGCCTTAGTCTACAGTCACTGTTGCCCATCAGAGTGAGTGATGTTTCTCTATTTGACACAAGTACAGATATATATCAATTACATTGCACACTATTTAGACTTTTAGCTAGGATGAAGGTTTCTCCTTGAGTTTATAATAATTTCAGGAAAAGATTTTGAGCGTGATCCTGCTCCCATTGAAGTCAATGGCTAAACTCCCATTGACTTGTATGGAGCTGGATTGCGCTCTTTGAGTTTAGCCTTCTGTTATGTTTTGCACACTGATTTATGTAGTGCATTTATTTTTATTTTTTGAACTGATTTCCACTGACTTTGTTATGACCAATGGTCAAACAACAATAAATACTACTACTTATGTTTTGCAAAAGCACGTTACATACCATGGGGTCGGCATTTTAGGTAAAAAAAATACAAGACATTGCCCATCTAACTTACATGCACCACTGTCATAACTGCAGGTTGATTAATTCTGCACACTAGTAGCCCGGATTCTCATTTACACTTACCACAGGACTTCAGTTCCTTGACAAAATGACATTCAGGGTCTTAGTGTCGAGTCTCTTGAATCCTTCATGTTTGTTTGTAATTATCCAATTTTTCATGTGCAAATTGGAGTTGTGCATCAAGTTTGCCAGACACTGTGCATGCATTTTGTAGAAATGTATATTTGCATATACAGATTGCAAATAAAAAAAGCCAATTTATTCTTGTGGTTAAGAAGCAAAAAAAGTGACCATGAAGCTATTTGTGGTCCATTGCACAGCATTGAAAGGTTGGTGGCAGGATCACAGGGGTAAAGGATATCTGGGATGTACGTGGACATGTGGAATGAGACTCAGGATTTGGGCCAGAACAAAGAGTCAGAATTGGGGCCAAGACACAAGACAAGGAGAAAACAGGAGGCAGAGCTGAAGGTGAAATTTTCATCCACTTCCACTTCATCAGAACTGGGCCTTTTGGTTAGAAATCAGAATTAATATATTGGTCCTTTTGTTTGTTCTGATTTCCAGTTTATTTATTTTACTTACTGCACTTTTACCCTGTCCCCTCTCACACTCGGGGTGACTTACAATCATAAAAACACAATCACGATATAAATATAAATGCAATGTATAAATATAAATAACAGTATAAAAATATAATAAAGCCTTGGCTCAGACTTGTGCATAGCATCCCTCCCCCCTAACCCATCCCTCGCTAAATGCCTGGTGGAAGAGCAAGGTCTTACCGTTTCATCAGAAGGTGAGAAGATTCAGGCTGAGGGGAACCTCCATGGGGAGAGAA
Source organism: Sphenodon punctatus (assembly GCA_003113815.1). Taxonomy (NCBI): domain Eukaryota; kingdom Metazoa; phylum Chordata; class Lepidosauria; order Sphenodontia; family Sphenodontidae; genus Sphenodon; species Sphenodon punctatus. The sequence goes on along the minus strand of QEPC01013085.1, from coordinate 1,823,169 downwards.
TTCCAGAGCGACGACACAGCCGCCAAAAACTCCCTCCTGTCTGTTCAGACCCACTGGTAATGCGGAACCTCCAGGAGGGCACCCCCAGATGACCGCAGGGGCTGCCCAGGGGGTTAGGCAATAACTCAGATAGGCAGGACCCAGGCCGTGAAGGGCTTTAAAAGGCCAAATACCTTGACTTGGGCCTGGAAGACAATAGTGCAGTGCTTGGAGCACAGGTGTTATATGCTCTCTACGGCCCAGCCACATTCTGCAGTGCACTAGCTGCAGCTTCCAAACCGTCACCAAGGGCAGACCCACATAAAGCACATTACAATAGTCCAGCCTCAAGGTGACAAATACAGTTGGACTGTGGCAGCATGAACAACAGCCCTGATTAGCTGGCAGATAAACACTACATGTTCAACCCAGATAATACCTTCAACTTGACTAGAGATTCATCTTTTTGGTTTGGTTTTCCACATCTTATATTTCAATACTCCACAGCTGGTGATTCCAAATATTGGACATAGAAGGAATGAAGTATAGTATGAGACATGATAGATACGGCATCAGCACAGCCACCATTTTAGGCATAAAACAGCAGTTCCATTTTGACAGAAATGTTCTGCAAAAACAGAACAAGCTATTCAACCCAGTCCTAAGTCAAGAGCTAGAGGAGAGGTGGGGCTGAGGGCAAGAGCCAGGACTGGGAGCATCTTAAGGAGAACAAAACCAGAGACACAGCAAGACGAGAGCACAAACAGGGTGCAGCCAGGAAGCAGAAGTGAGAGGGTGTGTTGCAGGAAAAGGGGAAACAAGGCAAGAGAAAAAAGGACTGAGAACAAGACATGAGAACCATGACTGCAAACAGTAGGGACATGCATTATTATTCTATTCAGCTTCCTGGTGCTATCAGCAAGACATATTCTGGCTGGCAGCCAACCAGGAAGCTGGGAGGTGAGGCAAGAGCTGGAGACAGACAGGATAGGCAAGGCGGGGAGGCCTTGGGGGGGTGGGGATGACCGGACCAGGGGCAGGCAGACGTGGTGGCACTGGTTGGTTAGCTACTATGCCAAAAAGCCTGAGGGAGCGAGTTCAAGGCTACGACCTGACAGTTGGATGTAGATTATTTCTGACGACCTATGGTTTTCCCACATTTGCTTCAGCAGTTATGCTCACCCATTGTCTGCTAGGAGGAGCATGCCATATCTATCATGTCTCAGACTAAACTTCGTTCCTTCCATGTCCAATATTTGGAACCACCAGCTGTGGAGTATTGAAATATAAGATGTAGAAAACCAAACCAAAAAGATGACTCTCTAGTCAAGTTGAAGGTATTATCTGGGTTGAACATGTAGTGTTTATTTGCCAGCTAATCAGAGCGGTTGTTCATTCAGCCCCACTTGGTACTTCATGACTCACTGGAACTTCCACCCAGACTGTTTGACAGACGAATGTCAGGTGTAGAATGATAGGTGTATGAATGATAATAGAAGTTAGAATTGTCCAGGCTGAAGATACTGCAAAGAATTGCTTGAAACAGGAAGACATGACTTAAGGCCATAGGCCCTAAACATTGCTTGAAGCCAAAAGCCCCTAAGTGAACTATGCACAGACTTTAATTTGACAGCTTGCAAGATCTTGACTGCAAACCGCATTACTAAGACTTGCACAAGATGCCAGTACAGCCTGAACCGACACCATATTTGCAAGCATAGCTTGATTTTGAACATTAATTGCTTATACAACAGTTCTGGGCATAAGGCTAAAAACAGACATCTATGAAATAGAACAACGTTCAACTGGTCAGAAAAGAGGAACCATAGGAGAACAGATACATCCTAGTCAAAATGACTCATGAAAGGCATGGGAAGGCCAACTCTGCCTAATAGCATATGCATGGCCTATGGAACCAGAGACCTATAAATATGGGACGGATGTCTTTTGGAACTCGGATGCCTGTAACATCAATGGACGCCTGTAACATCAATGGACAGGTCCTGGCACCCCATCACCTCTATCATAGTTGAACACTTTGATAGGAGGCTTGGTATGTATGGATAGGATGAATGAATGGACATAGGAATAAGATATTGTACTAATCTATAGATTTATAAGGATTATATTGTCGTTCCTATTTTGCTTTTTGTATTAATAAATAAAGCTAAGAGGTTTTGCCAATATATTTCCAGTCTATCTCTGATCTCTTGAATTGACCACAGAATCTAAAAGAACATTGTCACACTGATTGAGAGAAGGAGTGAATGTCAATAAACCATATTCCAGGTCTGAGACTTAAATCAAGGTCCCTACCTTGGTGAAACCTCTTGTGCCCTACAGGAATGAAAGTGTGTCTTTCCCTTCTACCCTTTTATGAGCCAAATCCTGCAGTTAGTTGCCTCTATCTGACCCTCTGTAAGGAAATATACACTCTGTCTAGGTCCAACAGTTAGTGGTCTGGTCCTGGCACTCTGTAAGGGGATGGACATCTTTCCCTGTGTATGTAGAATGAATGAAAGAACTTGTAACATATTAGGAATTCATTAATAGAAGAAACCCCAGTGAAAAACACATTCCCTAGAAATACATTTGACCACCAGAAACCCACGTGTGACATGTTCATCCTCCAAAACCCCTGAACAACCACATCACTGGGAAAGGGAGGCTGGACTGAGTACAGGAGAATGCCAAACTGGCTTGGAAGGGTTAGAAATTGAGACAAGGTAATTCAAGAGAGAGCATTTGTTGGACCATGACCATCCATAGTAAATGAGATTATGCAAGATTTTGGACCACACAGGGCCCTCTTTCAGGCATGGGGCAACTCAGAACTAAAGACAGAGCAAATGCAGGGCAGGGATATAGGAGCAAAGGGTGGGAAGGGATAGTCTCTATCAATAGTCACTGCCTTCATCCAATGCTTCCTGCATTTGCTCAGTCTATATAATGGACTTGTTACACATCTGAGGAAGGGCCTTGTGTGGCCCAAATGTTTGCATAATCTCACCAGCTAGTTGGTCCAATAAAGGTGATCACCTGAACTATTTTATCTCCATCTCTTACTTTTGGGACCAACATGGTAACCACTCTCTCTCTCTCTCTCTACTGGAGGGATGGGACAATCTAAATCATTAGGAGAAAAGAAATGGAAGTGTCAGGCAGGAAGAAGTTTTCTACTAGAGGAAAAAGGGCCTCTTTTTAAGGGACTGAACGTGGGACATGGTGGCTGAGTTAAACGTACAACATGGATCATGGCCATAACCCAGAAACCTGTTATTCTGGAGTTGCTCCCAAGTCCATAGTGGGTTGCAGATTGTGACCCAGGTTTGTGACAGGGTTACATACACTGTATCAATGGTTTGTAGAATAAAGTTTGTCCTAGATTAAACATTCCTATGTGTCTTTCTTCACTTATTATGTTGCCATCCACTGTCTCTAGAGAGCACAGGGATCTCTGAGGTTCATCCAGGAAGTATGACTGATGCCAACTGGTTTGAGGTCTGGTAGTAAAATCAGGGGAGTCTACCTTGAAGAATTTCTGGAGAGAACTGCAGAACCAGTAAGCAATGGGATTTCTCCAGTCCCAAAGAACTGGCACTTCCACACAGGATAGTTTATAGTAACCGGTGCCAGCCCCCTGATTGTGCCAACTTTTTGACACCAGAGCTGCCAACAAACATAATGACAGTTTCTCTGATCTTCACCATAAGCAGGGACCTGTGTTCACTGCGTTTTCCCCATTGGCAGCAATGGGGAAAATATAGTGAACACGGGTTTCCGACCATAAGTCACTAAGAACTGGAATGACATAATCATGTCGTTGCACAGAATTCACTGAGCAGCTGGTGACTGGTAATTAAATATACATGGTCATTAATATCCCATACCATATACAAGCTAACAGGGAATGAGAGCAGCCCAATATCTCTAACATGAGAATACAACATGCTGCTGTGACCTCGGTTAGTATTTATTAGTGCTGAAACGAGAATCAAATTGATTATCATGATAATTTTGCGGGAACTGATAATTGCTGTTGAGATTTTGCAGCTTTTTTGAACCCCAATCAAGGTCTCGGACAAAACTCGATTTATCAGTTACCGCAATTTACTGTTTATAGTTTACCATATTTACCGGTTACTGTGTTTCTTTGCCATTTATCGGTTGTATTGGTATTACAATTTACCATGTGACATGTTTACCGATTACTGTGATTTGTCATTTACCGTGTTTATAGGTTACCGTGTTTATTGGTTTATTACCAGGTTTATTAGTTATTGGGGGGTGTTGGGTATTGGTTTATTGGTTATTTGTGTTTATTGGTTATTGGTTTACCACCATGTTTATTGGTTTATTACCATGTTTATTGGTTACTGGATTTGGCTCACAGGCAACCCGATAAATGGTAACCAACAACCCGGTAAATGGTAACTCAATAACCAGCATCCAATGGTAAATGACAATCCGGTAAATTGTAAACGGTAATTCAATAAAAGATTCTCGACCGAGAATTGTCAAGAGATGGCAATTTTCTTGGTTATCATTTTTTGTTTAAAATGAGACGAGAATTGTGATTCTCAGTGATAACCGAGAAAAAGTCAAAGTAGAATTTCAGCCCTACTATTTATCAGACTTTCCAGACACCATATTAAACACTAACTACATGTTCAGAAAGCAGTGAATCCCACAGCTATTTCTCACATTCCCAAGGTTCCCATATGAACCCAATCAAAAAGTTGCATTATAGACCGTGAGGTGTTTTTTCCCCCTTAAGACATATTATTATTATTGAAAGTTAATTCTAGTGTTATATGCTCCCCAATTAGGGATGTATATGCAAGCAAAGGATGGATAGCTACTTGGAGATTCCTGGCTAGGATATTCCCTCTCAAATCATCACACCTGATGTACATATATCATTTCCTGGATACTTTCTTCAAAGGCCATCTGTTTCAGCAGCATTGGGTCCACTCATAATTTAGCCAGACTACCTCCTTGGAGGATAAGTACCAGTAATTCTGATTTATGCCTAAAGCCTGCGTAACATCGCAAGTGCCCTATATTCTGAAGAAAGTCTGTTCTCATGAGATCACTCAACCATTTTGTGCCATATGCATCTATCAACTTGATCCCATTCCTTGGCACTTATATGCCACTAGAAAATATACATGGTGGAGGAACCGAAGATGGAATTTGAAACTCACGCAGACCATCTGGGCAGGGTTAAAATGTATGGAGTGAGAAAGCCCTTGACTGGCTTAAGTTTCAAGGACAGGACCTGGCAATGTGGAACAAAATGAATGACAAAATAAGTGATGTGGCACAGCGCAATGCCTCTGGAAATGTGAACGGCCAACTAAATTCAAATTTCTACCCTGTCTTTCCCCTATGGTTCAGGGCAGTTTTCAATATATAAAAATGAACAAGTATTCAAAAATCCCCTTTAAAACTCCCCCTTCATCTCTGTAGTCCACTCTTCCCTGCATACAAACCAAATAGGGCTGACAAAAGAGTAAGTGTTCCCATTCCAAAGGGAAAAACCTTTGAGAGAGTTTGCAAGTGTCCATCTCTACTTTGTCAGTTCCCACAGTGATTCTACGTTTCTGCCATTTTTATTTATTAATTATTATTATTATTATTATTATTATTAATAATAATAAACTTTCATCACTTTCAGGGACTTTCCATCACTTTTGAAGACTTTTATATCACTTTCCAGGAATTGTATGACAGTTTTACAGCACTTTTATGCTGGGAAAGTGCTGCCAATTTCCAGCACTTCTCTGGTGCTTAGTTGGCACAATTTCATCTCCTCAGCCCATGGGGGTGTGTATGGGGCACAGACCTGGCTTGGTACCGGCCAGTAAGCAGCTCTGTTCAACATGAGAAAAACAGAAAATGGCAAAAACAGTGGAAAGCCGGTAAGTTTCCATGTTGCATGAATCTCAGCGAATGCCCTGCTTCCATCAACAGAGACAGCACTCACCAAGAATTCTTGTTTTAGGCCTAAAACCAAATCCTATCCTTGCCTGCCAAACGCTTGGCCAAACAAAAATGTCTTACATTGCTTCTGGAAGATGAGCAGGCTCAGGTAAATCTCACAGGGAAGGAAGTTCCATGATCGTGGGGCAAGTTTATCTCCAGTTTTATTTATTTCAATTTATAACCCACCCTATTCCAAGGGCTATGGGAAGTTAACACCACATAAAACAAATATAAAATAAAGGTAATAAATAATAAATATACAACATAAAAATAACTTAATACATACTTATCCTGTATGAATTTAACCCTGCCCACTAAATGGCTGACCAAATAAAGTCTTCTATTGCTTTTGGCAAATGCTTAGTCTTTGGCTCTGATGGACATCCAAGGGAAACAAGTTCCAAAGTTGGGTGCAGCCACTGAAAATGCCTTTCTACATACCCTTGCTGTATGAAATCAGTGCACTGATGGAATCAACAAGAGGTCATTCTCAGCTGACTTTAAGTATCACAATGGGACATAGGTGCAGATTTGGGGGTCAAGCTATTCAGGGATTTATAGGTCAATAGTAGGGCTAAAACAAGCATCTAAACTGCAGTTCATGAGAAATGTTGCCGGAGCAGGAACTGATCAACTTCCCGACCATATCCCATTCTTGCAATACCACTAAATACTGTCCCGATTTACTTACTTTCTGCTTATCATTTACTTCTTACCATTCATTTACCACTTACTGCATTGCTGAGGATACTGAGCCAAGTACGTGCACTTGAGACCTCGCATCTTCATGAATGTTAGACCCCTTGTCTCTCCCTCTGTTCCCCTTCCTAAGTCTCTCCCCCAGCTCCTGTCTCTCAGATTGTAAGCCCTAGGGGCAGGGACCATGTCTATTTTATTACTTTGTAAAGTGCCAGGTACACTGCTGGCGCTATATAAATGTTTGTTAATAATAATAATAATAATATCCAGGTTTGTTGTTTCCACATTTCTGAGCGAATCACTGTGCAAATAGCACACCCCTTAACCTCCTTCCCAGTGCCCCTTAAACTCCATTCCAGTGAATCCCAATCAGACCTGTGTGGGTTTTTTTTATGTTGTTTTTATGTTGTTCCCTTTGCTTTGACCAATCCGCAGTTGGATTCCAGATTAGTAAAGGAATCTGCAAACCAGTCAATGAGTGACAAGGAAGTACAAGGGGAAAATGGAGTGCAAGAAATGTGGTATTGCGTTGGTATGACCTCTTGGGATTTGAAATGGATGGCAAAGAAGTAAACAGCAAAGTGGTAAGCATATTATTAGTAAATCGAGAAATGAAATCGAGAGCAAGATATTACTAATTAGAGAGGTTCTCAATTTGACCTACATGGTATCAGGAACTGGGATTTCAATGGGAATTCCTATTTCGGCACAATCTTATTCCAGCTCTATTTAAAACCAGCACCAACAAAATAGAATTTGTGGGGCACAGAGAATAGGTAAAACAAGGCCGCAATATGCTCCCCCAGGAGGTCCTTGTTTTGGCCATCCCAGTAACAGGAAGACAACAGCAACTTCTCTTGTGTTCTCATCAGCTGCATCCCTCTCCTCCCTTGCAGTTTTGCAGCTGCTAGGGAAGGGAGGGAGGCAGCCAATGATTCAGAGCATGAGAGAAGCTACTGCTGCTATCTAGAGTCCTTATTTTCCTCCTTTCTCCCAGGACCACCAAGGCATGTGGCCCTGACCCCAGTATAATGGTGGCTGCCTTTACCCAAGACACCAGGGATACCAGGAACAGTTGCAGGACTCCGCTCCCATCTGAGGCAACATGGGGAATGAGGCAGGGGAGAGCCCATAGCCATTGCCCTATTTATTCCCCCACTTCCCCTCCAAGGCCAGCCATGCCTCTTCATTGAGGATGCTTCAAGAAATAGCTCCTGGCTTTGACCAGCAGGAGTCAGCTACAGGAGGGAGTTAGAATCATCTCCATGCACAAGCAAGCCCTGGCTTCTAATTTCTGAATCTCAGTCCCGCCAATCCATGTTTTCTTTAATCTTGTCCTCTCTATGTGTTTACCCACTACCTGTTGTTGTTTACCCACTACCTGTTCTTGTTTGGGGGGGCTCAGATGGACTCAAGGGTGACCTCGAATCTGCTCCGGCTGCAGCAGTTTCAAACGGAGGTGCCCACTGCCACAGCAAACCTCCCCTGCACCACAGAGCAGTGAGCAGATCGCCAGCCATTCTAGGCTGTCACCCACAGTTCTATGGCTGTTGCCAAAGCAACCAGGAGCACTTTTCACCAACTGCATCTGGTGAGGCGGCTGCGGCCTTTCCTTTCTGATTCAGATCTGGCCACTGTCATCCATGCTTTCATTACCACAACACTAGATTACTGCAATGCACTCTATGTAGGGCTGCCCCTGAGGACTGTTCAGAAGCTGCAGCTGGTGCATAATGCAGCTGCTTTTGGGGACGAGTCACTGGGAGGACATTATGCCGGCGCTCCGAAGTCTGCACTGGCTGCCAATAGCGTTCCAGGCACAATTCAAGGTGATATTTTTGCCCTTTAAAGCCCTAAATGGTAGGGATGTGCAAACAGAATGCAGTTCGGATGTTCGGTAGTTAAGTGCAAATTCAAGTTTGGGTTCGGTAGTTCGGTTTGAGAAAGTTCAGTCTCGCCGAACGTTCAGTGGAGTTTGGCCCCCCCGCAAGGCTTGGGGCACTCCAGGGACCCCTGGGGGTGCCCATGGGGGCATGGCAGGCTGTCAGAGACCCAGAAGCAGCAGAAGACACAGGGAAGGCTTGGGGCTTGGCACCCTGCTTTGCCCGGGCAGGCAGGCTGGGTGCTTGGCCCCCGGGGGTGCCTGTGGGGGCATAGCAGGCCGTCACAGACCCAGCAGCAGAAGACACCGGGAAGGCTTGGGACTTGGCACCCCAGCTTGCCCGGGCAGACAGGCTCGGCGCTTGGCCGGCCACCACAGACCCAGCAGCAGCACCAGGAACAAAGGCCGGGAAGGCTTGGGGTCCTGTGGCTGGGCTGGCACCTCTACTTGGCCAGGCATTGTAGGCTACCAGGCATCAGTGGAGGAGCAGCAGACATTCGATTGCCTGGTAGCAGAACCCATGGCACCAGCGGCAGCAGCAGCCAGACACCTTGATGAAAAGCAACTGCTCCACCAACTTGGCCCCCAGTCTCAGAAGGTGCGGCAGGCAAATGCCCCCCGCCCTAGAGAACACTCATAATCTGGGGACACTGGTTGGTGGCCAGAACCAGAGACCCTTGGCCACACTGAACAGGGCCAGTCACATGTCCCTCCAAGAGCTGTGTTGCTCAACAGGTGCATGTCCCTCCAAGAGCTCCACCATCTTCTGTCTCTCCCTCCTATGTGTTCCATTCAACCCATCAACTTGAGCTTCATGGATGACCCCATGGACAACAGCCCCACCAAGAAGATAGAGAGGAGCATGGACTGCGTCTGGGTGCAGGATACGGACATGGATGACCCCATGTGGGCGAGTAGCAAACCACCTGTCAAATCTTGCCTGGGTGAAGGTTGGAGTGTGTTCTTGACTATTTTTGTACCCCCTCCCCTTTTCTATTCAAATGGCATGGGTGGGGGAGTAGCAGAGGCCCAGCTAGAGCAGCAGTGATATTGGTCGTAGTAGGAAATAATCATTATCATCTGTTCGAACGAGAACTTTGCCAGAATTGCAGGCAAGCTTGGGTGGGCAGAGGACCATCCAGGGCTCGGTGGATTTCACCCCTGCTCGGCCGGCTGTTGCGGGCTGACAGGCATCGGTGGGGCAGTGGCAGACAACTTGAAGTCTTCAAGGCCCTCACAGATAATGGAAGATACATCACGTAACCTGGAGGAAGAGCTGACTGAGTTTGTCCTGCAGTGGATGAATGTTGGTTTTTATCTTCCAAGTTCCTTCTGGTTCCAGTCAACATGGTGAAATTCAACAGGTGCAGTACCTGGTAACCTTGCCTGGATGATTGTGTGCTACCTGGAGAACTTTGAAGGCCAAAGTAGAGAAGGGTCACATGTGACGTTTCCCCGTCTAAATAAATGAAGCGATGAAGGTAAATTTGTGGAAAGAAACAGATGAAGTAGGATGAGGAGAATGGCAAAATGGATTGCGAGGAACACAAACTGCTGGTAGAGGGAGACTTCTGAAAACGCCTGCTGACTGAGGCGTGTGTGGGCCTGGGCCAGTTCAAGGAGCATGTGGGTGACTGTAAGAGACTGTGTGTTGTGCTATGTGCCGGACTGAAGAGAGAGGGAGTCAAGAGTAGGAAGTAAGTGTGGTGTGGTGTCTTCCCCGTGTCTCCCTCTCAGGAGTTTGGGTCCACATCACCCCTTTACCTCCCCATCCCCTGACACAAAGCCACCATGCACTCTCTCTGCCATGGACCATGGTGGAGGGGAAAGCACGCTAGGATGGCCTTCGCAATGGCCAATGTCCCTCCCTGGTGTGAGCCCTGAGGAACCCACTGCCAGTGCCCACTGAGCACCAGGAGAGCATTGCAGTTGCCCTCAGGCGATCAAAAGGGAGTCAGGTTCAGATCCCTGAATCCAGAGCGGCGCTGGTGGAGACGCTGGAGTCACAGCCAGGAATGGTCTCAGGGCTGCACAAAAAGTGTGTGAGCCAGGATCTCCCATTCCGCCCCATTGTAATGTTCAACCAGCCCCCGCCTGCAGGCTCATCCGAGCTATGGCCACGTACAAGATTGAGGAGCACATGGCTGACGTGCACTACCAGCAGCAGCAGCAGCAGACATTGGTTTGCCAGGGCACAGAACCCATGGCACAGCAGAGGCAGCAGAATCGGACATTGGATTGCCGGGGTACAGAACCCATGGCACAGACAGTACACTACAGCATGGGTGGCATTGGCAGTTGAACCATGAGGGTGGGTTCCAGGGCTAGAGTGGCAGCATCTAGCTGCAGTGGAAGGACAGCCCTTCCAGTCCCTGCCCTATACGTATGTATGTATGTATCCTTCTGGAGAAGGTTGGAGTGAATTATTGACTGTTTTTGTACCACCACCCCCTTTTCTATTCAAATGGAATTTGTCCCTGAATGCTCGAGTGGGAAATCAATCTCTTTGCCCTCTTTGCCAGTGTTGCAGGCTGGCTTGGCTGGCATGGGTGGGGGAGTGGCAGAGGTCATGCCAGAGCAGCAGTGATATTGGTGGTACTGGTAGTAGGAAATAATCAGTCACACTCAATCGAACGCTTTGAAGGACAAAGTGGAGGACGGTTCTATGTGAACAGCAGTTGTTGGACATGGGTCAGTCCTGGTCCTAAGAGACATGTTCCGGGCACTTCCTGTGGATCACCCAAGGCTGTCTGGCATGGGTGGAGCAGTGGCAGAGGCCCGGCCAGGGTTCCGGGGCTGGCGTCCCTGCACAGCCAGGCATTGCAGGTTTGCATCCTACTCGCCGGATCTGAACAAGCTATTCTGACAAAGGGCAGCCACTGCTGCGGGGAGCCTTGAAGCCTAGGGTGCGGTCCGGAGTGGAGCGGACCACCAGTAGCTTGGCTGCCATGGGTGGGGGAGCGGCAGAGTCCATGCCAGAGCAGCAGTGATATTGGTGGTACTGGTAGTAGGAAATATTAAATCGTACACAATTAAGCGCTTTGNTAGCAGGCCGTCACAGACCCAGCAGCAGAAGACACCGGGAAGGCTTGGGACTTGGCACCCCAGCTTGCCCGGGCAGACAGGCTCGGCGCTTGGCCTGGCACCCCTACTTGGCTGGGCATTAAAGGCTGCCAGACATTGGTGGAGCAGCAGCAGACATTGGATTGCCTGGTAGCAGAACCCATGGCACCAGCGGCAGCAGCAGCCAGACACCTTGATGAAAAGCAACTGCTCCACCAACTTGGCCCCCAGTCTCAGAAGGTGCGGCAGGCAAATGCCCCCCGCCCTAGAGAACACTCATAATCTGGGGACACTGGTTGGTGGCCAGAACCAGAGACCCTTGGCCACACTGAACAGGGCCAGTCACATGTCCCTCCAAGAGCTGTGTTGCTCAACAGGTGCATGTCCCTCCAAGAGCTCCACCATCTTCTGTCTCTCCCTCCTATGTGTTCCATTCAACCCATCAACTTGAGCTTCATGGATGACCCCATGGACAACAGCCCCACCAAGAAGATAGAGAGGAGCATGGACTGCGTCTGGGTGCAGGATACGGACATGGATGACCCCATGTGGGCGAGTAGCAAACCACCTGTCAAATCTTGCCTGGGTGAAGGTTGGAGTGTGTTCTTGACTATTTTTGTACCCCCTCCCCTTTTCTATTCAAATGGCATGGGTGGGGGAGTAGCAGAGGCCCAGCTAGAGCAGCAGTGATATTGGTCGTAGTAGGAAATAATCATTATCATCTGTTCGAACGAGAACTTTGCCAGAATTGCAGGCAAGCTTGGGTGGGCAGAGGACCATCCAGGGCTCGGTGGATTTCACCCCTGCTCGGCCGGCTGTTGCGGGCTGACAGGCATCGGTGGGGCAGTGGCAGACAACTTGAAGTCTTCAAGGCCCTCACAGATAATGGAAGATACATCACGTAACCTGGAGGAAGAGCTGACTGAGTTTGTCCTGCAGTGGATGAATGTTGGTTTTTATCTTCCAAGTTCCTTCTGGTTCCAGTCAACATGGTGAAATTCAACAGGTGCAGTACCTGGTAACCTAACCTGGATGATTGTGTGCTACCTGGAGAACTTTGAAGGCCAAAGTAGAGAAGGGTCACATGTGACGTTTCCCCGTCTAAATAAATGAAGCGATGAAGGTAAATTTGTGGAAAGAAACAGATGAAGTAGGATGAGGAGAATGGCAAAATGGATTGCGAGGAACACAAACTGCTGGTAGAGGGAGACTTCTGAAAACGCCTGCTGACTGAGGCGTGTGTGGGCCTGGGCCAGTTCAAGGAGCATGTGGGTGACTGTAAGAGACTGTGTGTTGTGCTATGTGCCGGACTGAAGAGAGAGGGAGTCAAGAGTAGGAAGTAAGTGTGGTGTGGTGTCTTCCCCGTGTCTCCCTCTCAGGAGTTTGGGTCCACATCACCCCTTTACCTCCCCATCCCCTGACACAAAGCCACCATGCACTCTCTCTGCCATGGACCATGGTGGAGGGGAAAGCACGCTAGGATGGCCTTCGCAATGGCCAATGTCCCTCCCTGGTGTGAGCCCTGAGGAACCCACTGCCAGTGCCCACTGAGCACCAGGAGAGCATTGCAGTTGCCCTCAGGCGATCAAAAGGGAGTCAGGTTCAGATCCCTGAATCCAGAGCGGCGCTGGTGGAGACGCTGGAGTCACAGCCAGGAATGGTCTCAGGGCTGCACAAAAAGTGTGTGAGCCAGGATCTCCCATTCCGCCCCATTGTAATGTTCAACCAGCCCCCGCCTGCAGGCTCATCCGAGCTATGGCCACGTACAAGATTGAGGAGCACATGGCTGACGTGCACTACCAGCAGCAGCAGCAGCAGACATTGGTTTGCCAGGGCACAGAACCCATGGCACAGCAGAGGCAGCAGAATCGGACATTGGATTGCCGGGGTACAGAACCCATGGCACAGACAGTACACTACAGCATGGGTGGCATTGGCAGTTGAACCATGAGGGTGGGTTCCAGGGCTAGAGTGGCAGCATCTAGCTGCAGTGGAAGGACAGCCCTTCCAGTCCCTGCCCTATACGTATGTATGTATGTATCCTTCTGGAGAAGGTTGGAGTGAATTATTGACTGTTTTTGTACCACCACCCCCTTTTCTATTCAAATGGAATTTGTCCCTGAATGCTCGAGTGGGAAATCAATCTCTTTGCCCTCTTTGCCAGTGTTGCAGGCTGGCTTGGCTGGCATGGGTGGGGGAGTGGCAGAGGTCATGCCAGAGCAGCAGTGATATTGGTGGTACTGGTAGTAGGAAATAATCAGTCACACTCAATCGAACGCTTTGAAGGACAAAGTGGAGGACGGTTCTATGTGAACAGCAGTTGTTGGACATGGGTCAGTCCTGGTCCTAAGAGACATGTTCCGGGCACTTCCTGTGGATCACCCAAGGCTGTCTGGCATGGGTGGAGCAGTGGCAGAGGCCCGGCCAGGGTTCCGGGGCTGGCGTCCCTGCACAGCCAGGCATTGCAGGTTTGCATCCTACTCGCCGGATCTGAACAAGCTATTCTGACAAAGGGCAGCCACTGCTGCGGGGAGCCTTGAAGCCTAGGGTGCGGTCCGGAGTGGAGCGGACCACCAGTAGCTTGGCTGCCATGGGTGGGGGAGCGGCAGAGTCCATGCCAGAGCAGCAGTGATATTGGTGGTACTGGTAGTAGGAAATATTAAATCGTACACAATTAAGCGCTTTGAAGGATGAAGTGGAAGACGGTTCTATGTGAACAGCAGTTGTTGGACATGGGTCAGCCCTGGTCCTAAGAGATGGAGTTGGCCCTTCTTGTGGATCACCCCAGGCTGACTGGCATGGGTAGACGAGTGGCAGAGGCCCGGCTGAAGGAGGAGGAGCATCTGCCACTGCAGGGAGCCTTGAAGTCTAGGGACCGGTCCCTGGTGGAGCCGACCCAAGGTTGCATCTGAACAACACCAGCAGTCAAACTTTTGGAGCAGGATGCTTGCACGCTGATGAGGGCATGCGACTGGTTGCTGGGGTCAGGAACCCACTGACGTCCACTGTCTCTGCCTTCCCTCTTAGCAGCACAGCCCTGTGGCATGATTTGAGGTGCCTCGCAATGGCAGTTGTGCCAAGGTTGGTGAGCACCTGCCCACGCTTCACCACTTTCTAGCACAAACTGCACCATGCCTCCCGGGGATCGTCCGCCCACACCAACTTAAAATGCTCCCAGACCAAAGATTTTCTGCCCCCTCCTGCCTTTTGCCCTGCACCGGGTGACGCACTTCTGGGAGCCAGGGAAGGACATGGGAGCAACACAGCTTATGGAGGGATAGCGAGGCCCGGCTGAAGAAGGAGGAGGGCCTGCCACTACAGGGAGCCTTGAAGCCTAGGGTGCGGTCCCAGCCGACCCAAGGTGGAGATCTTGGTAGTAGTAGGAAATAATCATAATCTTGGTAGTAGTAGGAAATAATCATATTCAAAGGAGACGTTTGAAGGACAAAGTGGAGAAGGGTTCCATGTTAACAGCACCAGCAGTCGAACATTTGTTTGTTGGTCCTAGGAGATAGGGGACCGCCGTACCGAAAGGGAGGCAGGCATCAGTGCCAGTCATCACCAGTGGAGGAGTGGCAGAGGTCTGGTCAGGACTTCATGTGGTGGCTCGCACCCCTAATCAGCCAGACATTGCAGGCTTGCATCCTACTCTCTGGAGCTGAACAAGCTATTCTGCAAATTGGTCAAACCTTGTCCGGTGGCGATTCGAAGCACGTAGCCAGCCACCCACCCACCCAGTAGCAGACATTGGAGTGCTGGAGCACGGTACCCATGGCACAGTAGAGGCAGCAGAAATGGACACGGGTTTACCCGGGCACAGAACCCTTGGTCAGATAGCAGAGGCAACATTGGGAGCAGCAGCAGACTTTGGATTGATCGGGCACAGAACCCATGGCTCAGACAGCAGAGGCGACATTGAGAGCAGCAGCAGAGATTGGGTCGCTCGGGTACAGAAGACCCATGGCTCAGACAGCAGAGGTGGCATTGGGAGAAGCAGCAAAGATTGGGTTGCTCGGGTACAGAAGACCCATGGCTCAGACAGCAGAGTCGGCAATGGGAGCAGCAGCAGCAGACGTTGGATTGATCGGGCACAGAACCCATGGCTCAGACAGCAGAGGAGGCATTGGGAGCAGCAGCAGAGATTGGGTTGCTCGGGTACAGAAGACCCATGGCTCAGACAGCAGAGGCGGCATTGACAGCAGCAGCAGACTTTGGATTGATCAGGCACAGAACCCGTGGAACAGCAGAGACTGCAGCAGCAGGATTTGCCTGTATGCAGCACTCATGGAGTCAGGATGGCAGGATTTTCCAGGAAAGTTATCCCATACAGCAGCAGACGGCAGCAGCATGATTGCGTGGGCCCATTTGGATTGGCCAGGGCAGAGCACCCATGGACCAGCAGTCAGAAACAGCGGATTACCAGATCAGCAGGGCACATCACCCAGGGTTTTCAAGGGAAGGCAGACAGGCAGCGTGGCATGAGCAGCGTGGTGCTTAGTGCCAGTCAGACTGAGGCAGGCTTTGATCTAGGACTGCCTGGGCGGCCGGGTGGACAGACTGAGGCAGAATTTGATCTGGGCAGGCAGCGTGGCATAGGCGGAAGGCAGGCAGACTGAGGCAGGCTTTGATCCAGGGCCGCCTGGGTGGGCGGGCGGGCGGAAAGCATGGCATGAGTGGAAGGAACTGGTAGGCAGACTGAGGCAGGCTTTGATGTGGGTGGGCAGCATGGCATGGGCGGAAGGCAGGCACACTGAGGCAGGCTTGGATCTCGGCCACCTGGGCAGGCAGCTTGGCAGGAACGGACGGCACTGGCTGGCACACAGAGGCATGCTTGGATCTAGGCCATCTGGGCGGGAAGCTTGGCAGGAGCGGAAGGCAGGCAGGTACACTGAGACAGGCTTGGATCTAGAGCATCTGGTTGGGAAGCTTGGCAGGAGCGCAAGGCACTGGCAGGCTGATGACTGAGGCACGGTGTGAGCTTTGCAACCAGGGTGGGAAGACAGGCATTGGGTGGGAGGGACAGCACCTTAGCACAGCAGCAGTAGTACGAAAGTTCCAGCTGCTGCCCGTCTGCCACACATAGAACCTATGAATCATTGTAGAAGCTACCTTTTTTAAAAGGAACATTCAACACGCTTGTACTAATTTTTAAATTCCCCCTTCCCTCTCACCTACTTCTTTCCCCTCTCCTCCTGCCTCCCACTTGTACTTGTACTAATTTTAAAATTAGTACAAGTATGGTGAATGGCCTGCAGGAAGGAAGGGTTTCCTCACCCCTGGAGTAATTAAACCAAGCCATACTTGTGACTAATGAACAGGGAAATCTTAATCTTCTTAAGCAGAAACTTAATACAGAGTTTGAAAGGAAGCCAAGCCATAGGACTAAGAGGGGCTCGTTTTCAAAGGGTCAGGCTCACACCTCACTGGTTATGAGAGCAAATTTTTCAGTCTGTGCAATGGCTTCAGCTACCTCTATAAGGGCAGCTGGAGGGAGCTGTGCAGGGGGGACTGAGCTTTGCATGCTGCTGGGATCTGCTTCAGTTGGATGACTCTGTTTCCCCCAGCCCCCCAGGTAAACTACCTAACTAACTCCATAAGGCAGAGCAGCCTAGAGGGCGGCGCCTTCTGGGCGGCAGCCAAATGGCCCTCCAATGGGCCGTTTGCGGGCGGAGACGACTACCAGAGCAACTACAAGATCTATTCCAGCTCCCCCCTCTGTAACCGACCCACCAAGATGCCAGTCCTTATTTTTCACCCCCTCTCTTCCCTTTCCCCCTTTCCTCTCACCTACTTCTCCCGCTACTTCTTTCTTCTCTCCTCCTGCCTCCCACTAAGCCTCTCATCTCTCTCCACTGTCCCCATGCCGCCTCCTCCTCCCCCCCTCACTTCTTTCCCCTTCCCCCTCTGCCCTAGGGCCTGTCTCCCACCAATCCCATCACCCCCCTTCCCCTAATCTTATCCCCATTCCCTGTCTTCCCCCTGATCAACTCCCGTTCTCCTGTTTCCTCTGGAACTGTCGCTCCTTCGCTAATAAAGCTCCCTATATTCATGATATTTTCTTCTCTCACTCCCTTCACTTTCTCGCCCTTACTGAAACCTGGATCTCCCCC
>QEPC01013085.1:1765503-1801275 GCA_003113815.1 Sphenodon punctatus | reverse complement strand
CACCTCTTCCACTCTGCCTTTCCTAACTCTTGCTAATCATCCCCACCTAGGATTATCCCCCACCTGTTATCTGCAAACTCCCAATTTATTGGAACCAAGCCAAGAACGTGTACCTGAGTTCTCGCATCCTCATGAATGTTGCATCCCTTGTCCCTCCCTCTGTTCCCCCTCCCCCTAACTTTAGATTGTAAGCTCTCGGGCAGGGACCGTGTCTATCTTATTCTCTGTAAAGTGCCAGGTACATCGCTGGTGCTATATAAAAGCTAATAAATAAAATAATAATAATAAGAAGATCTTGATAAGATCTCGCTAATGGTTCAAGATTTCATGAGGTTCTTGGTGAAAAAAATTAAAGAACGCTCTGCACATGGAAAAGGGCCGTGGCAGCCATTTTGTGCAAGATGGTGCTGGTTGTGTCAGCACCATTTTGGAAAAGGGCAGCTGTTCTACACATGCACAGAACCAGATTCCCTTTTCCAAAATGGTGCCAGCACAACCCATGTCAACTTGGGAAAGGGCCACACATGCACGGCCCCATGTTGGCCATTTTGCACATGTGCAGAACATTTTTTAATTTTTCAAGAATCTCATCAGAATTGTGTTAATAGTGGCCGATTCTGGACTAATTTTTTATCTCAAATATCTCAGTGAGCAGCCTATTCTCAATGAGAGTTGCCAAATTAGTGAGACTGAGTTTCAGCCCTAACCTGTATGAATCTGGCATGCAATCACATACAGTTTTGCATTCATACTCTTTTGAAAATACTGTTAAATGTAGGCGGTTTTGAGGTCAGCACACAAAGGAGATGTAATATCCAACTGTTCCCGTCTCTTCAAGAAAAATAAAAGCAAATAAAAATCAAAAGGTTAGATCTGTAGCAAGCTGTTCACCAGAGATTCAGACAGCAGTCAATAGGCCTCTGCAGGGTCTCTGAAATCTCTTGAATTTCCCCATTAGGATCACAATGCAAAGTTAGTTTAGGAGCCGGCAGGATTTGTCTATCGCTATTTTAGGATTTGGAGAAGCTTGTTTGTTTGGTTTGGTTTTAGATAAAGATATAAAGGGAGGCTTTTGAGAGACCTGGACAAAGACCCACAAGAATTGCACACTTCATTTTGGCAACTGATAGGAGACTGATTAGAACAGTGAATCCTTTTGATACTGGGTCATGAAAAGCAACCGAGCTCCAGAAGGTTCTTGAAGGTCATGTGTTTATCCGCCCTCAAAAACTGAAGGGAGACTTAATACATTGATGGTGCACTGTAGCTGAAAGAGGCTGCTTAGCTGAAACAGCAACTACCTTTTGGTAGAGTTGAAACAGGCAGCACAATTGATACCTGCAGGTAATACCTCCAATGTCAGGTAGTCTGTTGAGTGTCCAATCAGTTCCCAAGTACCATGCTGGGCACCCGATACCCCAAAACACTAGATATCACCATTACTGAATAACTGATTTTCTATTTTTACCAAACAATTATTGTAATGAAAACCAGTAAATCAGTACAGGAAACCAATAAATTGGTACATCATGTAGCCCATCAGGCACTAATTGGGTACTGATTGGTACCCACCTTTACTGGGTCAAAATCGGTACAGTAATTCTGCCGGGGTATACCCATTTTTGTGGGTACTTCAGCTCTACCCTTTGATTCTGTCTTTTCTTGAGAAAGGGTAGCCCAAAAGCTTGCATACTCAAAACCAACAGAAGTTGGTCCAATAAAAGAAATCTGAGCTATTTTGTCTCCATCTCTTACATTTAGTACTAAGTTGGCAATCACACTCTCTCTAGATTGGTTATATTGCTGACGCGCTAATATCTTTTGTGCTGGCCCTATCATCTTAGAGACCTTGGACACCCATCACAATTATTAGCATGTTCAACCATTCTCAGCTGACAGAAGGATAGTTTTGTGGTGAACGTATTGGATGGACACAGGAGGCTGAGTTTAGATTCTCTGCAGACTTGCTGTGCGACCTTGACCAAGTCATGTAGCTATTCTGTGACATTGGCCCCAAACTAACATGAGAACAATAAAAACTCTGTTCTCCATTTATCCATCTTGTTTATGTATATTTCAAATTGTGTGAGGCAAGATCTATGTATCACTATGTGTATATAGAATAACTATAGCACCAGTCTCAGTGGGGGACTCTAAGGATGTTTTTCGATTTTGCCGCACCCACCAGTGCCATGAACTTACCCAGGCAGTGGTGGGGCCCATCACTCTGGCCAGGAGCTGGCCCAGCTGCCGAACATACATAACAGAAGCCAGGAGGGTGAGGAAGACACGTCTGCCCGGCCCTGCCCCTGTCCTGCACAGAGTCCAACACACACACCCATACGCGCAGCTGACGGGCAGCCATGACAGCCAATGGTTTCCCAGCACTAACAGGGACCTCAGCTGGGGTAAGTGGCCTTTCATCTGTAACTACTACTACTAAACCTCACAAGGTTTTTGTGAGGATTAAAGTTTGTATTGTATGTGAAGTGTTCAGAGTGCCATGGTGGGGGGAAAGGGGAAGGCTATATAAAAATAAAGTTTATTATTATTTTCATTTTACTAATACTTATTTATTTCTATACCACTGCAAATCATATGCAGCACTGGTAACGGCACAATTTACAGTCAGTAGCCGTTGCCTAGGCAGTGTTGGCGCTTAGCCCGGGCTGCGACTTGGGGATGTTCCCACGTCACAGTCCGTGCTATATGACAGCACTGCCCGGGGAATGGCCCAGGCTAACATCTGATGGTGCTTTCTGATGTTTCAAGTTTATTTAAGAAAGGGACATAGCAAGAGCCATAGCCCAAATATCAACTGTATAAAACTACATAAAACAAAATAGGAACAACCAATTTTGGCAATTTGCTACAGCAATAAACATAATTATGCTATGTCTCCATGCACGGAGGAGGGAGGAGGGCCCAGTTTCCTTCTCCCACACCCTCACAGTCCAATAATATGACTCTAGCAATCAGGTGTTTTAAAATTCAAACAACAATCTCGAATTGCAAACGCTTTACATAGAAATTTGGCTTCTGCCTGAGAAGTTTCATATACCTGATCCCGCAGCAGAATATGAACCAACTCAATACTAGATCTGCCGGGGAATTTGACAACAGTAGGGTCCAAGAGCTCTGCCCTCACTTCGCTATATAGTTGGCAGTCAATCAGAACGTGAGTCACCATTTCTGCTTGAGGCATGTCATAAGGGCATAATCAATCCACAAAAGGTATTCCTTTGCAACAACCCTCTAGAATTTTTGAAGGCAAAGCATTCAGCCTAGCCTTGAGGAAAATTGTCCCCAGTGCCGGGTTTACTCTATTTTTCCAATAATTGGCTATCTGCCAAGGCTCAGGTATAAGGTTGGGGTACAGTCCCAGTGATGGAATATCCTTAATTTCAGCCAGGTCATCCTGGCGAGCAATATCATCTATTCTGCAATATATTTCTGATTTAGCAGCACTATAACTTTTACTCTGCAGATAGTTGGCAGAAAAGCCGGTTTTGACCATCCAGTCCCTCATCTTAAGTTCCCAAACAGATTCACAACCGTCTTTTGCCAATAGCGGAAAGAGGCCAGTCTGATGAAATAGCACCGCCCGCATCCATAGCGACAATGCAGATTTTAAAGCTCTCCAATTCCAGCTTAGTTTCCCCATCTCAATTCTAACAGCTGCCACTGGTGTCCCAGCTGGCAGTTGCAGGAGCTTCCGAATAAATACATATTTCACGCTGTCCAACCTAAACGGATGGACAACTGCCCAAATGTCAGCCCCATATAGCATTTGGCGGCGGGAGGGGGGGGGGCTACCTTTGCTTTGAGCACATTAATGGCCATTGTTTTTCGGCCGGTACTTTTCCCGGAGAAACAGCTAAGAATAGCTGTCCCTGTTCCAGACGCTTGGTTCAAGGCTGCTCTAGCCTATGCCGACCAACTCCCTGATTTATTAAAGACAATGCCTAAATACTTATAATGGTCCACCTGTTCAATCAGTTCCCCCCCTATCCTCCATTGGTGGCATTTCCAGCCCTTACCAAACACCAACATTTTGGACTTTGGATGGTTTAACTGCAAGTGTTTAGTATTACAGAACCTCTCCAGTTCTTTTAGTTTAAGTAATCCCACCTTTGTCTGGGATAAGATCACAGCATTATTCGCATACAAACACACACACACACACCCATGGCATGATCTGCCAGCTTGGGAAGGAATAGGTCAGGGGCAGAGACTCTTGGAACTAAGTCATTTAGATAGAAGTTAAATAAACTAGGTGCCAATGTACAGCCCTGCCTTACTCCTATTTGGGATGGGATGTCTTTTGATAAGTTGCTGATATTATCCATTTTAACCCTTAGGACATTATCTGAGTGGAGAATCATAAAAAGGTATAGCAGTCTTCGGTTAATTGTAGTTTCCCCTAGTTTTCCCCAGAGCCTAGTTCTGTTGACAGAGTCAAATGCCAGCTTTAAATCTATAAAAGCGGCATACAACTTTTGAGCTTTCTGATGTGACAGTGGCCCACATGGGTCAAAGCTTGGAAAATGCAGGCCATCATCACGTCTCAAAACACCCTACATGTAGGAAGATGTTTTATAACGATCTCTGGAACCTTTTTATCTGAGTTTATGATGGCACTGGCAGAAGTAAATCTGATCCCTTGACCTTCATGAAACTGCTAAGAACTAAAGCTTGGAGATTTTTATTAGACCATTTTGGGGGGATTCTAATTATTTAACTCAACACCTGATGGGACTGTTATCTATGTAAGTGAAACCAAAGAGCTTCCCTTGAAGTTTCCTCATTTTCTCGCATTCAGTTTCCTGAAATATTAATCTACTGGGGCTGAAGCTTTCCAAGATTGGTATTTGCCCAAAGACAAATATTTCATAAGAGTTTAGTCAACATCCCTGAAGCTATTCATGGGTTATATAGGAAGTGAATAATAATAATAATAATAATAATTTTTAAAAAAAACACACAAACACACACTTCGGCCACTAAAACAAAAACAAAAAAAAGGAAATCCTAACTAGGCACAGGGGTGCTGGAAAAAAAGGATGACCAGTCTAATGGCATTATAGTGCAGAATGAAGGGAGAGAGGTGCAGCCTGACAAAGAGTTGTGAGTAAAACCAATTGCAAATAAATTTAAAAAAATCTGAAAAACCTTTCATAGTGTCCTCCAAATTGTCATAGTCTACCTAATTTTTTGTTGCATTTTTTGCAAGATTTTTTATATCTCTTTTTCAGTTGCCCCTCCCCACATGGCTTTTTATTTTAGTTTCACTAATTTCCATTGCCTTTCTCTAGTTCCTCTTTTTGTACTTTGTTATGGACTTGGGTCTGATTTTTTTGTAAGTTGAAAAGAGGCAGGCCTTAGTCCCCAAACCACTCACTCAAGACGTGCCCTGACAAGACACCCTCCAGCTGGGCAGGAGTTTGGTGTCTCCCCTCCCTGGCAGGGGGGGTGCTGGAGGAGCCCGGCTTCCGGGTCACTCCCTCAAGGACAGGTAGCAGCCAGCGGCCGTGCCGAAGGGGCACTTCCAAAGGGGCTTGTCCTTTGGCGGTGTCCTTCAGCTGGGGTTGAGGGATGGAGTTAATGGAACTAGTGTTTGGGTAGGAGGACGGGGACTATATGAATATTGTGTAGGAATGGACTCACCCTCCTGGTGAGAGCAGGGGGTTGAGGAAGGGTCCCCCCTGGTGGCAGCAGGGTGGGGGAGTGGAAGTAGGTTGACCTGGGGCCCTGGTATTGCTTGTGTGTAGATATGGGGTGTGTGTGTCTGGGTGTTTAAATGGAGGATAGATTTGTTTGCTCTGTTCGGATTGTTAAATTTGAGGGGGGGATTGATGTTAATTATATGATGACGTTATGATGATTTCATGTATTGTATTTTCTTTGTGTATTTATAATCCACCTCGAGTCATCTTGGGATGAGTGTGTTGTGGGGTATAAATTAAAAGTGAAGTGAAGTGAAGTCTGGTCCCACAGAAGCCAAGAGGATTTGCAGAGTGTGGCCAAAATATTTTGCCAAGAGTTTAAAAAGGTGAAAAATAATAAAAGAATCCAATTTTGCTTAGTGAAAACTGGAAATATTAGAATTTTTAAAAGTCTGGGGGTGGGGGTGTCAGCCAATACTACCTGTCATTTTTTTCATTGCTAGATCGGTGTGGCCCAAAAATATCTTCATGGGCTTCAGACACACAGGATGTTAACAAACATGACGGCAGGCTGCTTTGGCCTCCTTTGTCGCTCTTTGACCCAGACCTCACCTGTGTGTTTGTGCAGATGCTGCCAGATGTTGGCCTGAGATTGCCTCGGGCTGTGTCGGCAACTAGCCTGGACTATTACCCTGAAAACCTCTGGGGGTCACAGCCCAGGCTAGGGGCCAACCAACTGGGCCAGAGCTTGGCTACAGCAGGATATCATGTTAGCCCAAGGGGCTGCCATGACTGGCCACTGTGACTGTCTACTGGGGTGGGGTGCAGGGAGCAGCGCGGGGGCAGGGCAGGCCTGACTGTCGACATGTCTCTTACAGCTGCTACCTGGACTGGGCCCGGTGCACAGGACAGCTCTCCCGACTGCATTCATGTGTGGCCAGTGGCCTGAGCTGACCCTGGACATGTCAGTGGTGATTTTCCAACCCAGGTCACATCATGACAGCACCTGGTGTGCGCTATTGTCTTGTTGGCCTGTAGGCCCGCCACACTGAATCACGCACCGGGGTCCATTTCAGATCTGGTCAGGAATCAGGCCGGCCGTCCTTTAGACGTGCCAACCTGATTGTCACTGGGGATCGGGGAGTGGGCGGGGCTGCGTGGCACAACATGCGACAACACAGTCCCACCCCGCCACCCCATGGTTCCCCAGTTGCCCGCTGTCCAGAACACGGGCGGGCGTAGCGGCCAATCCAGCTGCTGCGCCCAATCCCATCCCAGGGTTGGGGCTGGATTCCCGGACGGGACTGGCAGCCAGACATTCAGCGTGGCCATTGCCAGCCTCGTCCCGGATCGTGGTCAACCTAACCACTATTCTGGAGGGGAGGCCAGCCTTCCTTCCAAAATCATGGTTATTCTGATTCCTGCCAGGTATTCACCGGGATGAACATCTGGCAGGAATCTTTTAGACATTACGGGACAAAAGGCTACCACAGGGGATTCACTGTGGGTGACCGTGGTCTCCTTACATCTGAAATTACCCATTGTTTGTTAATACCTTACATGTCCCATTCTTTTGGGGCAGAATTGATCTAGGGAAGATACCACAGCAGCTCCCTTTAGCATGAGATAACCCATGCCTGTTGACCTTCAGGGCATGCTGCAAGGCCTGTCAGGAGGGGGGGGCGATGATCAGGAAAGGAGCATCTTTAGACATACACGTGGTACAGCTATGCAAAGCTAGAGGGGCCCTAGCAGGGTCTCCGAGTGTATTGGCCCACAGGTGAGTTCTGCTGGAAGAGGAGCTACCAAGAGCTTTCAGTAGAGATTTCACACAGTTCCCCAAAATGCCTCTTGGAATAGAACTGCTCCCTCCCAGTGTTTTTGTTGTTGTTGTTGTTGTTTTAAGATGGGGAGACAATCCCTTCACTTACCTTAAAAGAAAAAGAAGGAGAAAAAGAAACTCAGGGAAAGGGAGCAGAGATGAGGGCATGCATTCAAGCGTAGGACACACATCCTTCATACAGATCCATGATCTGGGCTCTCCTTTTCCTGAGCTCATCGCTTAAGCACTCCTTGCCCCAAATGCTATATGGCCCCTGGAGCTTGTACTCATTTTTCATGTGGCCCCTGTGAAGGAAAAGATTCCCCACTTCTGCCCTGATGCAAGAGAACAGAGGGTGTTTTTACACACACATTTCTCCTGGATGTTTGCTGTTACATCCTGAACTTTCTGTGTGTCTAAATCACTCACCCAGATCTTAAATACTTTAGGCTGTCTCAGGGCAGTGTTTGTGTGAAGAATGCATCCAGGAACTGCCTCAGGGCAGTGTGTGTGTGAAAAATGCATCCGGAGCTTGCTTATGTAAACCCAGAAGATTGAAAAATCTGGAACTTTAACACGTGTGTAAAAATGCCCAGAGACTCTGGGTAGGTCACCAATCCTGCTTGTTGCAACTCTGCTGCTTCAAGGTACATTTACTAGGTTGACTTTTTACAGAGGTTAACTTGGGGGTGGGGAAACCTCTGGTTCATGGCTGTATTTTATTTGGTTCTTTTCAATTTTTTGATCTGGTCCATGTGATCCTTAACTTCCTTAACTTCAAGCACCGAAAGCTAAGGAAAAAGGAAGCAGAGAGGAGGGGATGAACTCAAGGGATGGACTGATGGCAAAAAAACCAGAGTCCACCCCCCTTCTTTCTCCCATCCTGAGCACCCCTCTCCCCATCTCTTTCCAGCCCACAGATCTTGTACTAATTTTCAAAGCAACTGGAAGGAGGGAAAAGATTCCATAGGATTCCATTAGATGCCAGTGATGTTCAGCTATTTGCCAAGACAAACCAGGATCTCAGAAAGATCTAGCATGTCATTTATGATTCACCATAAATAAATTAATCATTCTGTTCTTGGAAGCGCTCCAGCTCAGCGGTGTAGCTTGGGACAGGAGGGACATTTGTCCCAGGCCCAAACGGGGGGGGAGGGGACACAAATCCTGTCCTGTTGTGTCACGGCCGGGTGGAAACTGAGCTGAGCGGAAGCGGAAGTACTTGCAGCGGGTGGCATGAATGGGACCCACCCAGTGGGTGACACAGGATGGATCAAGCACCAGAGGTGGCACAAAACAGACAATGCAGCCACAGCCTCCAGGGCTCAGGAGCAGCAGGCGGCGGGAGAGGCACCATGGTGTCATGAGTGTCTCTGGAGTTACCGCAGTGAACACACCAGATTGGAGAGGTGACCCAAGTCCATTTCTTCCACCTGGCCCCATTCCAAGTTAGCTAGGCCCTGGCTTCGAGATTGCACCAAATAGCCTAAATTTTCACAGAAATATCACATGGTAGGAGGGAAGGCCACTATATAAGAGCTGAAACTTGGCTTTTTTTCCTGGCTCCTCTGCCCCCTTCCAGAGTACAATCATAGAGAATCTCTTTATTTTCAGAAATCAAATGAAATAAAAAAGAAAGACCTCACAGCAGCTCCCAGTCAACAATTTCATTTTAGTGAAATTATGGATATTAAAATGGACTGAATGCGTTGACTTCAATTTAATGTTCCTCTTAAAACAGTTAAATATTCCATTAACTGTAAGCTATGTACAGGATGAGGGGGTGAATGATGGAAGATTAATAGCCCAGTTTAAGCATGAGCATTAAGACATTTATATTTCCCCAACCCAATGCAAAGCATTTCTATTTGAGCTAGATCCACTTAGAGGTAAAAATGGGAGACTTATGAGATTGTTTTGCAGAATGGTATGTTTCTCACTATTAAACAAACAAGATGAGAGGCTGAATGGCAGTATGCGATTGAGAGAGGCAAAGCGTATCTTTTATGATAGAATCACAGAACTGGAGTGCTAAAGTGCCCTCATAAGGTCATCCAGTCCAGTCTTTTCAAGGAATAAGAATTAATGCTAATTAAACCACCCATAGGTTCATCTAACTCAGGGTTTTTATTTAATTTATTTATTTATATTTGCATTTTTACCCCACCCCTCTCACGATAAGCGACTTGGGGTAGCTTACAAATGCCACAATTAAAACAATCAAATAAAAATACAACATAAGAATATAAAATACTAAAACTCTAATTGTGTGCAAAAAAGAAAACGACATTCAATTCCCTCATGTACAAAAAATACCCACACTAACTCAACAAACCTATCACACCCTCCCCTCCTCCCCCACCAAACACCTGGTGGAAGAGCCAGGTCTTACCATTTCATCAGAAGGCGAGAAGATTCGGGCTGAGGCAAACCTCCACCGGGAGGGAATTCCAAAGGGATGGTGCAGCCATTAATAACACCCTCCTGTCCATCCAAACTCATTTATAACATGGGATATCCAGGAGGGGCCCCCAAGACGACCACAGGGACTGACCAGGGGGTGAGGTGATCACAAATAAGTAGGGTCTAGACCGTGAAGGGCTTTAAAAGTCAACACCATCACCTTGAATTGGGCCCGGTATACAACAGGCAGCCAGTACCGTGTTCAGAGCACAAGGTGCTATGTGCTCCCTGCGGCCCATCCCAGGAAGGACCCAGAGATGGGCCACCGCATTCTGCACTAGCTGAAGCTTCTGAACAATCACCATGGGCACATTGTAATAGTCTAGCCTCGAGGTGATGAACGCATGGAACACAGGGTTGGCGAACACCAGATACGTGGCCAAATGCCACCCATGACTAGTTTTTATCTGGTCCCTTCACAGTTCCTGAATCTGGTCCCTGGATTCAGTTCCTACCCTCAGGCACTGAAAGACTGAGCTCAGGGTAAGGAAGCACAGATGAGGGCATGCACAGAAGAATAGGGGACAGATCCATGGCACAGATTAGGGTTGAACAAGAAGCAAAAATGTTTCTCGCAAGGCAACTCACAATTACAAGAACTGGGGACAAGATCTCATGAGATCTGCGTGGAGCAAGTTCTTGGGCAAGAAAATCAATCATTGGTTGTCATTTTGCGCATGCACAAACTTTTGAGAATGCACAAAATGGTGACAACTCTTACCGCCATTTTGTCTAAGGGCAGGAGTCATTTTTTACATGCGTGAAACAGTTAAATGGTAATTTTGTGCATGCAAAATGATTTTTTAAAATTATTTTTAATTTTATTTTCCCGTTTGAGAACATGGCAAGATAGTCCCAGTTCTCTATTTGTCAGAGACTAACAGAGATCTCAAATTTTGATGAGATTCTCACTTTTTTGAGATCTCGGATCAACCCTAGCATGGATCTATGACCTGGATTCTTCTCTCCCTGAGTGCAACTCTTAGGCATTCCTACCCCCAACTACTATGCGGCTCACCAGATTGTGCTAATTTATTTTCAGAGTGGCCCCTGGGAGGGAAAAGGCTCCCCACCCAAGATCTAACCTATTTTTGAAACCTTCAAATGGTTTAGACTGTACCACCACCCTTTAAGTTGTTCCATTGCCCAACTCATCCTATAGGTAGAGAAATTTTAGTAATATTTAAATCAAAGTCTTTCTTCCTTCCATTTAAACTTACCTCAGCAGCCATGAGGAATAACTGGTTCTAGTTATTTAATATTTTTCTTAGAACAGCCCCCAAAGACTACAGACTATGTTGTTTGAATATTCTAATGTACTAGGTATTGTAGAAATGTGCAAGACAGGAGACCTTGTGCTTGATTTTATTTATTTATTTCAATCATTTCTATCCCGCCCCTCTCACACAAGGGAGCTCGAGGCGCCTCACAATAAAATCAGAATACAAAAATAAATGAACAGTAGAAATACATGTGACAACAGTAAAAGTATAGACATTCAGAGCATTAAAATTCACAGTGGTTTGAGCAGAAACTGCAGTTTAATACAGGAACCCATCCCACCCACCCCTCCTCCTCGCCCTCACCTGGTGGAAGAGCCAGGTCTTACAACTTTGCTGGACGACAAGGAAATTTGGGCTGAGGCGGATCTCCACTGGGAGGGCATTCCAAAGTGATGGTGCAGCCACCGAGAATACCCTCCCGCCTGTACGGACCCACCAAAAATGCAGGAACTCCAGGAGGGCACCCCCGGTTGACCGCAGGAGTCACCCAGGTAGTAAGGCGATCTTTCAGATTAGCAGGATCCAGACCATGTAGGACTTTTTAGGTTAAAACCAGCACCTTGAATCAGTCCCAGAAGACAATAGGCAGCCATGCAATGCTTGGAGCACTGGTGTATTGTGCTCCCTGCAGCCCATCCCAGTCAAGAGACAGGCCATAGCATTTTGCACCAGCTGCAGCTTCCGAACCATCACCAAGGGCAGTCCCATATGGAGTGCATTTCAATAGTCCAGTCTCGAAGTGACGAATACATGGATGAGGTTGGCAAGGTCTCAGTCTGAGACATATGGATGGAGCTTTCTCCCCAGATGTAATTGGTGGAAGGCACCACTGGCCACAACTTACACCTGGGAATCCAAGCGCAGTTGAATCCAGGAGCACCCCCAGGCTCCACACAGATGGAACCAATAGAGGACAAACACCCCCAATAATAGAAGTGTTCCCTCCCCCAGATGAGTGACTTCCCCCCCCACCACCAATATCACATCCATCTTATCAGGATGGAGCTTCAATCGGCTTGACCTCATCCAGTCCCACACAGTGGCCAGACACTGGGATAGCAAGGACAGAGCAGGGTCTGTGTCAGATGAAAAAGTTACACAACTGGGTGTCACCTGCATATTGAGGACAACTAACTCCCCAGCTGCGTACGGCCTCCCCAAACGGCTTCATATACACATTAAACATGAGAGGGGACAGAATGGAACCCTGCAGGACCCCATACAAGAGAGTCTCAGGTGATGAAGTACAGTCCCCTAGAACCACCCACTGTAATCTACCAGCTAGGTAAGAATGGAACCATCGTAAGACGGTTCTGTCCACCCCTGCCAGGTCCTGAAGGCGAGTCACAAGTATCTCATGGTTAATGGTGTTGAAAACCACTGATAGATCCAGTAGAACTAAACAGGTAACATGACCCCTAGCTAGCTCTACTAGGTCATCGACCAAAGCCACCAATGCTGTCTCTGTGCCATACCCCAGATGAAAGCCTGACTACATGGGATCAAGAAAACCGGTGCGGTCCAAGTGTACCTGCAGCTGTTGGACCACTACCTATTTGATAACCTTCCCTAAAAATGAAAGGTTATAGACAGGCCAGTAACTCACAAGAGCATCCAAATCGAAACATGGTTGTTGTTTTTTAAGGAGGGGCCGGACCACAGCCTCTTTGAGGCAGTCCATCACCCTCCCCTCCTAAAAGGAGGTGTCAATTACCCTAACCAGCCCCAGTGCCTCCTTGGTGGCTTTGACCAGTCAGGACAGGCATGGATCTAGTTCACAAGTTGTGGCCCGAACCAGTCTGTTAGGGGCACACAGTGATATGTCACTCGTGAGGGCACCTGGGCAGGCTAAATGATCCCTCAGGGTCTTATAGTGGTGACGGGAGCTGGCTACGAGAGCAGTCCCACACCGAAGACCATCACCGGGACTGGGTCGCACCAAGGTGCCCACACTAGAAGTCTGTCGCACACACACACACACACACACACACACACACACACACACAATAGGAGACAGGGTGGGGATGTAGACTCAGTGGTGGTACAGAGGTAGGAGCCTGGGCTCAAATTTAGACAAGACCTGGAACGACAAATCGTGGCAAAGCTGTTTCCACTGGAAACAGATAATTCACCTTTGTTTACGCATGTCAGAAACTTACCAGCTTTTCTACGGCTTTCACCATTTGTTATTTTTTATGAGTTGAACAGAGAGCTACTACACGACCAATCCCTAGCCTCATGTATGTGCCCCATGGGCACCCCCAACAGCTGTGCAAATGTGAAAATGCCAGGGGAAATGGGATAAAACTGCCATAATAGTCCAGAAAAGTAAAAAAAAGTAATGAAAAACATGACGAAAATGGAAAATGCTGGAAAGTGACAAAAAAAGACAAAGAATACCAGAAAGTGACAAAATTGATAGAAAATGATGGAAAATCAAGGGCACTGAATTTAGGGGTGTGTGATGTGTTTTCATTATTACAGTAATGAAAACAAAAACATTCCAAAATATCAGAACAAACACAAAAATGTTAGGAATTTTTTTTAAAATGAAACATTTTGGACATACTTTTTAGGATGCAACAGCTTTATTTTCCATCCAATTTGCATGAAAACTGGAAATATTGTACCCCTCATGTAAGGGAACATCTCTGCCAAGTTTCAGAATTATTGGACAAAAGGTCCTAATTATATAAGAAACTGAAATATGTTATTTTAACAGAAGTTGTGCCAATACTAGTCCTGAAAAAATTGGGACAAAAAATCAGGACAGAACTGGATCATCAGGCAGCAAGGCAGAGGGGATGGGGAAGCATCCCAGCAACCAAGAGACATTATCAACACATCCAGGCCAATTGGCATCCCAAAGACATCCTACAACACTGTGACAGAGAACATAAGAGAATCCTTTATTGACTCTTTCCTAAGAAGATGCTTCCCTCTTCCCAGTAACAAGCAGGGAGCGGGGGGTTGGGTTGGGCACAGCATAGGATAAGGATAAATGATTGACATTTCTAATTGGCATCACAAACTTAGCTTGTATCACTGTGACAAACATAAGAGAATCCCTGGTGTAGGCTTATTCTCTGGCGATGCTTCCCAGTCTTTCAACTTGCCAGCACCCAATCACTGCACTCTGGGAGGCTTTGGGGTGAACACTGGGGAGCAAATATAAGCTTCTGCCAAGCTGCACAGCCACACCCTGGCTAGTTCATGTGTGGCTTCCAGTGCTCTGTGTGTGATGCAGTTTTCAGCCTCACTTAAAATGGTTATAAAAGCAGGACTCTCTACCATGTATGTCCCCCACAGACTTTGGGGTGCCTCTGTAACCTGCTCCTCCTCTGCTCTGCCCACCTCTTCCTGTCATCTTTGACATATCCACAAATTCTCCCAAACAGCAGATCTCTGAATCTAGTAAAACCTCTAATTTAAACAGAGGCAACACCTGAAAGTGATTTAAAGAAATTTGTAATGTCTGTTAAAATCACAAAAAAACTATATTGCTTATAAAATTGGGACCCTTTATTCAATCTCTCTGAAATTTGGCAGTTATAATCCTTTGGGTGAGGGGAACAAGCTGTCCAAATTTAATGCAAATGGACTAGAAAACAAAGGCATTACTGCTGGAAATGTGTGCGCAAACCATGAAATGTTTAAATTGCTTATAAAATTAAAACCCTTCATTCAACCTTTATGAACCTTGGCAGGAATGATCCCTTGCATGAGGGGTACAAGGATTCAAAATGTCATCCACATTGGATGGAAAACAAAGTCGTTATTGCTGGAAATGTGTGCACAAACCATGAAAGTTTAATTGCTTATAAAATCAGGAACCTTTATCCAATTGTTATGAATTCTGTCAGGGAACACCACTTCAGTAAGGGGTAAATGGTGTACAAATGCCATGTAAATCAGATGGAAATAAAGAAGTTACAGGCAGAAATCAATTTTCCATTGAAACCAATGGAAAACAAAAATGAAACTTAAAACATTTTTGAAAATGATAGAAAATTGAAAATTTTAACAAAAGCAAAAAATGAAATGGGTCCTGGTGCACACCCCTAGTGCTGATATCAACAATGGCGGAAGTGCAGAATCATCAGAGACTGACGAAGTATCAACAAACACTCAGAAGTGCTCAGAAAAGGACAAAATTTCACTGTGGAATCATAACACTTGCTCTCATCCCAGACCTAGTTTGGATAAATCTCCAAGGGAAGGGAGCTCCATTATTGTGGGGCAGACACCACGAACCCCTGTCTGCATGTCCTTGTTGTTGTAGAAAGTTGGTGGGCTGATGGTACTTGCAAGTGGGCGCTCGTGGATGACCTCAGAGGCCATGATGGGATAGGAGAAATGTGGAGGTCTTTCACGATGGTCTGAGGGTGTGATAATATCAGACAGGGTGGGTTCTTCTGTTCTTATGATTCTGAGTTTTCTCTGGGGCGGATTCAGACAGAACAGCCCA
Source organism: Sphenodon punctatus (assembly GCA_003113815.1). Lineage (NCBI taxonomy): Eukaryota > Metazoa > Chordata > Lepidosauria > Sphenodontia > Sphenodontidae > Sphenodon > Sphenodon punctatus. The sequence goes on along the minus strand of QEPC01013085.1, from coordinate 1,785,573 downwards.
AACAGCACCTGTGTGCAGCTCCATATACTACAAGCTCCTCTTCTATTTGGTGGAGCACACTCAGAGTCAGGAGGGCTTAATTTGTGTGCATGGGACACTTTCGAGGGCTCAGCTCTGGCAATTAAATTCAAGGGAGGCCTGAGGCCTGGGAAATGTTCCCAATAGGAAGGTGCACCCCAAGATGCGACAGCCCCAGTAAAGGCTGATACTGACCATTTTGGGGTAGGAAACACGTGCCAGAAAGAGACTGGATGGTTTATTTGGCTTTCATTAATGACTTTCCTGCCCCGTCCCCTGTGCTAGTCATCGTATATATATATATATACGAATCAAAAAACCTATCAGTTTATGAAAGGAGTTCAGACCTTTGCAATTTCAGTCCTGTTCCAAAAAGCTTGGAAATTGCAAGTTAAGGCCCACGGCCTTAACTCGCATGCCACGAAAGCAGTAAAGATGGTGTACGCTATCACATATTGCTTTCTCTTACAACTTAGGCTCCATACATCCGCACTTAGCCTTGCCCTTTTAGTCCCAATCCTTTTTCCTTGGCAAATTGGCAGCAACACTGAAGCTGCTGAACAGGAGAGGGCAAGGGGCAGCTTTTATATTGGTTCGGGAGAATAGGACAGCCATAAGTTCCATGCCATGTAAGCAGTAAAGACGTTGTAAAGTCTTGCATATTGTGCTCGCTTACAACTAAGGCTCCATGCACCCACACTTTCAGCCCCAATCCCAATGTAGGTTGGGAAAATGCTGAAGCTGGGGAAAGTGTTATATACATTTTTAATAAGAATTTTAAGTTGGGAACATACTGAAATTAATAACCTAGAATGCCCTTTAGAAGGAATGAAGGAAGGGGTAATAGGAAGCTCTGGAGTAGGGGATCTGGCATTTGGGGAAGACTTGGCCCTGGAAATTCATTTTATTTATTTATAAATTAAGCACTGCTTAGAGTGGTTATAAAGTCATAACCTGCAGTGTCAGAATTGCATTGCAGAGGCTCTACATGGCACCTGTCCAGCACTACTTGGGGCTGCTCCAAATCATCCCCAGGTAGGATGGTGGCAGCAGGACCTCTGGTTGCAACAGAGGCACTGTAGACCTGGGATTGTCTATAGGGGCAAATGTGGCAAGATTTTGTTGGTGGACTGTTCCCCATTGTTCTTTATGCACAAGCCATCATGGATCCTGTATAAGGTTGTACTGGAGAACTCATTCATATGCCAAAGGTCACATTTTCAAAGGTCAACAAAGCATCTTAATTGGCTGCTGCATTTTTGTTCACTCATGTAGGTTTCATATGCACATGGGACTAGTTATTAATGCTCAACATATCCCCTAGGAATTTGGATAGGTCAGCAGACAAGCAAAGGGATGGACCAATTCCTCGAGGTGCAAATTTAGAGGCTTTGGAAATTTGCTCTTGAGTTAAAAACAGATGAGCGTTAATTTGAGCTGGAAGGTTTATATAGGACCATGTAAGTAGTGATTTTAAATGCTGCACAGTGGGGAAATACATCAGATATAGATTGCTTGATTGCCCACTTTGTCAGCCCTTACCTGGAGTGAGGAGGAGGGAGAAAAGCCAGGTTGGATGGAAAATGTGAATCGCGAAACTTTAGAAATTTGAACCTTCACTTTTTCAGAGTCCCGAGTGTCATGTGCACTTTAACAAGTGCTTTTAGTTATTTAAGAGCGCTGAGTACTGTAGCACAGCTGCTCTAATGGCCTAAGTGGTTTCAAGAATAGTGACATTTTGGTACACTTAGAGCGATGTCTATTTTATGTATAAAACATAGCTTGGCCTTTTGAAGGAAAAATCTGGGGATGAAATCGGTTCCTCCTCACCAGGCGTTTTCTCAGAAAAAGGCAGAAGCAGGGTGGGATAGGACATGTCCATGCATAATCTATAAAGTGTTTCCACATCAAGTGAATGATAATTTACTGTAAATACCATTTTGTTACACTTAAAGGGCGGCTTGCAAGAATTAATTTGAAAGCAGGTTGTAAGGACCCTTTCAATCTCTTCCCTTTTCAGTCCCAACAGTATATTTGACTCAGTTTGAAAAACTAAAAGAGAAGAAAAAAACAGAATGGGGTTTATTCCTACTGCTTTGCAAATCTGGATGACATTTCAACAGTGCTTTGTTATTCAAACATTTATAAAACACAGGGAACTCATTACTGAAGCAATGTAGATAAACTTTGACGATTCTTATTAGGGCTGTTCTGAATATTGAAAAAAAATATTCACGAGTATTTCCAAGGTTCTGAGGACCAGTCCCGAGTGTTCGGGCCGATCCTCAGCACTTCAGCGAATACTCGGGATTTGGAGGGGCAGGAGACAGGAAGGGGGGGCAGTGGGCACCCTTTTAAGTGGGTCCATTGTCCAAGGAAGAGAGGTCAGGGAATAGGGTAGCAGAGACCAGTGAAGGGGGTGCCATTCACCTAAGAGCAGTGAGGGAGCCAGGCGCACCACTCTCCCTCCCTGTCTGTTGAATGGGGTTTCTAAAGCTCTTTGGGAGTATGCTGGGAAATGTAGTTATTCAAACATTTTTAAAACATACCATACTTAGTATTGTGTCTGGGAGCAAGCTGGACTACATTTCCCAGCATGTCCCCAGAGACGTTAAGGAGCATGCTCAGATAAACCTCATTCAAAATACAGAGAGGCAGAGTCCAGAGCAGCGCGCTGGGCTCCCGCATGGTTTTTAGGTGAGTGGTAACCCACTACTCTGGCTTCCGCTGCCCTCTTCCCTGACACCAACCCCTCCCACTGCCCTATTCCCAGACCCCCTTCCCTGGCCTGTTCTTCCCTGGCCATGCTGCCCACTACCTCTGCTTCCTGCACTTGGCAAAGGTTTCTCAGGGTCCAGAGTGGCGGAGCTATTCCTCACCCATTCGGAACTTGGAAAAATGAGACTGAATGGACCAGTAGTCAGTAAAATTGAGGGAAATCGGAGTACCGAGTTTCAGCCCTAATTGTCATGTTGTACAGGGCTTTAATTACCCCCCAAAAGGGTAGATTTTTTATTATTATTTTTTTAAGTCTTTAAGTCAGGGGTTGGGGGCAGAAAACCTCAGAACCAGGGTCCAAATGTGACCCACAACTAGTTTTTATTTAGCGCCTTTCCAGTTCCTTGATCTAGCCCCTAGACACACACACACACCCCAAACACTAAAAAGATGGAGCTCCAAGTAAGGAAGCAGAGGTGAAGGTATGCACACAAGGATAGGAGATAAATCCATGAGCTGTACCCTGGTCTGCCCATGTGCACCACTTAAACACCCTCATCCCCAACTTCTATGCAGCCCTCAAGTTTAAAAGTTTAGGAGGGAAAAAGTCCCCCCCACACACACACACATACACATACACATACACACACACACTTTAGTGCATGAAAATCTGCTTTTCTGTAAACTAAGATGTCGTCATGTTTGTGAGAACTGAAATAAGTGTCATATCCCACTACTGCATGGTTTCACTTTTCATACTCTCTTTTAGTAACACTTGAATAGCCCATGTTGTTTAAACTTAAGAGTGGGCACCCAGACAGCAATAAAATTATTGGAAATCCATTGTCTTGTCACTGAATCCAATTCCTTGCCAAAAAGCATTTGTAAAAGGTAAAGTATTCTTGAATCGCTTGTGAGCCCTTTTTAAATTATTTTTAATAGCAGAGAAAGGAACAAGGAGAAAACACATGGATGGATTCCAGCTTTGGCTGCTGGTATCACATCCTTTAACTAAAGGATCCTTGACAGAAAGCAAGAAAGCAGTTTTTTAAAAGGCAATTTAGCAAAATATACTGAATGTGTGTCAGCATTTGGGATTCCTTCCTTCCCAACTCCTGCCTGAATTTGTTCCACTAAAAAGGCCTTAACCTACCCTGGTTTCTACCAGATGGAGGTCATGAATAATGGGGATTCAAGAAGCATGGCAACACTTTTCATTTACAGAACATAATGGAAGGGTGAAAACTTTGCCAGGTAGAATCTGCACGCACAGTGAACTGATGGACACAAAACAGGTGAGCCAAAAGTGCTCTGGATTTTTCATTAAAAAGAAAGGAAAGGTCACCAGGAAATTCTTTGCCTCTTTCTGGTTCACAATGTAACCCACATCAATCATAAAAATATTAAACTAAACATTAAAATAATTATACAGTTGAATCATTGTGTGCTTCATTTATTCAGACTAACAGAAATAGGATCTTCATCTTAGCTCATTTTTAGACATGCATTAGATTCATGGATTAGTTTTCATTTGCGCAAATTGCCTCCACTCGAACCCACCCCCCTGCCATGGGGGGGGATGGCGGGCGCGAGGCCCTTTGCTGCGCCCGACATCAGCAGAGGAGACTGGACCCTCTGTCGGGTTCCTGCACCGGGGCTGCATTCAGCCCCGCGTGTGGGAGAAAAACGGCGACGTCACTCCGAAAACCCGGCCAGGGTTGCTAAGCAACCCTGGCTGGTAGGGATAGGTAGATAGCCGGTCACGTGGGCTCTGCTTGGAAGGCGGAGCCCATGAGTCGGCATGTGATCTGCACTCCAGCCCCACTTGCGGCTGGAGCATACAACGAGCCAGCAGCAACCGCAGCAGCGGGGAACTCTTCACTAGAACAAGGGAGTCCCCGACTGAGGCGAAGGCAGTGTAATAGCAGGGCAGACCATATGGGTAAGCCCAGAAAGGGTGCCGCTGCGGTGGCCAAAAAGCGGCGGCGTGAGGCTGTGGAATTAGACCCCCCAGAAGGGGAGGGGGCAACTCAGTTCGGGGAGGGGGAGCCAGGGGGGCTTGAGGACATTGCCCCCCATGGCTATCATAGGGTTGGAGGAAGCCCCCCATGGGGGCGCCACTGAAGTCCCAGCCCAGGGGGGGAAGGCCATACCCCTATAGGGGAGAGGATGGCGAGCTGTGAGGCCTTGCTCCAGCAGTTCGTGGAGGGCACTGAACCCTTGGTCCCACCCCCTCCCCCTCCAGCTAGTGATGGCCCAGGTCCCTCCACTGAGCAAGGCCCCTCTCAGCGAAGGGGGAAATGAGCTGTAAACCCCCTCGCCTGATACATCGATGAAACTGCGGGGCCCCTGGCGACAAGGGCGTCAGGGTGCTAGGCCCGCATGGAGCCCAAACAAACCAACCGCACCGGCTGGAGGGCTGCTCCCCCTGGTGTCCACTGACACTGACCCTCTTGAGGGCAGCTCTGCTCTAGGGCAGGGCCCAGCAACTGGGGACGTCTGGGCCCAGCAGGCAGGACAGCTGGGGGGGCATACCTACTCATCTTGGGGCCTGGACCCGGGGCAGTATCCTGTGCCGGGGCAGTCTTCTGCGCTGGGTTGCAGCTGGCCACTAATGGCACCTCCCCCTGCGGCACCATTTTACCCGGGGACGGCCGGGGTGGCACACTCCCTGACCGGGACAGCTCAGGCTGCCCCCATCGGGGCGCCTGCCTGTCCCGGACCTGGCCAAACCAGCATTGACCAGATACTGGCATCTCCCCCCGGGGCACCAGTTTACCCAGGGGCTGCCGGGGTGGCACAGCCCCTGACTGGGACAGCTCAGACTACCCCCATGGGGGCACCTGTCTGTCCCAGGCCTAGCCAAGCCAACGTTGGCCAGATTGAGCCCCCAGGTGCCAGATCCACTTTGGGCTGGGCTGGGGAGCCCCTTCCCCCTTTTGTTCAACCTAGGCAGGATTTCGCAGGGACTGCACAGCAAGCGGAGAATGATGCAGGATTACACCAATGCCTCGACCGCATGGAAAGGGCCCTCCAGATGCTGATCCAGCAGCGTGATGGAGCAACAACAGGCCAATCAATGTCTGGACCCCCTCCTTTACCGGGTCCACACTGCAGGTGAGGCTGCGGTGGCCAAAAAGCGGCGGCGTGAGGCCGTGGAATTAGACCCCCCAGAAGGGGAGGGGGCAACTCAGTTCGGGGAGGGGGAGCCAGGGGGGCTTGAGGACATTGCCCCCCCATGGCTATCATAGGGTTGGGGGAAGCCCTCCACGGGGGCGCCACTGAAGTCCCAGCCCAGGGGGGGGGAAGGCCATACCCCTATAGGGGAGAGGATGGCGAGCTGTGAGGCCTTGCTCCAGCAGTTCGTGGAGGGCACTGAACCCTTGGTCCCACCCCCTCCCCCTCCAGCTAGTGATGGCCCAGGTCCCTCCACTGAGCAAGGCCCCTCTCAGCGAAGGGGGAAATGAGCTGTAAACCCCCTCGCCTGATACATCGATGAAACTGCGGGGCCCCTGGCGACAAGGGCGTCAGGGTGCTAGGCCCGCATGGAGCCCAAACAAACCAACCGCACCGGCTGGAGGGCTGCTCCCCCTGGTGTCCACTGACACTGACCCTCTTGAGGGCAGCTCTGCTCTAGGGCAGGGCCCAGCAACTGGGGACGTCTGGGCCCAGCAGGCAGGACAGCTGGGGGGGCATACCTACTCATCTTGGGGCCTGGACCCGGGGCAGTATCCTGTGCCGGGGCAGTCTTCTGCGCTGGGTTGCAGCTGGCCACTAATGGCACCTCCCCCTGCGGCACCATTTTACCCGGGGACGGCCGGGGTGGCACACTCCCTGACCGGGACAGCTCAGGCTGCCCCCATCGGGGCGCCTGCCTGTCCCGGACCTGGCCAAACCAGCATTGACCAGATACTGGCATCTCCCCCCGGGGCACCAGTTTACCCAGGGGCTGCCGGGGTGGCACAGCCCCTGACTGGGACAGCTCAGACTACCCCCATGGGGGCACCTGTCTGTCCCAGGCCTAGCCAAGCCAACGTTGGCCAGATTGAGCCCCCAGGTGCCAGATCCACTTTGGGCTGGGCTGGGGAGCCCCTTCCCCCTTTTGTTCAACCTAGGCAGGATTTCGCAGGGACTGCACAGCAAGCGGAGAATGATGCAGGATTACACCAATGCCTCGACCGCATGGAAAGGGCCCTCCAGATGCTGATCCAGCAGCGTGATGGAGCAACAACAGGCCAATCAATGTCTGGACCCCCTCCTTTACCGGGTCCACACTGCAGGTGAGGCTGCGGTGGCCAAAAAGCGGCGGCGTGAGGCCGTGGAATTAGACCCCCCAGAAGGGGAGGGGGCAACTCAGTTCGGGGAGGGGGAGCCAGGGGGGCTTGAGGACATTGCCCCCCCATGGCTATCATAGGGTTGGGGGAAGCCCTCCACGGGGGCGCCACTGAAGTCCCNGCTTCGGGAGATGCTCCCGTACGACATGCAAATTTCACCACGCATGTTCCACGTGTTCGGGACTCCACGCAAACTCAGCATGTATGCGAGGTAAGCCCGGCTCAAAAGGGAGATCCTTCCACGGGTCAGTCGGGAAAGGTACCCCCAGTCCCAGTACCGGGGGGCCTGCAGGCAAAAGCTCCAACACCAGTTAGGGTCAGGCAACTTGAGAAGGCCTTAAGAGGCCACCCTGACCAGGCGGAAGTAGCATACGTTGTGGAGGGCTTCCGCCATGGTTTTCGTATTCCAGCAACCGATGTCCAGCAGCACCGTCTGGCCCCGAACCTGAAGTCTGTGGTTGGCCTGGAGAAAGTAGTATGGGAAAACATTTTCAAGGAAAGACAGGAAGGCAGGGTAGCTGGCCCTTTACCAGCCCCCCCTTTCCCCAACATGGTTACTTCCCCCTTGGGCATGGTACCCAAGAAGGTCCCCGGGGAATTCCGGATGATTCATCACCTGTCTTACCCCCGGGGCGGCTCAGTCAACGATGGCATCCCCAAAGAGCTTTCTTCAGTTCGGTATGCATCATTTGACTCGGCTGTGACCCTGGTGAGGTCCTTCCGGCCAGGGGCCATGCTGGGGAAATCTGACATCAATTTGGCATTCCGGTTGCTCCCCGTACACCCCGAGAGTTTTCCGCTGCTGGGTTTTCACTTCAATGGCATGTATTACTTTGACAAAGACATGCCAATGGGATGATCGATTTCTTGCTCGGCTTTCGAGCGTTTCAGCACCCTGGTTGAGTGGATCACAGTGCAGAGGGCTGTCGGGGGGGGGAGTTACGAAATATCTCGATGATTTTTTGTTCATTGGGCAAGTTGGCATGGAGGACTGCACAAAAATGATGCAGACATTCCAAAACTTAGTGGGAGAACTGGGTATTCCCCTTGCCCCGGAAAAGATGGAAGGGCCAACCACACGTTGACTTACCTTGGCATCGAGCTTGATACAGAGGCAGCGGTTTCCCGCCTCCCTCAAGAGAAATTGCTCACCCTCCGTGCCAAGGTGTTTGAATGTTTGGAAATGACAAAGATCACAGTGAGGCAGCTGCAGTCGGTCTTGGGGAGCCTGAACTTTGCATGTCGAGTCGTAGCACCCGGTCGGGCTTTCCTTTACAGACTCTATGCCAAACTGGCTGGTAACCCGCCTCCTCACCACCACCTGTGACTCACCAAGGAGATCAAGGAGGACCTCCATATTTGGGCCACTTTTTTGGACACATTTAATGGCACCAGTTTCTGGCGATAACTCTTGCTGGAAGCTGAGCTTCAGGTTCACTCAGACGCGGCTGGTGGTGCAGGTTTCGGCTTAATATTTAGAAACCGTTGGGCGGCAGCCCCTTGGCCCCCTGAGTGGCATGAACAGGGAATAACCAGAGACCTCACTTTCCTTGAACTATTCCCGATAGTGTTAGCCGTCCATCTGTGGCCAAACGAGCTGGCAAATCTGTCAGTGCTTTTTTGGTGTGACAACCAGGCTGTTGTTCACATCATTAACACCCAGTCGTCCAGGTCTCCAAGGGTCATGGGGCTAGTGAGGGCATTTGTGCTCGTCTGTTTGGAATTTAATATCCTGTTCCAGGCCAGGCATGTACCTGGCCTGGACAACGATGTAGCCGACGCCCTCTCTCGCTTCCAGATGGACCGTTTTCAGTCGCTGGCACCTCGGGCCAGGGCGGAACCAGAACCTCTGCCGCCGTCAGTTTGGAACCTTGGTTGCTAGAGATGCACGCTGCCATTGTGAGATCCCTGGCGCCTCGCACCAGGTCAGCCTACGACAGGGCGTACTGGGAATTCAAGGAGTACCGGCAGGCTCAGGGTTGGTCCATGGGTTTTCCAGTCCCCGAGCCTCATATGCTGCAGTTCGCCATGCACCTGAGGCGCAAAAGGGCAGCCCCCGGCACCATAGCGGGTAAACTGTCCGCCTTGACCTTTATGAGTAACCTCGCTGGTCACCCTCCCCCAGAGAGGGGATTTTTTGCAAGATGCCTGTTGGAATGCTGGGCCAGGGAGGCAAACAGGTTACCGACCAGAGGGCTCCCATTACCCCTCCATTGTTGCTGGCGTGTTACCCTCCCATGTGTTTGTTTCAATCGTTATGAGGTTTTGCTGTTTGATTCATTATTTAAGTTAGCTTTCTTCAGGGCTTTCCGTGTGAGCGAACTGGTGGCCGAAGGAGCCAGGGACACCTCAGGTAGGGCGCTTCAGCTCAACGACATCCGGGTCGGCACAGTAGCACTGGTACTTAACATCCGGCGATCTAAGACAGATCAGAGAGGTAGGGGGCAGGTCGTGAGACTAAACAGGGCAACCTCCCCAGATTTGTGCCCAGTCACGGCGCTAGAGAAATACATCAGTGCCCGCCAACTCGCCCCGGGCCCCCTTTTCAGACACACGTCAGGTTTAGCAGCAATTAGGTACCAGTTCATGGCGGTACTTAGAGCAACTTTGTCCCATCTCGGGATCCCCCCGTCAGCATACGGCACCGACTCCTTCAGAATTGGAGCTGCAGCGTTCGCAGCGCAAAGTGGCATGTCTGAGCAGGGTATTCAGGAGGTGGGCTGCTGGAGGTCAAGGGCTTTCTGGACCTATGTCCGGGGTGCCCTCCCCCCCACTAGTTTAAACAATTTTTGCTCCTTCTCCCTAGGTCATTACCCGCATTCTCGAAGGCTGATCTGGATTGTTGGCCACAGCCTCATGCGTTGGGCAGGCAATGCGGCCGGCCGGACCAGACAGGGAACACAGCTGGGCCTGTCAGCCAGGGCCCAGATACGGTGGATGGGTCACAGGGGTATGAAATGGCACCAACTCCTGCCAACTCTGCGGGCTATGGCACCGGGCCGAACACCTAATGTATTGGTGATACACCTGGGCGAGAATGACATCCCCCCAAACCAAGGGTGTCCAGCTAATAAAGAATATAAAAGCTGACATATGGGAGATTAAGAAATGGTTCTCAGCTGCCAAGATTATATGGACTGACCTAGTCGAGCTGATATCTTGGGGTGGTGAGATACACCCCCGCAAGATTGACAGAACCCGCAAGTCGGTCAACCGGGACGTGGGCAGATGGCTCACAGGTTTGGGGGGGGACCGTATAGATACCCGCGCCTTGACGCACAGGTCCCCTAAGCTATATAGGAGGGATGGTGTGCACTTGTCACCAGCGGGGAACGAGATCTATTTGGAAGCCCTGACAAAGAAGCTGAATAGGTTATTGGAATAAGTTATAGTAGGGTGAGGGTCGGGTTCGTCCGGGTAGCCCCGGCGACCCCTTAGTGGCAGGGGTCCAGTACACAAGTTAGAGTAGGTTAGATTTATCATAAGTAAGAGTCATCTCCTTAGGAGATAGGGAGGCCCACCCGCCGGAAAGCAGGGTATGGCAAGCGGCGAGGCAGCCTCCCTGGGAGGGGTGTCGAGCGAGGGCGGTAGGGACAAGTATGGTCTCCCGCCTGTAGGCACCTTTATCCTTACTCGAATGAAAGGATTGGCTCCTCCTCGCCTGTGGCTGGGGCCACTGATAGGGGGAACGTGATGTTCAGGTGTTGGGGTGGTAATCGAGGGTATATCGAAACCACCTCTGTGTATGTTGTTGCATTACTGTTGTAACATTAAGTTTATGTACTGGACCCGCATCACAATAAGCGATTTACCCCCACCCATTTGTTGAGTGTAATTTAATTTGAATAAAGAGTGCGGCCGTTAAAACCCCACTGTTGAGTCCTGTCTCCTTTGGTGCGCCGGCAAAGAAATGGTCACAGAATCCCACACATTTAATGTTTAGAAATGTATCATTTAGCAGATTAACATTCTGTTATCAGCACATGCATGAGTGAGCACATTGTCAGACTTTTATAAATCCATGTATTCATGCTGGAATTAAATGTTTGCAAATTCATTCCTGGTTTTTCTCCTGCAAATTCCTAAATCTGGTTTTGTTCAACCCCGTTGTCGGGGTTTTACAAACCAGATTCAGAGAGTTCCACATTACACGTACAAGAACTGTATAAATGTGCTGCTTACTTGAACATTTATTTACTCCCATGCGTGAATTTTGTCTCATCTAAAGGCACCCTTAGTAATAGGGCTATTTGAAATAGAGGGTCTTTGCTGTCATAAGTAACAAGTTCAATTACAGATAGATCTAGGTATCATTAGTTGTTATTTATACAGTGCTGTAAATTTACAAATGGCTTTGCTAACTTCCACTTTCACAACAACCAAATGAATAATTATTCCCATTTTACAGATGAGGTACTGAGGCTGAGAGATTGTGGGTGAAAACACACATGCACGTAACTCAGCTTTAACATTGCTTATGCATGTAGCAGGATCGTATTGGTGCCCTAAGCAGCCCTGCAACATGTATAAGAAATGTCAAAGTGGTGTTAAAGCAAAGTTAAGGTCCATGTCAGTTTTCACCCAATGTAATTGCTTAAGGACACAGAGTGGTTAACGAACAAGACATTGCCCCCCCCCCCCCGATTTGCCCCAGATTCACCCATGCTTGTGAAGGACAGTCACCAGATATTTGCCCAGGTTTGGGGCAGGGCAGCTCCGCACAGTGTCATAACCAGAATGACAGAACACCATGCAGGATAACCTGGCCCAAACTAGGGCAACATGCTATCTCAGGGCTCCCCCTGTCCAATGGAGGGTGTGTGTGTCACAGGACGGGCCACATTCTCTACCATAGAGTCACAGTTGCAGCCTAGAGCAGTCATGGATGCAACCACAACTCTATGTTGAGAGGGGATGGGAGACAGCGCACAGACAGGCCGCAGTCGGGGGTACCGCCAGCCCATCTGCTGGGGTCCTCATGGAGTCCATGTGAGGCTGCTGTGGGGGGAGCCATGGAGCAGCTCTGGGGTCTGGCGGGACACCCAGTCAGTTAATGGATAAGACAGGATTTGAACTTTGGTCTCCCAAGTTTTTAATCCACTAGACTACCCTAGCTCTCTAAGCAGGGGCTTGTTCTCACAAGCAAGGGTAGCTGATCCCATCTACATTTGTTCCTTATGCAGGAGAAAACAGAGATTCAATAGCTTTTCCGTTCCTCTGCACTCCTATCCAACTTACAGGGAACTGGCAACAGAGGGTGCTCGAATAACAGACAGTTACTGATGGTGGCTTCTGTGAAGGAGGGGTGGAGTCATTTATCACCATCCCATACAAATATTACCTGCTCCAGTGTAGGAACTTGTCTCCTTAATCTAGCTTCGCTACTTTGAAGTGGTCAGTATCTCCTGATCTAACCTTGCCTTAACCTCACTGTTCACAGGAACATAGGGGAGATGAGAGTGAAATAAGAGGAGCTTACCTCCAACAAATATGCTCCTATAAACAAACTCTAGTAACCTGTGGTATTCACTGTTGCAGGAGACTGCATTCAACTTTGGTGTGTTTTTTTTAAATGGCTAAATAGTTACATGATCAGTTTGTAGCTGCAGATGCTATGTGAGAATAAAACAGGGTTCCTTAGTACTAAGACAGAGAGGAGAAAGATCAAACTCTGAAAAACTAATCTGCTGGGGAACACACTACTTTATAGAATCCAGCCAAACAAAGCAGCAGAGTAAGGAGATAAAAATATTCACTTATGGATATTGCCTATTAAAACAGCCATGACTATGAATATGTTAATGGAAATGTTGACTGACATACTGATAAGTCAAATCAAAATATTGTCTGTCCCTCAGTACCAATAATGCCTGAAATTAGGTTTCTTCCCCCCTCCCTTAACTTATCTATTTACTATTATCCATAAATCGATGCAGGCCTTTAATATTTTAGCAGAGTTATTTGAGTTTAAAGTTCCCGAGTGAGACACAGCAAGACACTTTTAAGTGCTTTGTTGTAAAGAAAATTATGCACTTTTTAATGCTTCTGAAATAATACAGTAAAAAATGTATTTCATATTGCACATCATGCAGTCATTCCACCACGGGGCAACTTTGTATAATAATGCATCTTCACACTTGATACAGTCTGTATCATGAGCTTCTAGGAACTTTGGTAATAAATCTACAACACTCCGGGAGTTGATCCTGAATCAATCAGCCGACCTTGTGTGTATTACAGAGACCTGGCTGGACACTGAGTAGGGGTCAATTTTGGCTGACCTTGTTCCGGCCGGGTACTCTGTACAGCACCAGCCTAGATGAGAGGGGCGCGGAGGCAGTATAGCTGTTATTTTTAAGGACACCTGGTCTGTGAGGAGGTATCCAGTGCAGACTATTTGAGGCATGGAGGGGATCTATCTGGTGATCGATTTGGCTGGAGACAGACTGGGGCTGCTGCTCATATACCATCCACCTACCTGTATGGCAGCATCCCTACACGCCCTAGCTGAGTCGGTGTCAGAGGTGGCCTTGCAGTCTCCAAAGGCCTTAGTCCTGGGGGATTTCAACATCCACGCTGACACTGATCTTGGGGGAGCAGAGCGTGAGTTCATGGCCGCCATGACAACCATGGGACTATCTCAGAGGGTTGTGAGCCCAATGCATGATGGAGGACATACCCTTGACCTAATATTCTGCACTGACCTTGAGGTGGGGGATCCAGTGGTGGTGGATGTATTAACTATGCCCATGTCATTGACAGATCATTATCTCCACCGGACCAGTCTCCTGGTGCATGTCTGCCCCTGGAGAGGTGTAGGACCAGTTCGGTTGGTCCGCCCCCAAAGACTTATGGAATCAGAAAGGTTCCGGAATGCCTTAGGGGAATTACCTCCCAATCTCAATGACCACTTGCTTGATGATCTCATTGTCCTCTGGAACAGCTTGTTGACTCAGGCCATTGACTGAATGGCTCCCAGGCATCCACGGCCGGATGTCCTTGGGGCAGTAAGGGCCACCTGTTGTGAATTAGATCTGTGGCTGTCCTGGCTGGTTAAGACCTGCCGGGAGACATTAGGGCCATTGCTGGCGGGGGCTGTCAATGCCTCTCTTAGGGAGGGCAGAGTGCCTAGTCAACTCAAAGTGGCAGCAGTACAGCTTCTGCTCAAGAAACCATCTCTTGATATTGACTCCTTGACCAGCTATCGACCAGTCTCTAACCTTCCCTTTCTAGGGAAGGTTATTGAAGGGGTGGTGGCTAAGCAGTTTCAGGGGGCATCTGGACTGGGTCAGTTTTCTTGATCCTTCGCAGTCTGGTTTTCGTCCTGAATTTGGCACGGAGACTGTGCTTGTGACTTTGGTTGATGACCTGTGCCACGAATTAGATCAGGGCATAACCTCTATTTTAATTCTATTAGCTCTGTTGGCTGCATTTGATACCATTGACCACAAGATGTTGATGGCTCGGCTGCGGAACTGGACTGGGGTGGGTGGAACTGTTTTTGAATGGTTCCGCTCGTTCCTGGCCAGGAGAACTCAGCTTGTGGTTCTCAGGGAATGTACTTCATCTCGCCGGGATCTCATGTGGAGTCCTGAAGGGTTCTAGTCTATCCCCTCTCCTGTTCAACGTGTACATGCAGCCTTTGGGGGAGGTCATGAGAGGGTTCAGCATGCGTTGTCATCAGTACGCCGCTGACACAGAACTTAACCTCTCTTTTTCTGTAGACCCAGACCCGGCAGTCTTGGTGCTTACCCAGTGCCTGACAGATGTGAGGGACTGGATGAGGACGAGCCATCTGAAGTTGAATCCCAACAAGACAGAGGTGATATTGGTGGGTAGGGGTGGGGGGCGCTCATGCCATTGACAGGGTTTGCCCCCCTTTGGCCACTCAGGTCCATAGTCTAGGGGTGCTCCTCTACCCACAGCTCTGTCTGGATCTCTAGGTGGAGGCTCTGGAGAGGGGAAAATTTTGCCAGTTACATCTCGTATGATGGCTGCAGACGTATGTTTCAGACTCGGACCTGGCCACCATCATCCATGCCTTTATTAGTAGGAATGTGCGAGAAGAATGGGGTTCGGATGTTCGGTCATTCATTTCAGTGGAGTTCAGTTCAGTCATTCGGTTCGGCAGAGTTTGAACCCACTGCGAGACTTGGGGTGCTCCAGGGACCCCCCGGGGTGCTGGTGGTGGCATGGCAGGCCATCAGAGACCCAGCATCAGAGACCAGGAAGGCTTGGCGCTTGGCAACCCAGGTTGCCCAGACATTGCAGGCTGGCAGGCCTCCAGTTCTGCTCGCTCTATGCTGGCTGGGTTCTCCATTTCTAGTCGCCAACATGGCAGGCGGTGGCTGTCTGGCTACATGAGTGACCAATGGGCAAGGCTACATGACCAATTTGCAGAAAAGTTGGTTGAGATCCGGGGAGTAGGATGCCAACCTGCAATGCCCAGCACTGTATGGGTGCCGTGCCAGCCACCAAGACCTGGCTGGGCCTCTTCCCTGCCTGGAACGTAGGCCCCAGAACCCTGACAGTGGGTCCTGGAGCTGGTGTGGCTGGCTGTTTCTTGATGTGGTGGAATGATGGCTTTCTGTGAGCAGAATGACAGCCCCGGAACCCTGAGGGTGGGTCCTGGGACTTGAGTGGCAGCTTCTGGATGAATTGGAATTACAACTCCAACGTAGAAGGTCCTTCATTCTCTTACAGCATGACCCAGGGACGGCCGGCTCTGCTCCTGTTGGACACAGACAGCTATTTGGACTTAGAGGAGGTATCCAGTATCATCACTGAGGCAAGTGAGGAAATAGCCAAGAGGAGCTTGCTTTCAGGCTGGAGCAGCAGCAGAGGCCCAGGCAGGGCTTGGTGTCTGGCAGCACCCCCACTCAGCCAGGTGTTTCAGGCTTGGCTCGTACTCAACAGAACTCAAGAAGCTCTAATGCCAATTGGTCAAGCCTTACCCGGTGGTGAATCATGTGGACACCAAGTAGCAGACATTGGATTGCCTAGTCTCAGAACCCGTGGCACAGCAGAGGCGGCATTGGCAGCAGCAGCAGACATTGGATTTCCAGGGCACAGTACCCATTGCACAGCAGAGAGCAGCAGCAGGATTTGCCTGTGCATGGCACCCATGGATGGTAGGAGCCAGGATCTGTCAGGAAAGAGCTTCCATACAGCAGCAGACGGCAGCAGCAGGATTGCTTCGGCACACTTGGATTTGTCAGGGCAGAGCACTCACGGATCAGCAGACAGCAGCAGCGGGATTACCAGGCGATTGGGGCACATCACCCAGGGTTGCCAGTGCAGGCAGACAGGCAGCATGGCATGAGCCGAAGGCAGACTGAGGCAGACTTTGATCTAGGCCACCTGGATGGGCGGGCAGACAGGCAGCATGGCATGAGCATGGGAAGGCAGACTGAAGTAGGGTTCAAGCTTTGCAACCTGGGCAAGCAGACAGGCAGCGTGGCATGAGAGGCAGTAGGGAAAGTAGGATGGGACCTTGGCACGGCACTCAGATAAGATGGCAAAGACTGTGCAGCATGCATGAGAGGGAGCCAGTCACATAGAAAGGGCAAGATTGTCTAGCCAGAGGCCAGCTGGCAGGCTTATAGTTTCCCAATGCCACCCTGCATCATGAGGTCAGTCAGATAAGCCATACGAGTCCATCTAGTATGAGAGAAAGAGAGAAGCAGGGCAGGCACCGGGCACTGGGAGGGAGGGACAGCACCTCAGCACAGCAGCAGCAGCCCAGATTGAGGAGGAGCCCCATCCCAAGACTGCCCCTGGCATGGGATGGTGTGCACCACTGCACCATCAATCCGTGTCCAGGGGCAGCTCGGGGAATCCCAGCAGTGGAAGGTTCACCTTCAGGAAGAGCAACTGCTCAACCAACTTGGCCCCCAGTCTCAGGCAGTGTGGAGAGCAGATGTCCCCCGCCATGTAGAACACCCGCTCGCTGGGGACACTGGTTGGTGGGCTTGGTGGGCAGGACAAGAGACCCTTAGCCACTTTGGACAGGGCCGGCCACACGTTGATCTTGCCGGCCCAGTAGGCCAAGGGATCGCTGCTGGGATCTATGTATGGCTCCTCCTCCAGGTAGGTCTCCACTGCTGTTGAGGCACCATCGTACTCCCTCTGGTAACTCTGCCTGGGCACCACCTCCACCACTGCCCTCAGCCATGCTGCTTGCTCTATTGTGCATGACCCCATGCTCCCCAGAGTGGCCTGCACATAGGAGCTGCTGCTGCTGGCAATAGGGGTGCTGCTGCTGCTGCTGCTGCTCAGCCTGCTGCTGTTGCTGCTACCACTAGGGCTGGGGGCAGGGATAGACCCCACTGGCTGAAAGGGGTGGCTGCTCCCACTCCCACCATCCCCAGGGACATCCTGCTGCTGTTGTGCATTCTTCAGATCCTACTCTGCCTGCTGGACCCTCTCCACCAGCTCACCCTTCCAGTTGCCACAGAGCGGTGTCTGGCATGCCACACTGCCCTTGACCCTGGGGTCCAGCATGGTTACCAGAACGTATTCTGCCCGCCCCAGGAGCTCATTGAAATGTGCCTTCGGCCATGTCTTCAGCTTCCACACCAGGTCATCCACCTCACTGGCCAGCTTCCTTCCCCGAGGGCCACAATCCCGACCCTGGAGAATCTCCTCCAGCCTCCTGAGCAGACACTGCACCAGAGGGTTCACCTGGCTGATGGTGGCCGTGGCCGAGCTCATGGTCTCCGTCACAGCCAGGAACAGTCTCAAAAACAAAGACCGTGTGTGCTAGGATCTCCCATTCTACCCCATTGTACCCTGGAGGTCCCCCATTGTCTGTCACCAGTTGCACCTGATGCAAGGCGGCTTTCTGCTTGAGAAGCCGCGAGTATCAGGAAAGTTGAATTCCACTGGGTGGACACATCCTGCACCAGCTGGTGCACTGGGGAGCCTTTCTCAGCCTGCTTTGCTGGAGGAGGTCACTGCCCTTCATAATCTGGTTAAAGAAACCGGACAGCTTCCTCCCCAGCTTGATCAGGAAACTAAGGGTGCTGGCCCCAATCCCCTTCTCCCCCAAGCCCAGAGCATCCCTGATCACCAGGTGAAGGGTGCGTGTGGCACAAGGGATGCTAGTGAAGCCCCCCTCGTGGACTGCCCTCAGGATGTTGGCCGCGTTATCGGTGACCACGCACCTCTTGGTGAAGGGTGAACCAGGCGTGACCCACTCCCTCACCATGGCGGTCAGGGCTCCCTCGATGTTCCAGGACATGTGGGGGCCATCCATTACTTCCGGCTCGGTTTAGGTACAGGCCAGGATGGCCTTATTTAAGCTCTGGTTAAGGGTGGTGGTCTTTCCCCCAGTAGTTCAATCTTTGCTGTCCTACATATTGGGCGATAAGTCCATTGAACTTTGGGCAAGGCCAATTGAGAAAGTCTTCTGCGAGCTGGGTCTTGCAAGGGACTCCCTGAGACTCTGGAATCTTAAGCAGGCCTTTATGGTTATAAAACAAAAGACTTATGGATCAAGAGATCCATTAGAACAGGCAGCAGTGTCTTCCCAGAGGGTTGCCCCTAAGTATTGTTTTCATCCACTCAATGTGGCACCACCAGAATATATTAACTGTGTGAATGAACAACAGAGAAGGCCCTGACGTTTCTTAGATGCAATATGTTCCCCTCCACTGTTGTAGAGGGGCGTTATGCGAGGATCCCTAAAGAGATGAGGCTTTGCCAGAGATGTGATATGGCTGTCCTGGAGTCTGTCCCTCATATATTGCTATACTGTCCCGGCCTTACCGTCCTGAGGGACAAACATCTGAGTCACTTCATTAGTGAAATGCCATGTTATTTATCTGAGGCCCATAGGGTGCGTTGCTTCTTGAGAGGGGATAATTCCAGTCGCTCTAGAGCTGTAGCTGCGTTTGGAGGGGGCGTACATTTGCTAAAAGGATCGATGGCTGTATAAGTCACCTTGCCTCCAGTACAAAGGAGACAACTGTTTGGTAGTTGGGCCTTTAATCCCTTGATTAGCCCTGGGCTGTGTGCATAACTAAGGACCCCCTTCTTATGTTGCCGGGGGGGGGGGGGGGTTATGTTTTGGGTTGGATGTTTACTGAGCCTTGAGGGTACTGACAGCTGATCCCATAAAGGGATTTAGATTTGTTAGGAGGTATTGGTAATTATGATTTTTGCTAAGCAGCATTTCGCCCTGCCTGTTTGTTCGTGTCATTGCTTTGGCTGACCGTTCGCGGTCAAAAGCTTGTTGATGAACATATTTTAACGTAAGGGAATGCTTAAGCAGGGGACAAATGTTGGCTGCATAACCCCCGAGAAGGGTGAGCCAAATTTTAAATTAATTGTATATGTATCTATTGTGACTTGGCTTTTTGCCTCTGAAATGTGTAACTTATGTCTTGTTTTGTTTTGTTCTTATTTAATTTTGTTACGGCCAACGGCCAAACAATAAACATTTTACTTACATTACTTCTGCTTGAAGCAGGGCCCACCTATACCCTGCATCAGGACCCCTCCTGCCACTGCCAAATGCTGCCTCTGAGTCCTGTGACCAGTGCGCCATCACTGCCAGGTAGGCATGCTAAGCGTTCCGGCTCGACCACAGGTCTGTGGTGAAGTGGATGGTGGCACCCACAGCCCCTGCCAGATGCTCCCTCATTCACTCCTTTAAAGCCCAGTACAGGGCTGGCACCACCTACCAACTCAGGG
This sequence comes from Sphenodon punctatus, assembly GCA_003113815.1. NCBI lineage: Eukaryota > Metazoa > Chordata > Lepidosauria > Sphenodontia > Sphenodontidae > Sphenodon > Sphenodon punctatus. The sequence continues at coordinate 1,765,807 of QEPC01013085.1, read as the reverse complement.
TGGCATGTGAGGGCAGCTGAAACTGGGGGGCATGGGGGCCAAGAAGCCAATCAGGCACCTAAACCAGATGTCCCCGACCACTGAGAAGGGCTGCCCATCCAGAGCAATCATTTCTCCCAATGTGCACGTGGCTTTTGCTTGAAAGCTATGCCACCCTCCACATCCTGCAGATCACGAGGGACTTGGCAGCTGCCCCCACCCCAGCTCCTCCATGATGCACTGACACTAGGGATGAGCGAACGCGGTTCGGCAGTCCGAACAGGCCGAGTTCGGGCCGAACACCGAACGTGAACACGAACACGAA
>QEPC01013085.1:1747803-1765403 GCA_003113815.1 Sphenodon punctatus | reverse complement strand
GGGGGGGGGGGGTGGTTATGTTTTGGGTTGGATGTTTACTGAGCCTTGAGGGTACTGACAGCTGATCCCATAAAGGGATTTAGATTTGTTAGGAGGTATTGGTAATTATGATTTTTGCTAAGCAGCATTTCGCCCTGCCTGTTTGTTCGTGTCATTGCTTTGGCTGACCGTTCGCGGTCAAAAGCTTGTTGATGAACATATTTTAACGTAAGGGAATGCTTAAGCAGGGGACAAATGTTGGCTGCATAACCCCCGAGAAGGGTGAGCCAAATTTTAAATTAATTGTATATGTATCTATTGTGACTTGGCTTTTTGCCTCTGAAATGTGTAACTTATGTCTTGTTTTGTTTTGTTCTTATTTAATTTTGTTACGGCCAACGGCCAAACAATAAACATTTTACTTACATTACTTCTGCTTGAAGCAGGGCCCACCTATACCCTGCATCAGGACCCCTCCTGCCACTGCCAAATGCTGCCTCTGAGTCCTGTGACCAGTGCGCCATCACTGCCAGGTAGGCATGCTAAGCGTTCCGGCTCGACCACAGGTCTGTGGTGAAGTGGATGGTGGCACCCACAGCCCCTGCCAGATGCTCCCTCATTCACTCCTTTAAAGCCCAGTACAGGGCTGGCACCACCTACCAACTCAGGGTGGCATGTGAGGGCAGCTGAAACTGGGGGGCATGGGGGCCAAGAAGCCAATCAGGCACCTAAACCAGATGTCCCCGACCACTGAGAAGGGCTGCCCATCCAGAGCAATCATTTCTCCCAATGTGCACGTGGCTTTTGCTTGAAAGCTATGCCACCCTCCACATCCTGCAGATCACGAGGGACTTGGCAGCTGCCCCCACCCCAGCTCCTCCATGATGCACTGACACTAGGGATGAGCGAACGCGGTTCGGCAGTCCGAACAGGCCGAGTTCGGGCCGAACACCGAACGTGAACACGAACACGAATGCAAAGATACCGAACAGAACCGAACACTGAACGGCAAAATGGTGAACATACCGAACAGAACAGAACGGCAAAATGGCCGAACAGTTTGGATCGCATTCGGGTGGCAAAAAAAGGTTCACTGTCAGGTCAAACATGACAGGGAGGGGTAGTACTAGTCACTGAGGAGCAGACTTCCAGGCACCAGGGGTGGAGAGGCTTGCAAGAAATGAAACTATCTGCCTCCCCCCTTCCCAACACCTTCTGAGCTAGTCACTGTTCCTGAACAGCAGGCGTTGGAGTAGGATTATTAGATTGCTTTAAGTTTTATTTCAGTTTTGTACTGAAATGAAACTGAAACCTTAAACTGAAACTTTGTGTTGTTTGGGATTCCCCCCCATCCCATATATTAAACAACACAAGGTTTCAGTTTAAGGTTTAAGTTTCATTTCAGTACAAAACTGAAATGAAACTTAAAGGTATCTATCTATCTATCTATCTATCTAGAGAGGGGAGCGGGGAGGGGACAGTAGACAGTTGTAGGAGTTAGCTTAGTGATAGAGATAGTGTTAGTGATTGTAGGAGTAGGCCTGTATACTTATTAGATAATCCATTTAGTTCATAGCATTTAGAATAGTTAATAGCAGTTAGATTTAGTGTAGAATAGATATATATATAATATTAGATAAAAAAATTAAATTAAAAAACCCCATATAAAAACAAAAAACCAAATAAAAAACCAAAAAACCGATATAAAACCAAATAAAAACCCAAAAAACATAACAAAAACACCCATAACGAAACGTTTCCCCAACAGCCGAACCCGAACCGAACAGCCGAACCGAACACAACCGAACCAAACGGCTGAACCCGAACTGCGATCTGTTCACCCATCCCTAACTAACACTGCTTTTGCTGCTGCTGCTGCTACTCCCCCCAGAAGCAATGCCGCTCCTGCTAGAGGCAGCTGTTGGAGCAGGACGCTTGCCCGCTGATGGAGGCGGACGACTGGCCACTGCAGTCGGGAACTTGCTGGCGTCCACTGTGGCTGCCTGCCCACTTAGCAGCACAGTTCTGTGGCATCTCTTCGGGTGCCTCGCCATGGCAGTTTTTCCAAGGTTGGTGATCACCTACCCATGCTTCATCACCTTCTGGCACAAAGTGCACTGCACCTCCCTGGGATCATCCGCCCACACCAACTGAAAATTCGCCCAGATGAAGAATTTTTTGCCCCCTTCTGCCTTCTGTCCCACACCGGGTGACGCACCACTACCAGTGCTGCTGAAAGGGGCAGAACATGGTGGTGACAGCTCTCTGAGGGACAGCCAATGCCTCACCTCCAGACATCTCCTCCACCGGACTAGTGTCTGCCTCACTGTCCCCAATGACAGTGATGTCCCGTGAAGGGGAGTACTGGGACCCTGAGGCTGCTGGACTGCCCACCATGCTGCTGCCACTCTCCCTGTGCCCCCTATAGCTTCTGGTTTCCCTGCTGCCATTGTCCATGGATTGGGCCCTGCCTCTAGCAGCTGGAGTGGGATCCACCAGCCCAGGACTGCTGAGGATCACCTCAATAATGGGGTCAGGGACATTGGTAGCCCTGTAAGAACAACTGACCTTGAAACGTTTGCACCTGCTCCTGCAGCCGCAGCCTCCTGGACTGAAGACCTTCCAGTGCCCTGCATGGCAGTGGAGGACGCTGGCAGGAGGTGCTGCCAAACCACCCCCTGGCTAGTGCCACTGCTGGGAGCCTCGGAAGCCTGTTGGCCAAAGTCAGGCCTGTGGAGTTTGGGGTGTGGTGATGTGCTCTGGCTGTGGCCTGCTGCCACTCTACTGGCATGGCCCCTACCACTCTGCCATGTGCCCCATTGCCCACCTTACGGACAGCAGACCAGCCTCTTCTGCTTCCCTTCTCCATGTCTTCCAACCAAAGGAATGCACTTGTAAATTTTGTGTGTGTGTGTGTGTATATATAGAGATATATATATTTATTCATTCAATTTATCATATTATATATATTACACACACACACACACACACACACACACACACACACACTAACTCTAACTGCTATTAACTATTCTAAAATCTATGGAACTAAATGGAATATTGTACCTACAAAGGCCTATTCCTACAAACACACTCTAAAATATTAAAACTGAACAACAACTACACACTAACACTATCTCTAATTCCTACAACTATGTATCTACCCAGGAATGGGGGGGGGGACACACAGACAGCTCACAACAAACCCCACAGGGAGGGGTACAAAACTGAAATGAAACCTAAATCAATCTAATCCTACTCTAAATAAATCCAAAAACAGGGGAAGGGAATCAGGGAGGGTGGAGGAGGGGATGATTCAATGGAGGGTAGGGAGAAAGAACACAGGGAGGGTTAAAAAATAAAAACACCACCTAAATCTATCTAATCAAATCTAAATTAATAAAAATAGGTAGGTAAATGTGTGGGATGGATGAAATAGGAGGAGCATGGCAATGGATTAGGAATAGGAAGGAACACAAACTGCTGGGAGAGGGAGACTTCTGAAAATACCTGCTGGCAGGAACAGTGACTAGCTCAGAAAGGTGTTGGAAGGGGGGAGGGCAATGAATTTTGTTACTTGCTGCGCCCGCATTACCAGAAGCCCCATTGGCTCTGTGCAGCCTAGCCCCATGTCCCCCATGTCCAATCACAGACTGCGAAACCAATTGTCTGAGGGAAAAGGGGATGGTGATTGGGCAGGTTGGCTGCTACTCCAAGCCTCTCCACTTCTGCTGCTAAGAAGTGTGCTCCTCAGCTGTCCCCCCCCCCGGTCACGTTTTTGGTGCCCGAACTCATCTGAATGATACAGAACTGTTCGGTCATTTTCGAGTTCAGTTCGGGTTCAGTTGTCGAATCGCATTCACACAATACCTCTAGATTAGACTACTGTAACACAATCTATGTGGGGTTGCCCTTGGGGATGGTCCAGAGGTTGCAGTTGGTAGAGGATGCAGCAGCACTTCTCTTAACGGGGACGGCTCGTAGCGAGCACATTACTCCAGTGCTCCGTTCTCTGCACTGGCTGCCTATTATCTTCCAGACCCAATTCAAGATGTTGGTATTGACCTATAAAGCCCTAAATGGCCTGGGCCCTGCTTACCCGCGGGACCATCTCAGGCCCCACGTCGTATTGCAGCACCTGAAGTCGGCCAGACTCGAAATGCCCAACTCAAAGTCCTCCAGGTGGTGATGATGGGGAGGGCGTTCATGATGGCCGCTCCTAGGCTGGGGAATTCCCTCCCGATGGAGGCCTACCTGGTCCCAGACTTCCCCTCTTTCTGAAGACAGTGCAAGACCTGGCTTTCCACCAGGTCTTTGAAGGAGGAGATGGGAAAGGCAAAGTGGGTTGAGGAGGGGGGTGGTTTTGTTGCCCTTTTGGTATATTTTTAGTATTTTAATGGAATTTAAACTGTATATTAGGTGTATTATATGATTTTTATTATTAATTATTATTATTGTTGATCATATGTGTTGTGAGCCGCCTCGATCTGCTCTGTGAGCAGGAGGGTGGGGGGCAGAATTATATTGAAATAAATAAATTTATTCCAAAATCTTAGGTCTCACGTTCTCAGGCTGTCTACAGTACTTAGAGTTAGGCACTACATCTAAGCCGGGGTAGATAGGTAAATTAAGGAAGTGGAGGGAGGGTGGGGGGAGGGAAAGAACTGGTAAAGCCTAGTGGACAAGGTGCTGACCTGGAATACCATGGCTCACAGTGGAGTTCCAGGGCATTGCGGGCCCACTATGTGGGCCAATCAGGGCTAATTGACTCGCCAGCATCCAGGTCCACCAGCACATCGAGCCCCAACTAGCGTGCCCCGCCACCTGAGAGGCAAGAGTGGTAGCCATCTCCCTCCCCATGGATGCCTCTTAGCTAAAAAGGCATGCTCAAGATCTACCTCCCCCGCCCCACAATCTCCCTCCCCCGCCTCTCACCTGTTTCAGTCAGTCTGATTGAAATTCCGACTGGATGAAATTCCAACCAGAATTCTGAACTGAAACCATTGTGCACAAGCACAAAATGGTTACAGCCGCTCTGCACATGCAAAAATGGCTGCTGCAGTGGCGGCTGGTGGGTTTGAGGTTGGTGGGTCACTAAAGCTGGCCGGGCAAAAATAGGGGCGGAGCCAATGCATGTGCAATTTAAGAACAACAATTTTATTTATACAGTCCCCTCCCCATTTATAAATAAACACCCCATTTATAAATACTTACAAAACTTGTGAGAACACTTACCAAAAACATCATTAGGATTTCAATACATATATAACTTATTAGAACACTATACTGAGTGAAACACTCTGTTTCATATGAAACAGCTAAAAACTAGCTAAAAACGATATGAAACAGCAAAAAATAGCAAAGAAAACCCAGATAAGATATAAAACCATATAAGACAGCTAAAAACAGATATAAAACCATTAAAAACAGCTAACAAGCATATGAGACCGCTAAAAACCAGCTAAAAACATATAAAATCATATAATACAGATATAAAACCATGTCCCCATCTGTCTCCCCCACCCCCATCATGTCCCCATGTCTCCCTCCACCCCATCTGTCTCCCCCATCATGTTTCCCCCATCTGTGTCCCCACCCCATCATGCCCCCATCTGTCTCCCACATCATCTCATCTCCCCCATGTCTTCCCACCCCCCATCATGCCCCCATGTGTCCCCCCATCGGTCTTACCCATCTGTGTCTCCCCCATGTGCTCCCACCCCCATCATGCCCCATCTCCCCACCCCATCTGTCTCCCCGATGTGCCCCCAACTCATCTGACTCCCATCTGTGTCTCCCCATCTGTCTCCCCACCCCCACCATGCTCCCATCTGTTTCCCCCATCTGTGTCTCCCCATCTGTGTCTCCCCACCATGCTCCCATCTNCCCATCTGTCTCCCCCATGTGCCCCCACCCCAATCATCCCCATGTCTCCCAATGCCCCCACCATGTGTCACCCATGTGTCTCCCCCGACCCCCACTCAACATGTCCCCATGTCTGGGGTACGGTGGGGGATGTGGGCCCCCCACATCACCACACTGTGCCCCTGCCCCCACACCCCACTCCCCCATCCCCCTCCCGACCAAATCCCCCCAGCCCAGACCACCCTACCTACCTGCTTGTGCTGGCTCAGGCTGCAGCAGGAAGGCATGCAGCCGGCAACGCTGGGAGCGAGGTCTGAGAGACCCTGCCCACCCACAGATTTCATGCCTGGCCTGGTGCAGCCGCAGTGGAGCCTAGAGGGGTGGCTTTGAGACACCCCTCTAGGCAATTGAAATAGCTTGGGCTATGGGTTCCATTAGAACCCACTGCCCAAGCTGGCCATGCCCCCCCCAAAGCTGTGCGTGCAGCTGTTCTGTAGGTCGGCGGCAGTGCCAACCTACAGAAAAGTCTCCCCCCCCCCAGCCCCCGGGTCTCTTCAGCACATGCGTGCCAGCCCGGGGAGGAAAGTCTCTCTCTCCGGCTGGCGCGCATGCGCTGGAAAGATGCTGGGACTTGAAAGTCCCCAGCGCTGGCCCACCACCATTCCGGATGCACACGGGCCCCCCAGCGCCAGCCCCCATGCATCTGGAATGGTGCTGGGCCGGCGCTGGGGGCCCGCGTGCATCCAGAATGGTGCTGAGCATGGGTACTTTGGCGCTGGGGGCTCTGTAGGTCAGTGCCCCCAGCGCCAAAGCGAGGGGCTGCCACTGGGCTGCTGCCATACAAGAAAATGATGGCTGCTCCTGTACAACACAATGGCGGCTACCACACAGCTGCCATTTTGTGAATCATGCCGTATTCAGCTGCCATTTTGTTGTATGGCAGCGACGGTCATTTTGCACATGCACAAGTTGTTGGATCAGAATTCTGATCAAAAATGTACCTCAATCGGAATTCCAATTGAAATTCGAATACCTGTTCCATTTTTGTGAAACTGTTCCATGAAAATGGAACAGCTTTATCAGACCACTCCTAGATCAGGGCCCAGGCCTGCCACTGCCCAGACACACCGGGTCCTGCTTCCCCCCACCCCCCAATGTGGGTCTCAGATTTTTTTATAAAGTTGAGAACCACTCTCCTATAAATTCCACGACAATCCTCATGCAAATCTTGAATTGCATGCACATTTTTTACAATCCTATATAATTATCCAGGGTTAGATTTTTCAAAGGGCTCAATTCCTGTCTAGGCCTGGAAGAGGGGTGGCTGTTTGCTGGTTGCTGCCTGAGTTGGTTGGAGCCCTCCCACATCTGTGTTTCTGATTTGCCACACCTCCAAGGTAACTACTATAAGAGGGTGCTGCTGCCCAGAGGGCGTCTCCAAAGGGCGAAGTCCCATTGGCAGGTGATTGTGGGGATGGCAGCTGGAAACTTTTATCTGCATCCTGGACTGTGTGCCTTTCTAATCTGCTGTGTGCCTGGATGTCTTGCTGATCCTTGGAGAGAGAACAGTGGGAGGACATGCCCACAAATAGTGCTGGGACTTGAAAATAAAGGCTATAGTCCTTTGAAGACAGCGTGGGAGACCATGAGGAGACGACAGGCAGGGGACCAGAAGTGTAGTGGCGTGCTTGGGAGTGAGCAAGGAGGAATGGCGGCGGAGTCCAGTGGGGAATCCGTGTGGCTGGTGAGAGGCCTTGAAGAGGAAGGAGATGTCAGGAGCTGGGGCTGCCCCAGGAACCTCAGGAAGGAACGGCACCCACCTGGGAGCCTGATCTGTGTAGCGGTGAGTGTGGCCTTGCCCCCGGTGCTCTGAAGAGGTCTTAGCCTCTGGAGTGGCATGTGTCTGCACCGTAGGTGAGCACTACGGTCCGCGTGGCCCTTGGGTGGTGCTGGGGCCGTTGGACGCCGAGGCCTTGTCAAATCAGTGAGTGGTTGGATCTTTTGTGAGCCCTGATTTATTAATAATACCTCCCAAGCTTAAGAGATAGTTTGCTTCTGCATTTCAAATCATTCCCTCCTTTTAAACAGAAGCAGATTTAAACAGATTGATGGTTATTTGACTACTCATAAGTCCACTAAGATCAACTCTGGCTATGAGTGGTCCAGTCACCCTGTGCCCTTGGAGGGGCATATGAGCCCATTTGGGTTAAACAAACATCTTCCCCCTCAGGGCTTGCAGAAGCGTTGTAATGGCCCCATGCCTAGGGAGTGTGATGTGGGTAAGTCTACAAACAGTCTTGCCTTTGTATCATCATCTCCTCTGACTAAGGGATTGGGGAATATTTCCCAGTTGTCTGACTCTTTTGAGACTCCTCTACTGAATGATCATCACAGTAATTTGAAGGACCCTGAACCGGCTTCCCCCTTGGCAGAACATGTTTTAATTAAAAACTCAAATGGTCAGGTTTAGGTTTAAGCAACTGAACTTACTCATTGTGAAAATTATTTGCTTGCTTCTTTGTCGCCTAGTATTCATAACCAGGTTTTATGTGATGATTTACATATGCAGTCTCGGGATGTTATGAACTCTGCTTGTCTTTGTTTTGAAAAGCCTGGACATGACTTTTTTCTCTCCAATCCATCCACTAAGGGGATCTTTTCTCAGTATAGGATCTCTAATGACTGTGTGGTTTTTACAGTCTTGCCCCTTGCATGTGGGAGGCTTCCATGATGGAATACTGTTTTGGATTAACACCTTAATCTGCTTTTGATGATTCCAATCTCTAGGTATGATGTAAAGGACATTAATCTTTGGACATGAAAACAGGCGATGGTGTTTACTTAAATGATCTGCATCTTTACAAATTGTTAAAGTAATTATGGATTGTGTGGAGTTTCTGAATAGTAGAGCCATTTTCCCCCAAAGAGTGCATTTTAAGAGTTCTGACCAATCAAGTGCTCCCTCTAGGAACAGTAAGGGTGCTATCAAAGGGAATAGGAGGTGCCCTGATAAGCATCACTGTTCCTGCCTCACCACCACCCCCTACCCCCCAAATCTTCCTCTGGTAGATAAAAGAATTGAAATTAAAACTCCCTGGAGGTCTCAGTCTAATAGAAAGACCCAGGAAGTGTTTACCCCTGCCCTGCCCCTACTCTGGTTGAGGAAATGAAGGTTCAAGTGGGGGAGGTGGTAAAGCAGGATCGCCTTCTGAGGAGAAAGCCATATTGAGGGCTTATGAGAATCTTCCATTGGATGGACAGAGGGTGATTTTAGACGTTACGGGGCCCTTTGACCCCGTACCGAAATCACTGGAGTCATTCCCCCCCCGGGGTCACCCCGTAATGCCATATCAGACGTGCCGGGGGGATCCCGGCGGGGAATCTGGGAGGGACTGGGGCCGCGTGGCGCAACGTGCAGCCGCACGGCCCCGCCCCCTCCACGCACCCCGCCGCCCGCCCGCCCGCCGAGGAGACGGGCGGGCGGCGGGGCCATTGCGGCCACCACGTCGGGCCGGAAGCGCCATGGCCCGGGATCCCGCCGGGGATCCCAGGCCGTGGCACGCGGCCAGACGTTACTTTCCGTTGGTCCCTGCCCGGGGTCCGTTTGACCACGCTTCCCAGGACATTCCCCCGGCTAGCCCGGGAAGCGTGGTTCAAATTGACCCCATGTGGGTATTCACCGTGGCGAACATCTGGCGGCCGCCAAACAGACGTTCGAGACACGGTGACCACAGGTGGGTATTCACCGTGGTTCACCGTGATCTCGTAACGTCTGAAAATACCCAGAATTAAATACTTGATAGGAGGTCCAATCTTTATGAACAATTGGTGGCCATCAGGGCTGGTAAGAATTATTTTCTTTCTGGTTCTCTTCAAGAGGAGATTCGTCAATCCCCTAATGCTACTTGGGTGGATGCAGGGGCTAAGGGCACTGTCTGGGAAAGTTGACACTTTCATCCAAAATCAGGTTCAGGGATCTCAGCCTTCCTTGAATAAGGTAAGGGAGACTTTTAATGAGGATGTTGAGCCAACACCTCTAGAACTCCCCCTCCCACCCCCCAATGACTTTACACCTTTGACTAATTCAATGGTCTGCCATCCACTGAGATTTTTTCATCTAATCATGGGAATTTAGGAAGTACTTTTAGTTTGCCCATTCCAGTCCTCGATTCATCTGATAAATTGCAGAGGGATGGGGATTTGAGAAATTGGTTGGCTCCTGGTTCTAAGGGAAGGTGTTGCTCTTTTGCAGATGATACACCTATTTTGGAGAATATCTTAGGGGATTTAGTGCAATTCACTTTGAGGATAGAGAACTTTTGTTGTCCTGCTGTGCATAGCACGGAGAGGGGGTCTGCTGTTCCAGCGCAGAAACTCCCTCTTATTGGTGATTTGGATGGGGACAATTCAGTGATTACAGTTAATAGGAAAGATGCCACATTGGAGAATCTGCTTTTGAACGGGACTGGTGATCGGACATTTGCCAAGAGGGTCTCGCTAGTGGAGGATTCTTCTGCTGTATGAGACAGGCCTGCCCAGGGTGAAGATTTTTAGGTCCTTTTGTTCATGAAATATTGCAGGCTGGAAGGGGAAGAAAAATGACCATGTGTGTTTAGAGTTTCTTTGTACCTTTGATATTATCCTTTTACCTGATATTAGCCTGGTCAGAGAGATGACCCTGTCAACCTGAGTACATCCTTTGGCTCTTGGGACTAGAGGCAGATTAAGTGGGAGTTTGGCTTGCTTCATATCAAATGCTTTAAACTTGGAGATCTATTTAGATGGTGGTTCTTATTGTTATAGGCCTTTTGTTATCTTATTATTATAAGCATTTTTATATCGCACCAGAAATGTACCTGGCACTTCAGAGAATAAAATAGATACGGTCCCTGCCTGAGAGTTTACAGTCTTAACAGGATTTTAGTTTCATTTTGATCAATGCTTATTTAGCCCCTGTTTCTCTAGGGGTTTTAATCCTGACTCATCATGGTTATTGGAGGAGTATATTAATAATCTTATGATGCAATTTCCAGAGGTTTATGTGATAGCTGGAGATGACTTCACTTCTAGAATTAGTCCTAACGATGAAATTCTTTTTAGGACCTACAAATGTTGGTTCGATCTAGAGTTAGATTGGAGGGCTACTAGATGTTCCAAGGATTCAGGTATTAATGGTGCAGGCATATCTTTTTCAAAATGCCCTCAGTAGACTGAATTTAGAGGTATTAAATGACTCTGTGGCAGGTGATTTTCCTGGAGAATTTACGTATCTTTCTGGACAAGGTTGGAGTGTCATTGACTATTTGTATCCCCCCTTTTCTATTTCAACTTTAAAACTTTAATGTGGGGAATATTATATTGAGTGATCATCTTCCTCTAATTTTGTATCTTTACTTCTCTATTAATATTAGAACTTCTTCCAGCTATGTCCCTGTATGCTCAGCATCTGATGAAATGGATGTATATGCTCATCCTAAATGGAATTTGTCCCTGAATGCTCAAGTGGAAAATCTCTTTTCTCTCCCTCAAATAGCAGCTTTCTGGGAGGAAATTACATACTGCAGTACCGACACTGATCTGTCAGTGGCTTTTGAGGCGCGTATGTCTATGATGAAGCCAGTACTGAAAAGAAAGAAGGCGAAAGCCCCTGGGATAGTGCCAGGCTGGTTTGATTCAGAGTGTTTTAAAAAGAAAAATGAAAATTGACAGATTTGTACTGTAGACAGGCTGGCCTTAAAAAAAAAGTCCCTCAAATTCTATGGTCTGGAAAAAAAAGATTATAAGATTTTGTTACACTCCAAAAAAATTCAACATGCTAAGAAGTTTTGGAAAGAACTTGCTACCAAAGCTGCTCTTAAGGATAGTGCTGGCTTTTGGCATCAGATTAATGGGGCTTTGGGGAAATGTAACAGTTCCTCTTATTTTAGTATCCCCCAAAACTCAGGGAGGTATATTTTGACTGCTTGTATAATGTCGCATCTTCAGAATCTTTTGACTCCTCAACATCTTCAGAATTGCCATTGTGGCCTCCAGTATTGTACAAGATTGAGGTTCTTATTAGCCATTTAAAACCTGGTAAAGCCCCTGGAGAGGACCTTATACCTCCCAATTTTCTGAAAGAGTTTGCCTATTGGTGGATTCCTTTACCGGCTTCTTTATTCTCTCATTTATTGATAAAACAGGCAAGATACCGCAGGGTTGGAAAGAAGCAACACCACCACCCATTCATAAGAAGGGGGATAGATCCCTTCCTGGTAACTATAGGCCAATTAGCCTGTTAGACATAATTAGGAAATTATATGCTAAACATATTTTGATAAACTTTGATCAATGGTTATCTGATGAGAATGTACTTTTTCAGGAGCAAACGGGTTTTAGGAAGGACCGCTCTACAGTGGACCATTGCCTTATTCTCTCTTATTTGATCAACAAATCTGTTTATTCTGGTAATAAACTCTATGTAATGTTTTGGGATCTTAAGTCGGCTTTCGATTTGATTCCAAGAGAGGCGCTCTGGATCAAACTGCAGGAGACGAACTTTGACAGACGCTTATTAGGTCTTTACGTAATGATACTTCCTTATGTGCAAAATTAGATGCCAAGGGTCATCTCTCCAGCCAGGTTAAAACCTGCTCTGATGTTTGGCAGGGATGTATGCTGGATCCCTCTTTATTTAATTTTCATATAAATAACTTAATCCCTGCTGTCTCTCAGTTAAGAAACCATCCTCCCAAATCAGGCAATAATCATATTTCACATTTGTTTTATGCTAATGATGCCACTTTAATGTCTAATACTGTAGTGGGGTTGAAGCGGGCTATTGCCCAGTGTACAAGTCACTGCAGGTTGGACAGGTTAACTATAAAATATGCTGAAACAAAAGTGGTTGTTTTTGCAAGACTCTAGCACACATAGTTGGGTTATGGATGGGAGGCTTATAGAGTAAGTTTCATTTTTCACTATCTTGGCCTAATTTTTCATTCTTCAGGATCCTGGCCAGTGCAATCAAATTCTGCAACTGAACAGGCCACCAGGAATGTGTCTGCTATTATTCATGGTTTTTAAGCTTGTTTTGGCCAGTTGGTGATGCCGACACTAAAGTTTTTTTCTACTAAAACTGGAGGTCAATTGCTCTGTGGTGCCCATTTGTGAGGCCTGGAGTGAGCGATGGAGATCGATAGGGTTCAGTCAACATTTTTGAGGTCTTTGCTGTCGCTCCCTCTGGGGACTCCCATTGTGACTTTGCAGAGAGAAACAAATATGTCTAGATTATCTTATTTGCTGTGACATTCTGCTCTGAAGCTCTGGTTCAGATTGTGCTCTCTTAATCCTTCTGGTCTTCTTATCCTGATCCTGGACAATGGTAGCCCCAATAGTTGGCTATCCAAGGTTCAAAATAAGGTAGTCCATATGGGTTTCTCCTCACCATATTTAACTTCTCAAGGCTTTGCTAAATCCAGACTTGAATTACTTCTAATATAAGCCGATTTAGAGCTCCAGGAAAAATTGGCAAAGCTTAATGGGGTGAAATCTCTTCTATACTATCGGACTATTATGCCACCTTTAAATTTGTATGCCCCTTGCCTTGAAAGCTTGTCAGTTTCAATCCAGAGAATTAAGTTTATTTGAGCTAGATTAAACATTTTTCCTACTGCCATCCTGAAGGGACTTTATGCTGGGGTGCTAATTCAACTAAGAAAGTGCCCCTGTGGGTCTGGTGAGATTACTCACATTTTGCTTTCCTGTAATTTATACCATGACATTAGGCATAGTTTGATTACTCCACTGCTTCAGCATTTTCCTGGAAGGTCTAAAGAGGTGTATACAACAATTTTGCTAGCCGACAGAGTTCTGGAAATAACTGTTTCTGTAGCAAAATTTGTACTTTGTGCCAGTAGAGTAAGTGTTACGAAAATAACAGTTTCTTGATTTTATCTTTAGCTTGTTTTGCTTTTCCTCTTCTCCCTGGGCTGGATGCATTCTTTGTATTATTTTTCCTTTATTGTTCTGTTTTTATCTTATGTTATTTTAACTTAGTCTGATTTGCATTGGTCATTTACTTTGCATTTTGTATATATGTATATTTGTATTTGTGTTACATGTGAAGGCCTTGGCCAAGCATTTTAATTATGGATTGATAGATATATAGGCATGTAAGTGAGTGGGATTCGCTTTTCAGTAAAAGAGTAGTCAATCCAAGTCTAATGGTGGCAGATTTTTTATGGATAGATTTCTCTGTGCAGGTAATTTGGGTATGGGGAATCTTGTATTGGTGCAAGGGGGTGAACTGGATGCCCCTCAAGGTCCCTTCTGAATCTACGACTGTGCCTTTAAGTGCACATATGTTTTGCTGAAACCTCATGGGTCTTCACCTCCTTGAAGGATCAAGCAAATACGTGAAGGCAATAAAGGAGGTTCAGTACCCCCTGCCCTACAAGGAAGCTTGTAGGGTTCCATAACTGTGGGGCAGCAACTGACAATGCCCCCTGAAAGCTCTCGTAACAACTTCACAGGCAGTTGGCACTTGCAAGAGGGCACCCTCAGCCAATCTCAGGGGCTTTGATGGGACATAGGGGAAGAGGCAGTCTTACAGATACTTGGGGCCCAAGCCATTTAGTGCTTTATAGGTTAAAATCAGCACCTTGAATTGCACCTGGAAAACTATTAGTAGCCAGTGCAGATTATAGCACACTACTGTAGTGTGCTCCCGGCAACCTGGCCCCAACAGAATGCCAGCCACCATGTTCTGCACCAACTGCAGCTTCCAAACAGTCTTCAAGGGCAGCCCCAGGCACTGCAATAATCTAGCCTCGAGGTTATGAAGCCACGGAGGATGGTGGCCACATCCAAATCCGATTAAGAAGGTCGCAGCCTTCTCATGAGATGAAGTTGGTAAAAAGTGCTCCTGGCCACCACCACTACCTGACAATCCAGGCACAGCAGTGGATCTAGGAGCACCCCAAGGCTGCAAACTTGACTTACTACAGGATGACCTGTGGCCCTGCTCTTTCTGAGGGTCCCATAGTGGCCTTTGTTTCGACCAGGACAGGCTGTGGAGACACCACTCCCTCTCAGTGGGGGCCCAAGCATTCCCATCTTCAGGGCACTGCAGAGGTTGCCTTCAAGGTGGAGGGGCCACCAGGGGCCCTGCATTTTATTTTCTCCGGGGCCCTGCATATTCTAAGGCAAGACCTGCATTAATGATAGGAGTCCCCACCTCACAAGGTCAGCCAGCCATCATCATCATCATCATCTCGGTCTTGTATGGATTCAGCTTCAAGACTCTTGAGAAAATAAAAAAGTCATGGGATAGGCGGTAGTGTCTTACTATGGATCAGGAACTGGTTAACAGACAGAAAGCAAAGGGTAGGACTAAATGGGTAGTTTTCACAATGGAGAGATGTAAAAAGTGGTGTGCCTCAGGGATCTGTATTGGGACAGATGTGGTTTAATGTATTCATTAATGATTTAGAAAAGGGTGTTGAGTGAAGTGATCAAATCTGCAGATGACACCAAGTTATTCAAGGTAGTTAAAACACGAGCAGACTGTGAGGAACTGCAATGAGATCTTACAACACTGGGTGCCTGGGCATCTAAATAGCAAATGAGATTTAATGTGGACAAGTGCAAAGTGATGCATGCAGGGAAAAATAACCCAAACTATGTGTACACAATGCTGGGTACTAAGTTAGGAGTTACCACTCAGGAAAAGGATCTGGGGGTTGTTGTGGACAATACAATGAAATCCACAGCGCAGTGCACAGCAGCAGTCAAAAAAGCAAACAGAATGTTAGGAATTATTCGGACGGGGACAGAAAATAAAACTGGAGGATGTCCTAATACCTCTATACAAATCAACAGTGAAACCGCACCGCAAATACTGTGTGCAGTTCTGGTCACCCCATCTCAAAAAAAGAGATAGATGAACTAGAAAAGGAACAGAGAAGGGGAACAAAAATTATGAAGGGCATGGAAGGGCTCCCATATGAGAGGCTTGGTAGGTTGGGGCTCTTCAGTTTGGAGAAGAGAAAACAGAGGAGATATGATAGAGGTCTATAAAATCATGAGTGGTGTGGAACTAATAAACAAGGAACAGTTATTTACCCTCTCAGCTACTACTAGAACTAGGGGACGCTCCATGAAACTCATGGGTGGAAAGTTTAACACAAATAAAATAAAATATTTTTTCACTCAGCATATAATTGGGTTGTGGAATCTACTGCCAGAGGCTGTGGTAAGGGCCAGTACTATAGCTGAGTTTAAAAGAGGTTTGGACAAGTTTCTGGAGATTATTCAGTTATTAGCCAGACAGGATCAGGGAACATGACGGGAGCTAGGGGGAAACAGGGAATGGATCCCCCATTGTGACCTGTTGGGTGCTTCTCCCAAGTCATCCTGGTTGGCCACTGTCAGAGACAAGATGCTGGGCTAGATGGACCATTAGTCTGACCCAGTATGGCACTTATGTTCAATCAGCTCACCCACATCCACTCCCCATGGCAGCCAGGCACCAAATAAATACCGAGACTGCATGACCTGGGTCAGATGAAAAGGAGACATAGAGCTGGATGTCATCTGCATATTGATGGCACCTCACTCCAAATCTCCAAAAACTCTGACCCAGGGGTCTCAGACAGACTTTGAACAGGAATGGAGACAATGTGGAATCCAGCAGGACCCCACAAGGGAGCTCCGGAGTGGTCAATGAGCTACCACCCATCACCACCCTCTAGGATCTTCCAGTCAGGAATGAGCAGAACCACTGAGAAGCAGTACCGCACACCCCAGTCATGCCCCATAGCCGTGTCAACACCCTATGATCAAGGATCTCAAAGGCCGCTGAAAGATCTAACAAAAATCAGCAGGGTACAATTCCTGCTGTCTATTTCCAAGTGAAGATCGTCAACCCACGCCACAAGTGCAGTCTCATTGCCATACCCAGGACAAAACCTTAACGTACATGGGCCCAGGAAATGGATAGCATTGAGGTATGCCCAGAGCTGCAAGGCAGCCACTCGTTCAATAACCTTCCCTAAAAGGGGCGGTTAGAGACAGGGGTGTCATCCTCAAGAGATGGTTTCCTGAGGAGGAGGCAGACGACCACAATCTTGAGGCCATCAGGCACCCTGGCCTCCCTAAGGGAGGCATTGACAATCCCAGCCAGCATCACCCCCAGTGTCTCCGAGTCCTGGATGGGTTTCACCAGCCAGGACGGACGGGCACAGATCCAATTCACACCTGATCACCCTCACCCCGGCAAGCACATGCTGCACATCAGTGGGCAAGATTAACTGAAGCTGATACAAGTAACTGGACAAGACCGGTCCTACTCAACCCCAAACTCTGATTCTGCACTCAAACTAGCAGCACCCAAGTCAAGCCAAATTCAAGCAGATTTGTCTGCAAAGTAAGTGGCAAACTCATCACAGCGGGCAGCCAACGGCTAACTCCAGGTGGAGACAGCCAGGATTAAATAAGCTATTCACCACCCAGAAAAAGGTCTGCTGGACAGCACTTTTCAGACGCTATGGCAGCCACAAAAAAAAAAAAAAAAAAAAAAAAAGCTTTCTTCACCGTTGCTGCCGCCACAGCATAGTCTTTCAAAAACAGTCTATGACACAGGGTGTCTTCAGACGTTACGAGATCACGGTGAACCATGGTGAATACCCACCTGTGGTCACCGTGTCTCGTACGTCTGTTTGCGTCACGCCAGATGCTGGCCACGGTCAATCCCCACATGGGGTCCGTTTGAACCA
>QEPC01013085.1:1705890-1747107 GCA_003113815.1 Sphenodon punctatus | reverse complement strand
GGGGGGGGGGGGAATATACCTTAAATAGAAGGCATTAAGTGTACCAAATTCTAGAATGATTGGATAAAGGAATCAGATTTTATAAATCAGTTGAATTATGCTGTTTCGCAAAAGCCTGCATATACATTCCTGGCTGTAACTTTTGTCTTGCATCTAATGTGGATGAAACTTGGCACATTTATACCCCTCCACATGTTTAATATCTATGCAAAATTTCAAAAAGATTGGATAAAGGGTCCTGGTATATGCAATCAACCAATACATGTATGTCTGACTAACATCTTCGTAGTCCAACCAGTGTACATGAAATTTGTTTGGCAGGGCTGTATCTAACACTTTCAGGATCATCTCTGCCAAATATCAGAAATATGTGACCATCCCAACTTCTCTCCCCCACTTGTTACTGGGTAATCGGAAGCATCTGTTTAGGAAAGAACCAACAGTGATTCTCCGATGTCCTCTGTCACAGTACAGCAGGATGTGATTGTGATGATAATTGGCCAGCCTGGATGTATAAACTATGCCTCCCAATTGCTGGGATGCTATCCCCAAACTCCAGGTTAAGTCCCTTCTATGCCTGCCTGAAGGCCACCATCACTGATTGGTTCTGTAAAGCTGGAAGCATGCAGTAATTGGTCAGTGAAGGTGTCAGTCTGTTGGTTTGCTCCCCATCCTCCCTCCTACAACCTTCCTCCCCCTGACATGCCAGGTGCCTGCTTCTGACTGGCACTGCATGTGCTGCTATTTATCTGAATAATGGTCTTCAGGGGACAACTTCAATTGCTTGTAAAATTGGGTCCCTTTATCAAATTGTCCTGTAATTTGGGAGAGATGACAGGGAAGGTGTGCGATAAATTTGTGCCAAGTTACTTATAAGCAGGATGGAATATAAAAATGTTATAGTCAGAAATGTATTTTCAAGTTAATAGCTTATCAGGACACTTTCAATCTCTCTCAAATTTGGCAGGACTGGTACACTAGTGAAGCGACATAATTTGCCTAGGTTCCATGCAAGTTGGATTGAAGATACAAAAGGTGCAGCCATGAACGTGTATGAAGCTTTTCTTAAAATCACATTTAATTGCTTCTAGAATCAGTCCTTTTATTCAAACTTTTCAAAATTTGGTAACAGTGCCCTCATGGGGGTACAATCTCCCCAAGTTTAATAAGAATTGAACAAAAAAATTATAGCTGGAAATAAGTTTGTTTTCCCATTATTTCAAAAACAAAAATTTCATTTTCGTTTTCATTATGTCATTTTCATTGTTACAATAATGAATTCACAATTGTGCCATAATCACAAATATCATTTTCGTTTTCATAACAAACATGAAATGCACACCTGCAGTGGATGACCGCAATCTTGAGGCCACCCTGCCCTCGCTAAGGGAGGTATTGACAACCCCAGCCAGCAACGCCTCCTAGATAGTTTACAAGTTCAGTATTGCGGAGCATTCAGTTGTAACTTCATGCTCATAAGTTATTAGTTGGGAACTTTTTGCCTCATGTCAGAAAGTTTGAAAATCAGTAAAAGCTCTGCGTGCTGGACAGCATTTAGGGGTGGGAGTATGTAAAGGATGGGCTCAAGATGGGGAAAAGGAGGACAGGATCCAAGTCATGAGTCTGTGCCATGGATCCATTCCCTATCCTTAATTATATGTCTTCATCTCTGCACCCTTATCCTGAGCATAATCTTTCAGGGCTTGGGGATAGGGACTGGATCCACGGGCCAAATTCAGGAAATGGAAATTGGGCAAATAAAAAAATGGCTGCAAGTCCTATTTGGTCCATGGGCTGTAGGTTGCTCATCCCTACCAATAAGCCTGAACTTGTTAAGAAGAGTTTTTTACTGATTTATCTTTTAGAGGAAACCCTAAATAGGAGAGAAACTCCATTTTCCCTCCAGTAGGACTAATTGTTATTAGGAATTGTTATTATTATTCTGCATTTACATAGCACCAGCAGTGTACCTGGTGCATTACAATTGTTATTAATGGAGACAGGTCCCTGCCCAGTGGGCTTACAATCTAAGAACGCATTCACACATACATACATTAAAATGCTGCTTTTCCTAAATGCAGTCAATTTCAAAATGCACTTAAATAAACCCATGCACTATTCACATTGGGTTTATTTAAGCGCATTTTGAAATTGACTGCATTTAGGAAAAGCAGCCTTTTACATGTGCGGGGGGGGGTGGTTAGAGGAGGAGGAGCAGCAGCAGAGCAGGAGCGGAGCCAAGAGCCAGGGAAGCGGGTCAGTGTCATGTCAGTTACACAGCACCCTGGCTCTCAGCTCCCAGAGCGCAGTTGAGCTGAGAGCCAGGGCGCTGTGTAACTGACATGATACTGACTAGCCCCGACATTTTGACAGGAGGATTCATGCGGGTCATTTCAAACCTGCTCTTGTAAAGGTAGGTTTTGGCCGCTTGCCAATGTGCTTAAAAAACAAACACAAGCACGGTTAAAGAAGCACACAGAGTCTGTCACACATCAAGGTAATATGCGGGGGAAAGAAAAAAGCGCTGATCTGCTGAATGTGCTCTGATGAACAAGGGAATACAAGGAAAGTTCCCATTTATTACAGGTGGGGAACCAAGGTTGAGATGTAATTACTTGCACAAGGCTACCCAGTGAGTTCATGGGTAAGGCAGGATTTGAACCCTTGTTTCCCAGGTAAAAAGTTCAGCACCTTATCCACTGCATCACCCTCGCTCGATTATATGAAAAGCCTTGTCTTAGTTGAAGAGGAGGAGACACAGTAGTTCAGATGCTCTTATTTATTTAAGCACTTGATATCCCACTCCTCCTGCCTCAGACATCTCGGAGCAGCTAGTAGTATTAAAACATATCAAAAAACAAATGAAACCCCTCAGCTGGATAAATAAAACTAAAATAACCCAATCCCCCCCAACCCCCCACACACCCTCCCCACCCTCCCCTCCTCCCTCTCCAAATGCATGGTGGAACAATAAAGTCTTACACAGCGGCCAGAAGGTGAGTGAGTCCGAGCAGAGGCAGCCCTCCTCAGTGGCCATGCCATTGCTGTGGAACTCCCTCCCGGAGAATACCCTCCTCATGGTGGCGATCTGTCAACAATGCGGGACATCAAGGAGAGCACCTCTGGCAGACCACAGAGGCTGGCGTAGGGGTCAGGAGAGGAGGTGGTCCTGCAGGGTGCCATTCTGTCCCCCCTCTTGTTTAACATCTATATGCAGCCGTTAGGGGAGATCGTGAGGGGGTTTCAGGGCATGCCATGTCATCAGTATGCTGATGACACTCAGCTCTACCTCTCCGACCTTTTCCATCGACCCAGGCCATGCAATCTCCTTATTTTCCCAGTGCCTGTCAGCTGTGGGGGCTTGGATGAGGTCGAGCCATCTGCAATTGATTCCTGACAAGACGGAGGTGATGTTGGTGGGTGAGGGCTTGGGGGAGGTTGAATCTCCTCTTGTTGTGGGGGGTTCGCCCTCCCATGGTCTCTCAAGTGTGGAATCTGGATGTGCTCCTCGATTCACGGCTCAGCCTGGAATCTCAGGTTGTGGCTGTGGCGGGGAGTGCATTTCAGCAGTTACATCTTGTCCGGCGGCTTCGGCCGTACCTCTCAGACTCCAACCTCGCCACCGTCATCCATGCCTTCATCACCTCGAGGCTGGACTAATGCAATGCACTCTATGTGGGGTTGTCCGAGAAGCTGATCCAGAGGCTGCAGCTGGTGCAAAATGCCACAGCCCGTCTCCTGACAGGGGCAGGGAGCATATGACACCAGTGCTCTGGGCTCTGCACCGGCTGCCTATAAAGCACTGGGTCAGGTTCAAGGTGCTAGTTTTAACCTTTAAAGCCCTTCACAGCCTGGGCCCTGTATATCTGTGGGACCGCCTCACTCCCCGCAGGACCGCCTCACTCCCCATGTGCCTGTGTGACCCTTGAGATTGTCCATGCGAGCCTTTTTGGAGGTTCCCCATGTGAGGTGGGTGGCCACCGATGTTAGATCTTTTTCTGTGGCCGCCCCTGTGCTGTGGAATTCGCTCCTGGAGGAGGCTCGGTTGGCTCCCACTCTCCTGCTGTTTCAGCGTGTATGTAAGACCTAGCTGTTCTGTCTGGCTTTTGGCGAGGGGGGCGGGGTTCCCCACATATTGTATTTTTAAATGGTTTTAAATTTTTTATATTGTTTTATTGAGTGTTGTTTGCCACCCTGGCTGCCCTGTGAGCAGGAGGGGCAGGATATAAATTTTAAATAAATAAAAAATAAGTGGGACCCAGACCGTGAAGGGCTTTAAAGGTCAAAAACAGCACCTTGAATCAGGCCCAGAAGGCTATTGGCAGCCAATGTAGTGTATGCAAAACTGGAGTTACGTGCTCACACCGGCCCAGCCCTGGATCTCCAGGGGGAGGCTGTGGGACCATTTCGCCAGTTACATCTGGTACGACGGCTGCAGCCGTATGTTTCAGACTGGGATCTGGACACCATCATCCATGCCTTTATTACGTCTAGACTAGACTACTACAATTTACTCTACATGGGGCTGCCCTTGGGGACGGTCCGGAAATTGCAGCTGATGAGAATGGGCCGGTGCGAGCACATTACACCAGTGCTCTGTTCTCTGCACTGGCTGCCTATTATCTTCCTGGCCCAATTCAAGGTGCTGGTAAAGACCTATGAAGCCCTAAACAGCCTGGGCCCGACTTACCTGTGGGACTGATTCAGGTCCCAGATTGCATTGCGGCCGCTGCAATCGACTGGGGACGCCCAACTCAAAGTCCCCCAGGTTGCCCGGGTGGCGACGATGGGGAGGGCATTCTTGGTGGCTACTCCCAGGCTGTGGAATTCTCTCCCGATGGAGGCCCGCCTGGCCTCAGACCTCCCCTCTTTCCATATACAGTGTAAGACCTGGCTGTTCTGCTGGGCCTTTGGAGAGGGAGACGGGTAGGGTGGGGTGGAGAGGGGTAGTTCTGCCCCTTTAGTTTATTTTTAGTATTTTAACATTTTAATAATATTTTATGTGAGTGTTTATGTTTTTACCTATGCATTTTGTAAGCTGCCCTGAGCTGCTCTGTGAGCAGGAGAGGGTAGGGTATAAAAATGGTAAATAAATAAAATAAGACCCTCTAGACCATCACCATGGGCAGCCCCACATAGAGAGCATTACAGTAGTCTACTCTCAAGGTAATGAAAGCATGGCAAGATCAGAATTGGAAATATAGGGTTGGAACCTTCTAACCAGATGTAATTTGAGGAAGGTGCCTTCAGCCACAGATGCTACCTGTTCATTCAAGCGCAACTGCAGATCTAGGAGTATCCCCAACTGTGAACCTGAGAGGAGGGCGAACCACATCTATGCTGGGTGTCCTTCCCTCCCACAAGTCACCGGCCTTACCAACAAGCATCAATTCAGTCTTCTTGGGATTCAGCCTCAATCAACTCACCCTCATCCAGTTCCCCCACAGCTTCCAGACAGCAGGAAAGCACCGAGACTGCCAGGTCTGGGTTATTCTCTTGGTGAGGGTTTGCAGGCTTTCAAGCTGGCTTTAATGGAGGCTGCAGTGGGACTACACTGGAGTACTTGCATTACTTCACTGAGGACTCGTTCAAATTTTCATTCAAGTCACTGGAAAGAGCCAATCAATTACTCGCTGGGCTATTCAGCTACCGATCAGGTACCTGACGACCTGAAAAATCTCTAACTTCTGGTACAGATTTTTTTAGACACAAATCAGTAAATTGGGTAGGAAAAGTGAAAGGACAGGAAGTCTCAGAGAGCAGAAGTCACCATTCAGATACTCAAACCGAGTCAGAAATCAGGTGCCAATCAGTACCCAATATTTTTGAGTCAATTCAGGTTCCAGAAATTCATCGGGTATGTCTTGTTTTGGGGGAGGAGAGTTCTTGTTTCAGTTCTAGCCTTGATATTTTCAGTCAGATTTGGAACAGACCCCTGATGAACCTGTACCCTGTAATGGAGGGAGGTTTCATTAAAAAAAAAATAGAAAGCCTGCTAAATATACACGTTTTCTAAAGAAAAATGTGAGGTGTAACAAGTGTTCGGGCTTAATCAACCCTGTAATTAAAGCATTCATTTGATTTCCTTTTATTCAATTGCTTTCACACTCCCTCTCCAATGCTCTTAATCATTAATAATCAGACAAGAAACTCAAGCTTTTCCTCATAGCAGTGCCACCGTCAGCACCTCAGATTCAAATGCCACATTTTCAAAGCACAGCGTGCAGTGTCTCTGCTGCAGACAAAAATACGGGGCAGCTTCCGATTTGCACACGCATTTCAAATTCCTCTTCTGCTGTTGATGTAGCAAAGCCTGCTAGCTCCTGGCTACTCTTACGCTCAATAGATTGAGTTACTGGGGATCGATTAGTCATCAGCCCACACTTGGGACTGTTTAAATACTCCGGCTAGTAGATTAAAATGTGCACATTGCAGGCTTCTACAGGCGTAAAGGGAATTGTATCTTAGAGCCTCTAGATTTCTCATGGCATGTTTTTCTCTCTCTCATATGTCTTGCCAAAGGACTTTTAAAAAATTTATATTATTATTTAAATGGAGCAGATGTGATCTCAAGACCAATTTTTTTTAAAATTATATATATATATATATTATATACACACACACACACATGGGTTAACTGAGGCAACACAACACTAAATAATAGCTTATTCAAAGTCACACAGTCTGTGAACAACAGCAGTTTGCAATCTTGCCCTTCCCTTAAAAAGGCTCAGGGCACCTTACAAAATAAAACATATAAACATTAAGATAACCCCCACAAACCCTTCCCTCCCCCCCAATTCAATCCCCACTGCCACAGACCAGGGAGTGACAAATCCTGGTTTCTTGACAAACTGCTGTTGTTCACAGACTGTGTGACTTTGAATAAGCTATTATTTAGTGTTGTGTTGCCTCAGTTAACCCATCTGTCTGTGTACAGAATGATACACACCTACCCCACTAGGAGGTTTACTATTTAATTAATTAATCAATCAAATTTATACTATGCTCTCCACATTAAGGCTCAGGGAAGCATACAATATGTATGTATATGAACATATTAAGAGCTAAAAAAAAACCTCTTAAACCCCCCCAACACTCTCCCTAGCCCCCCACCAGCCAATCCCACCCAACCCTATCCCTGCCTGACCAAACGGAAAGGTATTTCTTACATCACTTCCAAAAGAGTATTTTATATAACACACACACACGATTACTTACTTTTTTACTCTACCCTTCCCCAAAAGCTTAGGGCAGCTAACAAGAAACAGAAGATACAATTCAATTACATCAAAATTCAACAAACAAAAACCCACCCACTCCAGCCCCGATCACCCCAAACCTCCTACCAAATCCCTATCCCTGCTTCCCAAATGCTTTACTAAAAAGAAAAGTTTTATACCACCTCCCAAAGATGCTCAGGCCCAGATTCAGATGGACCTCCAGGGGAGGGAGTTCCACAACAATGGGGCAGCAACCACGACCACCACCCTGTGGGGGCCTTGTCGTGCGGACAAGAACAACAGGTGAAACCCACAGGAGGGCTTAGTAGGAAAGGTGATCTTTCATATATACAGGGCCCAAGCTGTTTAGGGCTTTAAAGGTCAAAACCAGCACATTGTACTATTCCAGAAAGCTATAGGTAGACAGTGCAGTTTCCCAAGCACTGGTGTATAGGGATGGGCGAACAGAACAGAGTTCGGAAATTCAGTTCGGTTCAGTTTGGTTTGAAATTCGAGTTGGGAAGTTTGGTTCGGTTCAGTTCGGTTTGAAATTCGAGTTCAGTTCAGAAGTTCGGTTCGGTCGACCGAACAGACCGAGTTCGGTTGAATTCTGAACTTCCGAACCAAGTTCGGACATTCAAAACCAGGGTTTTTTTGTGTGTGTTGCCACTAGGGATGGGCGAACAGAACGGAGTTTGGAAATTC
Source organism: Sphenodon punctatus (assembly GCA_003113815.1). NCBI lineage: Eukaryota > Metazoa > Chordata > Lepidosauria > Sphenodontia > Sphenodontidae > Sphenodon > Sphenodon punctatus. The sequence goes on along the minus strand of QEPC01013085.1, from coordinate 1,739,179 downwards.
GGTTTGGTTTGAAATTCCAGTTCGGTTCGGTCGACTGAACAGACTGAGTTCGGTCCGAACTTCCGAACTGCGTTCGCCCATCCCTACTCGTGTAATATGATCCTGGAGACCCATCCCCAAACATAGCTGGGCCACCGCATTCTGCACGAGCTGCAGCTACCAAACAGTTATCAAGGGCATCCCCGCAAATAGCGTATTGCAGTAATCTAGCCTCGAGGGGATGAAAACATGAAGGTCAGTGGACTGTCCAGGTCCGAATCAGAAAGGCCAAAGCCTCCTCACCACCAGATGAAGTTGGCGCTGTCCACTACCACAACCTGAAGACAATGCAAGCCAATAAAGTCCGCATTCACATCTGCAGTGGCAGCAGAGAGAGCGGCATGGAAAGACACAGCAGCAGGAAGAAGCCGGATGACAAGAAAAGAGCCAGTGCCAATGGGGATCTGCCGTGACTTCTCTCACGCATGTCAGGCTGCAAAATCCTACCCCAACACGTGCGAGAGAAGCCGCGGCAGATACCGGTTTGCACCGTCTCTTTCCTGTCATCCGGTTCCTCCCCGCTGCCGCGTATTTCCTCGCCTCTCTCTCTGCCACCACCGCCGCCACAGATGTGACTGTGGCCTCTATTGGTTTGCATTGTCTTTCACCACCTTTATAGCTTTGGTTGGCATGCTGTGCGTTTGGCTATACAACTTAATATTATAAGTCCTTATTGACTACAATACAGGTAAGGGTCTTTCAGACATCAAAAATTCTGGGGGAAAAGAAAAAAGGTGAATAACTGTGGAGTAGGTAGGTTGGAAGGTCAGAGGTTGTGGTGCAGCAGCAGCCAGTCCACATTGGTGTACATGGGCACACACCCATCCCCCAGGCATCCCCATACACAGAGCAACCAGTGTTTTCGCCATTTGCTCCATGCATGGGCAATGGGTGGAAGTGGGTAGGCATGCAAGAAAAAGAAAATACCTGCAAAAACAGGAGGGCAGGTGTCATCACCACAATCTTCCCCCCCAGCACCAGGGATCACAAACTGGGGAAACAGCTCTCCTCCCCCACCAGGGAGGCATGCATGTTTCAAGGGAATGAGCACACACCCGCCCGCCCACCCACCGCCACTGTACCAACAAGACTCGCCCACACATGCCCACGCAGCAGACCTGCGTGGTCATGCATGGGTGCATCTCATGTAAAACAGGCCATAGAATTAAAACCAGGAACAACCGTTACAGCAAATGCAAAAAAAAAAAACCACCCACAGTAACCAATGGAGCAAACTGTGAAAAATGGAACTCTGAAAGACTGGAACCAGTCAATATCCTTTAAAATTACAAAAAGTGCAGCCAGATCATCCTCAGCACTAAGAAACATAGGCAATCTAGCTGACTCAGCAGGGTTAAGTCAGCTTTGTAAAGACACAAAGCAAGCATCACTAAAAGTTGAGTAAAACACATTTGAAAATTAACATGCAGGAATGGGGAAGCTTCCTCATAGAGCACATGCTTCTGTGTGGGGAGCCTGTAAACAATATGCAGTACAGTGAGGACAAGTTCCTCTCGATGGTTCTTCTTACGGAAGGACCTCCTCCACACGAGTCTGAGTAACACAGAGAGGGAATTACAGTAAGGATGTTGCAGTATACGAACTGCTTTATCACATAGTTCAGAGGTGGGGGGGGGGGGGCAGAAGGGAATCCCTAGATTGATTTACTATGTGGTACAGCCGTGTAGACATCACAAAACCAAGAGTGTAGCTGGATGGGAATAAAGATCGAGCCCCCACTCCCCTCTCCTGACTCCCCTGGTTGTTGGGGGAAGGGGGTTATATGTGATGGAGACAAAGTAGTTCAGGTGATAGTGTGGACAGAGCCGCTTAGGGAATTAGCTCAGTTCCTGCCCACACAAAAATCAATAATTTTCTATCCTTTGTGGGGCACACAAGAATCACCCCCAATAGGATATAGCACCAATAGTGCCTCATGGCAAAGCACTAGGCCCTTGATGGGGCTGTCAGCCAATAAATCAAAGGGTTTTGTTTAATTTCTATAGGGTCTAACACCCCAGGGCTCTAACGCACTCCCAGCTTCCACTTCTCCCCTCAATAGCTATGCCCCCCACCATGTTAGCACAGCTTCTCCCAATAAGTGAGTCCCCAGACATAAAGTATAAACCTAAAGTTCTCCCCTACTGGGTACCCTATTTCTTAATATAAGCCCATGGGCAACATAAAGTCACCGAGTCAGATTCCAGGCTCTGGGTTCTTCCTGGCTTTTTGAATGCAGGCAATCCTTGGCTCACCTCTAAACAATATAGGTAAACACAGTTTCAGTTCTTCATGAACCATGTACCAAAGCAAAGTTCTACCTCCCACTCCCATGATGTCTGCAAAGGTCCAGGGAGACTGCAAATTGGAGACTTACTGCCTTGCTTCTTGACAGGTTTTAGTCTTGCATTGCTCAGCAGCCTTCCTCCTGAAGCTCCTCCTTTCTTCTGGCAAGCTGCCTGTTTATGAACTCCTCCCCTTCCAGGATAATTACAGCCTTTTCCCCAGCCCGCTACACCTGTTGTGAGCTAGGCTAGAGTCTTAGTCAGTTATCTACAAAGCTTCAGACCCACCTGTCTTCAATTAAGGCTGCAGTAGTTTGGTGGCAGCTTGCTTGTCAGTGTACCTTAGCTCTGTTGGGTTGCTTTGCTACTCTGTTACAAATAGCTTTTATTTGACCAATGCAAATTGCAGGAGAGGACTATTAGTCCTGGGAGGAAGAGACAGGGGGTGTGGGTTAAGGGGCTGGCTGCGCCCCTGCCATGATGACATGGCACAGGCAGGTGAGCTGAGCATATGCAGACTTTCAGGTCACACTGGCCCTTCCTCAGGCAAGTAAATGGTCAACATCTGAAGGCCCCCTAAGCCAAGATTACAGAGCTAGGGTTCTGGCCCATTTTTTTCAAAGCCACAAAACCCCCTTTTTTCTGTGTACCATTTGTCAGGTACCGCTTATCACAGAAAAGTCTCAAATTCCGTCAGGGGCGTAGCTGTCCTAGGGGACCACCCTGAGGTGGGCGGGGCACAAAGCCTGCCCTGTTGCAGCATGGCTGGATGGAAACTGAGCTGAGTGGGAGCAGAAGTGCCTGCAGCATGCGTACAACCCACCTAGCAGGCGGCACAAGACAGAGCAAGCACCAGTGGGGGCGGCACAAGGCAAGCAGCACATCTGCAGTCTCCAGGGCTCAGGCGCAGCAACTGGGGGGGACAGGCACTGGGGGGGGAGAGGATGGTGATGGGGGCGGGGTCCCAATCCATTTCTTGCACCTGTGCCCATTCCAAACTAACTATGCCCCTGAGTTCTTTTCTGTTTCCACAGTGATTTTTCCCGAGGCAAAATTTGGGTCTCTTTCTCATGGTTCCCACAAGATCTGGAAACAGGGTGGGAAGTAATAATCGTAGAAATGGGAGAAATTACAGGGTTATCTAGTCTAGCCCAAGCATTAAACAGGATCCACAGGATCTACACCAGCCCAGAGAGATGCCTATCTAACCTGTTTTTAAAGGCCTCTAGTGACTGGAGCCTATACAACTTTCCTTGGCAAATTACTTCACTGTCTTAGTGCCTAATTGTTTTGAGAGACAGAAAATCATCCTAATGTTTAAAATAAATCCTTCCTCCTTTAATCTAAACTCTTTTAGTTTCTTCCTGAATTCAAGGTATGAAGAATCTTCTTGCTTTCATTTATAATCAAGAATGATTGTCTGATTATAGAAATCCAACAGCACCCGAGTGATTTCCGATCCGGCGAGAAGCATCTAAAATCCCTCCCATGGGAGTTTCCCCAAGCCGGATTTTTAAGCTGCAGGAGAAATGTCTCCCATGTAAAAATGCCTTTAGTTTCGACTCAGATCCCCCTGGAATGAACAAGATTAAAAGTGGTGATAAGGGCGGCTAATACCATTGCTAAACTGATGGATGATAGCCACTGCCATTTTGTTTTAGTGCCACCTGCTGGAGCTTCAGCCCATTGAGGTGTGCTTCAAGAAGATGCCGGGTTCATCCAGTCTGGACTTGAGTGGTAGAGGAAATGGCATGAATAAATAAATAAAATTAAATAGTCCGGCACCTACCAACAGAATGCCAAGCTCCATTTACAAATCAGCAAGTAGTTTGCCGACTTGCTAATAAAATTAATTGCAAGGAGTTGGCATGTCTCCAAACAAGCACTGCTCATCCCCTTCATTATCACAAATCTTTGCTGTGACTTCTTAATCAACTCTTCATTCATATTTCTATAGACTCTCTTTTGCTTACATTTACGGAAAGATTGATGTAAACATAGTTTATGCTCAGCAGTTATTTTGCATAAAATTTAAAGCTGCAGCAAGCAGTTTTGCACAATACTGGAATTTGGATTGACGGGAGGGTGGCAGGGGAGCTAGAGAAGTAGAAAGAGAAAAAGGCATTCACCCTCAGGGCTCTCATGAAAACAAGTAGATTCCAGTGCCACCTTTCCCGGTTTAACTCTGTAATTAAGTTTATTTAATTTTACGTAATTTAATTTAAATCAATTAATAATAATAATAATAATAATAAATAAATAATTAATAAAATGTACTGCGTGTGCACAAAATGGTCACCGAACCATTCTGCGCATGCGCCCCCTTTTATAAAATAGTGGCAGCAGTATCACTGCCATTTTGGAAAAAGGCCGTCAGTCTGCACATGCACAAAATGGTCACTGAACATGTGTAGACTGGCGGCCCTTTTCCAAAATGGCAGTGACACTACCGCCGCCATTTTGGACCACTGCCATTTTTCACAGTCCGGTGGCTATTTTGCGCATGTACAGTTAAAAAAAAATTTATTTTAGAACCAAACCGAAAAAGGCTTATTTCAGTTCAGTATGTATTCATCCGTAATGACCCATTCCACGCAGTTATAGATTTAATCTGAATCCAAATTTGCACCCCTAGTTTCCAGTGCCCCTTCCACATCTTGATGTTGCTGTTCCTGGTATCTCACTCTCCTCATTAAGTGCTGCCTGGAGCTGGAAGGGTTGAAGAAAGAGGAGGTGATGTGGGGGAGTGGTAGCAAAGCATTTCTTTCTGCTCCTCAGGGGTTAGGTTACCCAGGCAAACTGTACGCATTACTTGCCACTGGGGAGAAAGGAGTGAGACAGGAATGAGATATAAGTGGGTCCCAGGCTTCTCTATGGCCTTGGGTTGCCTTGCCACTCATTCAGATTTTACCCCAACCGTTAGACATTCAGGGCCTGTGTTCAGGCAGGCTTCTTAAGTCTCTGGGAATGGAGTGAAGGTGTGGGGGTGCCTTTAAAAAAAACAAAACAACTCTTTCCTTCCTGTTGGCTCAAGTGAACCATTTCATTTTGCTGATGAAAACGGGGAAGATGGGCGTGTGGGGAAAAGACGGTCTATAACCGGGTGGCTAAACTGTGGATCAGAACTTCACCAGGGTGGTATGGGATGGCCATCCCCCATTCCCTCAACAAACCCTTCTCCCCTTTCCCCAAAAAACCCACCCCACCCCCCTCTATCTACGCCAGACAACCCTGCTCCCACCTCATCTCCCTCATCCCCCCTCTCATTGGAGGGTGATTCCCAATCTCCATGCCCCAAGGGCCAACCCAGTTGCTCTCACTGGCCACGAGCACTTCATCCCCATTACTCATCCTCCTGCTCTCACCAAGGGAAATAGCCCACTCCCCACAACCAATGCCCAACTCCAGTAGCAAGCAGACCCCAAATAACTGCCACAAGGATATAGTAGCCACCCAAAAAAAACAGCATAACCTCCTCCTGGCCACCCAGACCCCACCAAGGGTCACGCCCAAGGGTCTTTTAGCATGGCCCTTTGGTGTGCGGCCTGTGGTGTGCATCTGCGGTGCTGCCTCCCTATCAAGACTGGAAGTGTGTGTGGGGCCGAAGTCCCCAGCCCCACCTCCTCTCCTTCTGCCACTGGGAGGGGGGGAGATGACGTCCTTAGGGGGCTCTGGGGTTCCCCCTCACCTCCCCCTCACTAGGAGTCTCTGGCAACCAAGTCTCTGTTCCGAGGGAATGGATGGGGCAAGCCCTCACAGCTCACAGCCCCCACGCCAAGATGGAGACAGCAGCAGCAGCAATTTATCATAGAGTTATAAGGGTAGATAGGTTTATTGGCTTTATTTTTATTTTTTATGATTGTGTTTTCCTTCCCCCCCCCTTGTGAAACTTTTAGTTTTGGTCTGTTTTCTTTTATTTCTTTTGTTCCATTTGTTTTAGGTTCCCTGTTCTTTCCCTTCCTCTGATTGATTGATTGATTGATTGATTGATAATATCCTGCACACCTCCTGCAGCAGACAGCTCGTGGTGGTTTATCCATGTACCATGTTCATCCCAGTAATGCACATGCACAAAATGGCCACTGTAGCTATTATACCCATGTGCAGCCCTCTTCAAAGAGGATGCCAGTAGCATTGGCACCATTTTAGAAAAGAGCAGCCATTTCACGCATGTGCAATAGGACGAACTCGGTATACGGTAAGCAATGCACAGTAAATCGGTATATGGTACCTGGTAAATCACGGTAAAGGATACACAGTAAATTGAGGCAAATAAAGAAAAAAATTGACCAGGAAAGTGTCAAGAACCAGGGGGGTTCTCAGTTATAGATTCTCGCTAAAAACGAGTTGAGAACCATGAATCTCAGTGAGAATTGAGAGAAAATCAAAGTTGAGTTTCAGCCCTGTTATAAATACTTAAGTCATAAACTGTGCTGAAGTTTAATTCATTCCTGTTTGGAAAATAAATCTGAGATCCTCAGAATAAATAACGTGTTTGTGTGTGAGCACACATGCTCATGGTGTTAGTTTGTGGAGTGTGTGTAAAGAGAATGCCTTTGACTAGATCAAAGGATGGTAGTAGGATTGCTGCCATCACCTTTAATAAACTTGGGAACTGTGATACGGCCTAATCTGTTCCCATAAATTGAAAAAAGTCGTGATAGCAAAAATGAATAAGAAAGGAGTGAACCAGTAGGCAGGAGTATAATTAAAAAAAAGCTCCCTTTATCTAAAAATTTCATTAAAAACAAAGAAACACTCAAACACGCAAAGATATATAGGACATAAGTTTTAATTAAAGTGCAGCTGCTGCTTTACTGGCTCGGCACGGAGTGCACATTTGTCTGCAAACACCCAAACAACTGTCGTCCAGTCTGTGGCAGCTCTAACTCTCACATTTCTAAATATCCCTGTGCTCGCCACTACCCCAGAGCTCAGTGAAATACTAAGCTCATCAGACCTTACCTGGACACTGGAAATGAAGCTGGCCCAGCTAGTTAATCTTCCAGTTCAAACTCCAAGTTCTGATGTATATTAAATCTATAGAGATTGAAAAGAATTGTGAATGTGGCCTCCAGTCACAGGTGTAAAAATAAGGCAATCTCATACCCAATAACTTTCAAATCAGAGTAGCATCCATAGAACTGTCCCAGAAGGTGAGATTTCAGATTACCAAGTTTTCAGAGTAGAGTGGCTCCAGGTGATTGTGTCTTCTCTTTCTGTAAAGACCGTTTTCACTGTACTGGAGGAAACAGTGAGTATGTGAGAAATGTATTTATTTACTTATTTATGTATTTATTTTAGTCAATTTCTGAGACACGCCCCCCCTCCCCCCCCTCCTGCCTATGGAAGCTTGGGGCAGCGTTCAACATATCAAAACCATATAAAATACAAAAATAATCAATAAATAATCAGAAATACAATAAATATATAAAATAACTGTAAGAACCCACAAGGCGGAGGAAAAAAAAACATCCTCATCCCTAACCCCCCACCCATCACCCTCACCAAAAGCCTGGCAGAACAGTCAGGTCTTACACTGTCTCCAGAAAGAGGGAAGGTTCGGGGCCAAGCGGACCTCCGTCGAGAGGGAGTTTCACAGATTTGATGCAGCCACTGAGAACGCCCTCCTCCTCATCATCATCATCCAAGAAATCCAGGGGACCCCAAGGAGGATGACCGCAGGGGCCAACCCAGAACTCAGGGTGTGAGGCGATTCCAAGGCCATAAAGGGGAATGCATCTACTACTCTCTAAGGCAGGGGTGGGGAACATTTTCCTTCCCAAGGGCCACTTTGAAAATGAATACAAGCTCCAGGGACCACGTAGACATTGGGTATGGGGGTGCTTAAGGGGTCTAGGTTGGGGAAGGGAGAGGAGGTTCCAGACCAGACTATGGACCTGTGCCATGGATCCATCCCATATCCTTGTGTGTATGCCCTCATCTTTGCTCCAGTACCCTGAGCTCAGTTTTTCAGTGGTTGGAGGTAGGAACTGGATCCAGGGGCCAGATCCAAGAACTGGAAAGGGGCCACATAAAAACTAACCACAGACCACATTTGGATCCTGGGCCTGAGGATCCCCTCCCCTACTGTAAAGTTGGGGAGGAAAGGCCTATGGGCACCTTTGCCACTTCCACCGCTCCCTGTATCTTTAAGGTGATGGAATGTGGCTGGCTGCTTGTCTCTGGTGTGTTGGGATGAGTGTGCAGAGAAGGTCTCCAGCTGTGAGAGGGCTGTGGAGTGGTGGGGAACTGAGGAATGGCCTGGGATTAGTAAGGGAATGGTGGGATGGATGGTGAGGAGCTGGATCTTGTGTTGGACGTGTGGGGGCTGCTGGGAACAAAGCCAGAAAGAATGATGTGGCACATCCAGTCCCCACCAGACTGGAGGGCCCTTGACAATCCCCTCCCAGTATACTCAGAGACTTGGGGCTTGCCCAAGTGAGCCTTGCTCATGAATAGCTGTTCCACAGATGCAAACTTCAACATTCGCCACAAGGAGATGTGTAGTGTGGTTCTCCTGTGCTTATCTCTCCTCACTGGATACTCCAAGCCAGCTGGGTTTGGGTCTTCAGATGAATGTAGGCCTCACTAGTGTAATTGTTGCTGCTCTTTTCTAATATTTGTTTTATAGCCCAGCTACCAGGTGAGCAAAATCCTTCCCAATAGTTGTTCCTGTGACCAATGACGCTGACAGAATGACACTCAGGGGGTAGAGGGTGGGAAAGCAACTTTGCCCTGCCTCTTTTGACGCGTCTTTCTGACATGATGATACCCCTTTTCTGACCATCACAATGTCATGATTAGAGCTGAAACATATATTCACTGCTATCCAGTATCTGGCTGGATATTATGGATAATACCATTATCCACTGGTATCCATTCGTATCCAGTATCCTCTCAGATACCGAGTGGTATATCCGGGTTAGTATGCACTGGCTATCCAGTTAACCAGATTATTGTTTAGTGAATTACTGTCTAAATATCATTTGACATCTTTAGTTTTTACTCTCTTCCTCTATCTGGCTGGTTTGGTTAGGTTAAGCGGTAAGTGGTAATTGGGTAAACGTGGTAGTTGCCAAATGGTAACATCTGGTATTCCGGTTTGGCGGTTAACCACCATGGTTCCAAAATAGTTACCAAATAACTATCAAGCTATCCAGAATACTGGATATTAACCATGGATACATTTTTTGCTATCTGTTTCAGCTCTAACACTCAGGGCCAGGTAAGGGGGTACAACTGACACCTTCTTATGCTCCCGTCCCAGCTCCCATGCCAGTGATTCAGCTTACTTGTGACGGGCCGGCCAGCTCTTCCAGCACATGTTCATTAGCAGGTCCTTTGACTTACACAGTCCCAGATGCAAGACCAAACTTGCTCACCTTGGTTAGGTTACACAAAGGATTACTAGGATAACAAAGCATCCTTTGTTCAGCTCATGCTCTCTAGCCCCAATGAACCACGAGTACAATTTGCACTATCAGAAACCATTTCCTTTCTAGGGCAAATGCTTGATTCATTTGTTCGCTGTCTTGCACTACCTAAAATTTGAAATAGAACATGCAATACATTTGCTTTTAGGAGAATTGGATCATTTAAATATGCCCAAAGCATATGCAAATACACAGCCCTGGCTTCCCCAATAAGCTTCCCCCATCTTTACCAGTGTTCTTTTCCAAACACCACCCATCTCATCAAGCTTACAAATGGAATTAAGAATTCACCGATAAATGCTGAATTCCCAAGCTGAGGAGTTATGCTTTGGGGAGAGCTTTCCTGAATCCTGATGCTTATCTGATAGCCAGATTCCCTGTTAGTAAGGCAGAGGGCTATCATCACATAAAGTGAAGGAGGGATTCAGTCAGAGCTAGCATTACAGTATAGTAACCTTCCCTTGTATGGCTTTGCCAAGTCTTCAGGGGTGCAGACTGCAGAATGGACAGGAGTGGGGTGCTTTCTCCAGGGTTCCAATGGCAAGGCTGAAGCCTCTCATCCTGCTTCACCAGTCACAACAACCCAAACAAATACCCATATCCCATTCCTCACCTTATCGAACTACTAACTCAACCTACACTCACAGCTCCATTCTTTACATCCTTAGCATCGCTTTTGCTGCCCCACTGATGCCAGTATCTCTGCACACACTGTGATCCCCATCATTCCCAGAAAGCTCCTCCCCTCCCTCTACTTGGGGTACAACAGACAAGGTCGGTCTTAAGCAGGGTCACTAGGGGCCAATAGGGGCACTTCAGGAAGGCCAGTCCTGGTAGCCTCAGGTCTGTCCAGCAGTCCTGCACCTCTCAGCCCCCAAGGTGGCTGCTTCCTGTAGGGTCCTCCCACCGCTCCCTTCATTTACTGGGGTGGGGAGCACCAGACTGTCAATTACTCCAGTCCAGTGGGGCTATGGAAGATGGAGCTATGGGGGTCTCATGTTTTGTTTTTGCCCTGGTTTCCACAAATTCTAAGGCTGGCCCTGACAACAGAGCAAAGTACCATCATCACCAAATTAATCTCCCTATAAAGGACCGGTGTTAAACTCATGTACCACTTACTTATGCCTTCAAAAGTGGGCTAAAGCAAATTGTAGGCTTCATGATGGCCTTTTTAACCAGTGAGATTCCACATTTGGCAAAATCTTAGAACATTCCAAAAATGTTGGAATGGCTGCAAAGTAGAACAAAGTCAAGTTGGAGCTTGATTAATTCTCCTCTTGCTTGTTTTGCACTTTAAATTGATCTCTTGTCCTATTCCAAACCTTTTGATTAATGCACCCGCATGAATTCTGGAAAATATTAGTATATTGCAGTGTGGGATGCTACCCTGGCAAAGACATGGTCTTGAGTAAGTATAAGGCACTCTTCATCTCTGATTTTTTCAATACGTTCCCTTTTATCATTATTTATCCATTTCTACCTACAATATTTTTTACAGCAGACAAGTCACCAGTGTCCTCCATAAATCTCTGCATTTGGATTTGCCAATAAATTTTCTCTGAGGTTTTGTTAAGAGAAGGTTAGCGCAAATTTAATTATTTCCCAAGGATTCTAAACCTTCCTGTTCGTCTACGGCACACACATGTCAAGGAAAACTCCCAAATAAAGACACTGTGTTCAAATACATTACCTACTTGTGGTAGACAAGTCTACTGGGGAGACAATGAATTGTATTTTTCCATTCTATTGTAAGAGTCTCTTTCATAATGAGAAACAAACTCTGTCACAGAGAGAGCAGAGCTATCAGTGTAAAATGTGTCATATATGGAGGCTTAACCAAACTTATGATACATAGAGATTCACTTTCCCATTTAGAGTTAGCTGCTCAGAATTTCTGGAATAAAGGACGTTAAAGAACAGTGGTGTTTCAGAGTATGGGGCATCCATTGTGTTCTTTGGAGTCATGGTATTCTGAAACAAGGGGTGCCCATTATGTTCTAAGGAGCTTGGAGTTCTGAAATAAGGATTGTCTGTTACGTTCTATGAAGCTACAAAGTTCTGAAATAAGAGACATTCTTTTAGCATAAGGGGACATCTGGAAATCCTTTTATCTCATTATACACTCAGAAGAAGAAAAGAAGATTCTGGACGTTTTGAAGCATTCGTACTGATGGGTGTTTTGAACTGAACCTTCTAAGGCAGAGAGGCCGCATCGAGGAGGTGCCTTTCGGCCTGCCAAAGTCCAGTGTTCCATGAGAAAAACAGCATGCTCCCATTTCCTATTGTTCTCAGTGGCCTCTCCCACACAAAAACCTGCTCCAACTGGAGGAGTACAATCGAGAGTAGAAGCTCACGATGCTTCTTAAATCACTTGTGGGTGGTAGGAATTTCAGCAATAGTGGAGGGACACCATAGCATGTAGAATGACCTGTAATAGGGACAGATGGTGCAGATGCACCAGAGCCAAGAGCATGGGGGGCCCAACCTCTCTGGTGCAGTTGTGTTGTCTGTTGCTCGGAGGCTGGTCGGGGGTTCCATTCCAGCCCAGAGAGTGACTACACCAGGACTTCACCTCCCATTGTCTCAACCAAGACCAGTTCCAGACATGAGCGTGTGGAGTGAAAATTGAGGGCGCATCTGCCGTGTTTTGAAAGTGCAGTGGAGGCATTCTCTGGTGTTTCTCTGTGGGCCATCTATTACACTGCTGGTGGCATTAAATGCTATGAGCGAATCCTGAGGCTCAGCTATGTCATACCCTACCGAATGGGGAAGCACATTAATGGGATTGACCTCTACTCAAACTGTACCTGATCATCATACCAATTATATTATATCAAGATTATTGAAAATTATGCAGTTAATATCACTCTTTAAAAATCATGTTCAACACACTGGAGATTATTGATTTGAATGTCAGCAACTGTGACTTTTATGACTATTTCCAAGCTGAAGAATATGACACCCTCTGTAGCCAAGTGAACTCTCATTTGAAGTAGTAGCTTTTACACAGGCCCCAATCCTCAAAATGCTGCATTGGTGCATGCGCCATTCACGTCAATAGTGGTTAGGCTGTTGCAGCACTCTGAGGACTAGAGACTTCTTTATCTAAAACCCACCAATAAAATAAATGGGATTCTCAAGAGAATCGTGGACTTGTAGGACTTGAAGAGACTTCAAGGGCCATCCAGTCCAACCACCTATACAAAGGCAGGATTTGCTGTATGTAAACCACCACAATTGATGTTTGTCTAGACTTTTTCTCCACTGCAAGAGATTCAATTTTTCTCTTGACAACTTGTTCTATTCTTTCAGACTGAGGCCGCTTTTAGACGAGCTGTGCGCGATTGCGCATATTTTGAAACGTCCGCATGATCTAATTAGACGAGATGGAAGTGGGTTATTATGTGCATATTAGGGCGGTGGCGCATTTTTAAAGTCCATTAATTAAATAGCTCGATTTAAGCTATTTAATATGCGCATAATAACCCACTTCCGTCTCATTGAATTAGATCATGCGGACATTTCAAAATATGCGCAATGGCGCTGCGCCATCGCGCGCTGCTCATCTAAAAGCGGCCTAAGACCGTGATCCAGCTATGGGAGTCCCGGACCTGTACTGACAGTGGGGGCAAATGTGGAAAGACAGAAACTGTGCCAAATCCACGTAACTGTTTTTTGCACGTGCTGGCTGGCCCCAGCAATTATAGGGCCAGGGAGACCCTCCCAGGAATCAGGGATTTCCAGAGTCACCGGAGAAGGGGGGGTGTACTGTGCTGGTGGGGGGCATCAGGACATAATAGTACTAGGAGATAAAGCAGCAGGATCCAGGTCTTGACTCTTACCCTGTGTGCACTGTGCAGAAGGATGGTTGTGGGAGGGTGGAGGGAGAACCCAGCAATCGCCGGTGGCCCTGCAAATGGGCGGGGCCTGAGCCTCATGTGAAGGTCTGCTTCCTTCCTAGCCTCCCAGCTACCCTAAAGCACATGCGCTGCTAAAACCCGGCCCTCGTCCCCTATCCCTAATGTGTGCTCCACCCTCGCTAGCACAGTGATCACCAGGCAAAACCCTCACTCACCACCAGCACAACAATCCTCCCCACAACAAATCCCACATCCTCTTCCAGTATGGCAACTGCTTATCCCCTTTGGCACAGCAGTCCCCCTTGCAATCCATCGTCCCCTCTCTTTTGACAGCACAGCAAGCTCCCCCACTTCCCTCAGTGTTCCTGGCTGCCCATCAGGGAGCCCCTGCTGCCCCTGGGTCTTCTCTGCACACCCAACATGGGATGTCCCACTCCCATGCAAATGGGATGCCAGGCAGTGGGCACTATTGGGGCATGCACAAAGGACATGTGCAATGGCAACCCAGTGAGGTTAGGTACAGGAGTGGACGGAGGCATTTGCTCGAAGTCCTGTCCCCCTGACACAGGGGGCATAGCCAGTGTTGCTAGCAGGGGAGAGGGAGTGGATATCCCCTGGGCGCTGATATTAGCCTGGCTGCCTTGACGCTCCCAACATGCATCACTAGTGGGAAGAAGGGGAATCTGCTGGAGACAGAAGCTTCTGTGCTACCCTTATGCGGACGCATGGGGAAACCTGGATCACTGTCTTGGAATAATATTTAACCTAAATCTGGTTTTTTGCTAATATTTAACCTAAATTTATCTCCCTGTAAATTAAGACCAATGCTTCCTCCTGCCCTAACCTCAGTGGCAATATATGGCAACACTTTAACTATCTGAAAGCTATCAAACTCATCACCTTCATCTTCTTTTCTCTTGACTCCTTTGGACTTCTTCTATATTTCCATTTCAGACCCATTATCATAATTTTTCTGCTATCCTCTGAATCTTCTCTAAATTTGTCTATGTCTTTCCTAAAATGTGACCAAAACCAAACCCAGTACTTCAGAGAGTGAGTCAGAGTTGTGAAGAATTGGGTTCGTGATGTTACCACCTTTATTCTAATTATCATTCTCACTGCTTTTAGATTATGTGCTTTTCTTTCTTGTTCTTTTGAGCTGGGTGAACAAGATTCACTACATCATTTCCTGACCCAAAATCAAAACCTATCTCATGTGCATGAAATTTTAAGGTTGTCTTCACTCAGGATCTCCACTGTCTTTTTTTCTGGGCTAATCCAATGAGAAAGAGAGGATCAGACTTTCATTTGGGGCATAGTTTGGGGTTGTTGTTTTTTTTACAGCTACAGGTTGCTCCCTTTCATGTTATCAGAGAAGATAATTTTATCTTTTACACATATAGCTAGACAAGTTCTGCCATGTAAGAATCTTGGGAAGTTTTTTTTTCCTTTTTCTTATTTATATATCCTATTCATTTTATTTTCTATTAGCCTCCAGTGCACAGCAGTTTATATGAAGTTCTTCAAATCATGGCTTAACATTAACCTTAGAATTATGTTTTTGTCTTCATGTCTTGGCCAGCAAACCTAATTTAATCTAATTTATCTGTTCTTGTTCATCTGGAGAGCTTTGCAAAAATGAATGGTGTCAACTAGTGAGAGAAGGGAAGTAATAAACGTTCATTTTTCTGTTAACAAATATGTGTTGGTGAACAAGGATTTATGCAAGTCATTTGGGGACCAGGATATTTATTATTTAATTGCCTCTGCAATTTGATAGGAATCTTACTGGTTTTCCATTGTTGTTATTGCCAGGACTGGTAGACTGCAGTTGTTTTTTGTTTTCTGTTTCCCCACCCAAACTTGGAAGGAGAAGCCCTTAGTAGTATGTTATATAGCTGCAATAAACATTAGTATATGTGTGCATTATGTTGCCCTCTATGGAACATAAAGAGAATTGATCCACTGGATGTCAAACTCCCTATGAATGAGAGCTAATGGAGATTCTCCTTCAGGTCAAACAGACTTTTGCTTTCGAAGAAATGGAATCTGAATCTTGTCTCTGATGTCATCATGATGTTCCAAGAACATCACAGGAACAGCATTAGATTCCTAGGTGACCAGGGATCTTCTATGCAGACATGCTCCTGATGCCCTCTCTGGTCCAGGGGGCTACTTGGCAGTGATGTTTTTGGCCTTCACCTTTTGAGGGGAGGTGGTTTTAGGTGCCTGCCACTTCTGCATACCCACCTGGTATGGTAGCTGGGCTTCATAAGCAACCTGTCCACTCTGTTATGCCACAAATCATACCATGGTCTGCAGAACAGTGGTGAATTATGAGTCTATGGTGAGCAGTCCATAGCTGGCATATACAACTGGCCATGGTCACAGAAAAGCAGGCTTCAGTCTCTGTTGCTGTCAGCACTAGGGATGTGTGAACAGACCAGAGTTTGGATGTTTGGATGTTCAGACTAAAAACTTAGTTCGGGTTCGTGGGTTTGCTCCTGTGGATTTCGGACCCCCCCATAACATTCAAAAAGTTGAATCATGCCTGGAGACTTGGGGTGCTCCAAGGGGGTCCATGGGGGCATGGCAGGCTGTCAGAGACACAGCAGCAGCAGCAGAGATGGGGAAGGCTTGGGGCTTGGCACCCCGGGTTGCCCAGTCAGGCAGACTTGGTGCTTGGCCCCGGGGGTGCCCATGGGGGCATGGCTGGCCATCTGAGACCAAGAAGCAGCAGAGGCTGGGTGTTTCAGGCTGCCAGGCCTCAGTGGAGCAGTGGATGGCACTCCTACTTGGTTGGGTGTTCCAGACTGGCATTATACTTGACCAATCTCAAGAAGCTCTATTGAAAATTGGTCAAGCCTTCCCGGTGGTAAATCTCATGGACACCCAACCCCCACCCCCTGTGCACTCAGCCAAGCTAATGCCCATCTACAAGAGGGAGGAGAAAATGGCTGATGTGCAGTACCACCAGCAGCAGCAGACATTGGATTGCCAGGGCACAATAACTGCAGCTGGCATCCCTACTTAGCTGGGCATTGCAGGCTGGCTGGCATCGGTGGAGCAGCGGCAGAGGCCCGGCTAGGGTTTGGTGGATGGCACACCTATTCAGCTGGGTGTTGCAGGCTGCCTGTCAGAGCCCAGCCTTGAACCCATGGCCCTTGGGGTGCTGGAGTGCCTTTTAGTGCCCTGCACAACCTGGTGGGCCTGTGGGTGTGCTGATTCTCCATTGCTGTCTTCCCTTGTGTGGTTGCTCCTTATGTGCCACGCCCTTCCCCAGCTGTAACCGCTTGCCCTAGTTATGCCCCCCAGCTTCCTGATTGGCCACAGGAAGTATGTAAGCCTTGGTGTGGCCACAGGAAAATGTCTCTTACCTCCCCTGCACTTCTTGTCTGTTGTGGCTAATTATTGTAGTTGTGGTATGTCAGATGGGCCTTCCCCAGTTCCCCTGTGTGCATTGATTCCCATTCTCTCCCCCCCCCTTAAGTATTGGGTGACTGTGAATCGTTGTGTACCCTGCTTCATGGGAATCCTCTGCTTGGTTGTTCCCCTGCTTCAGGTGAACCATTGTGTATTATTTCCCCTTGCCCCTGTGTGAGCCCCTTGTGTATTGTTTCCCTTTGCCCCCATGTGAGCCCCTTGTGTATTGTTTCCCTTTGCCCCCATGTGAGCCCCTTGTGTATTGTTTCCCCTTGCCCCCATGTGAGCCCCTTGGGTACCGTGGTTCTCCCCCGCCCCCCGCTCCATGTAAGCCCGTTGGGGACTGTGTTTTTTTTCCCCTGATCCATGTGAGCCCCTTGGGGACTGTGGTTTTTCCCCACGCTCTGTGTGAGCCCCTTGGGGACTGTGGTTCCCCTCCCGTTCCATGTGAGCCCCTTGGGGACTGTGGTTCCCCCCCTGCTCCATGTGAGCCCCTTGGGGACTGTGGTTTTTTTTCCTGCTCCATGTGAGCCCCTTGGGGACTGTGGTTTTTCCCCGTGCTCCGTGTGAGCCCCTTGGGGACTGTGGTGTGCCCCCCTGCTCCATGTGGGCTGCTTGGGGACTGTGTTTTTTTCCCCTGCTCTGTGTGAGCCCTTTGTGTAAAGTGTTTCCCCCCCTCTCCTTGAGCCCCCTGCTTGGTGTGAGTC
This sequence comes from Sphenodon punctatus, assembly GCA_003113815.1. Taxonomy (NCBI): domain Eukaryota; kingdom Metazoa; phylum Chordata; class Lepidosauria; order Sphenodontia; family Sphenodontidae; genus Sphenodon; species Sphenodon punctatus. The sequence continues at coordinate 1,721,429 of QEPC01013085.1, read as the reverse complement.
CCTGTTTAGTTGTTCCCCCACTCAGTGTGAGCCTCTTGCTTATTGTTTCTCCTGCTCAGTGTGAGCTACTCCCACTAGAGTCTGTCTCAGTGGGATCTCCCTATTTTGAGCCCTCACTACCTTCTCTGAGGTGTGGCTAGCCTTCCTGCTCCCTCTGCCTATCTCGCTTCCTCATTTCTCTCTCTACCTCGATGATGAGCCAGCAAGTCATGGACATTTCAGCTTCTCGCTGAAATACTGTTCCCCTGGCATTGGGAACTGGCTGAGAGGTTCTATTGATGCTTCCCTTCCTATCTTCTTAGCGGCCTCCCTGGGCCCTGATTCCTCAGACCCATGACACTGCCAGGCATCGGTGGAGCAGCAGCAGAGACCCGTCCAGGACTTGGTGGCTGGCACCCCTACTCTGTCAGGTGTTGCAGGCTGCCAGGCATTGGTGGCGCAGAGGCAGAGGCCCAGCCAGAGCTTTGTGGCTGGCACCCCTAATTGGCTGGGCATTGCAGGCTTCCATCCTACTCACCGGATCTCAACAAGCTCTTCTGAAAATTGGTCAAGCCTTGCCCAGTGGTGCATCACGTGGCCACCCAGTAGCAGACATGGATTGCTGGGGCACAGTACCCGTGGTACAGCAGAGGCAGCAGAAGAAGCAGCAGCAGACATTGGATTGCTGGAGCACAGTACCCGTGGCAAAGCAGAGACAGCATTGGCAGCAGCTGCAGACATTGGATTGCCAGGTCACAGAACCCATAGCACAGAAGAGGCAGCATTGGCACCAGCAGCAGCAGACACTGGATTGCCTGGTAGCAGAACCCATGGCATAAACATCAGAGGCAGCATTGGCAGAAGCAGCAAACACTGGATTTTTGGGGCACAGAACCCATGGCACAGACAGCAGAGGCAGCATTGGCAGAAGCAGCAGCAGACATTGGATTGCTGGGGCACAGAACCCATGGCACAGACAGCAGAGGCAGCATTGGCAGAAGCAGCAGACATTGGATTGCCCGGTAGTAGAACCCATTACACAGGCAGTAGAGACAGCATTGGCGGCAGCAGCAACAGCAGACATTGGATTGCCTGGCCACAGAACCCATGTCACAGACAGCAGAGGCAACATTTGCAGCAGCAACAGACATTGGATTGCCAGGGCACAGAACCTGTGGAACATCAGAGATGGCAGCAGTAGTATTTGCCTGTGCCGAGCACCCATGGAGCCAGGATGGTAGGATTTGCCAGGGAAGAGCTCCCATACAGCAGCAGATGGCAGCAGCAGGATTGCATGAGCACATTTCGATTTTCCAGGGCAGACCACCCATGGACTAGCAGACAGCAGCAGCAAGATTACCAGGCCAGTGGGGCACATCACCCAGGGTTGCCAGGGCAGGCAGACAGGCGCCTTGGTATGAGAGGAAGGCAGGCTGGGTCAGGGCTTCAGCTTTGCCAACAGGGTGGGCAGATAGGCACTTTGGCATGAGAGCATGGGAAGGCAGACTGAGGCAGGGTTCGAGTTTGGCAACCAAAGCGGGCAGACAGGCAGGCAGCATGGCATGAGCATCGGAAGGCAGACTGAGGCAGGCTTTGATCTTGGCAACCTGGGCGGGCAGGCAGGCAGACAGGCAGCATGGCAGGAGCATCAGAAGGCAGGCTGAGGCAGGGTTTGAGGTTGGCAACCAGGGTGGGCAGACAGGCAGCGTGGCATGAGAGGCAGTAGGGAAGGCAGGCTGGAACCTTGGCAGGGCACTCAGATAGGCTGGCAAAGACTGTGTAGCACGAGACAGAGCCAGTTAGATGGGAAGTCCAACATCATCTATCTAGAGGCCAGTTTGCAGGCTTACACCTTCCCAATACCACCCTGCGTCATGATGTCAGTCAGATAGGCCGGCTGAGGCCATCTAGTCAGAGAGAGAGAGAGGCAGTGTGGGCGCCGGGCATTAGAAGGGCGGGACAGCACCTCAGCACCAACAGCCCAGATTGAGGCGGAGTCCTGTCCCAAGACTGCACCTGGTATGGGATGGCGTGTGCCACTGCACCATCAATCCATGTCCAGGGGCAGTTCAGGGAATCCCAGCAGCGGAAGGTTCACCTTGATAAAAAGCAACTGCTCCACCAACTTGGCCCCCAGTCTCAGGCGGTGCAGTGAGCAAATATCCCCTGCCATGGAGAACACTCACTCGCTGGGGACACTGGTTAGTGGGCAGTACAAGAGACCCTTGGCCACTTTGAACAGGGCCGGCCACAAGTTGGTCTTACCAGCCCAGTAGGCCAAGGGATCATTTCTGGGTTTGATGCATGGATCCTCCTCCAGGTAGCTCTCCACTGCTGCTGAGGCGCTGTCATACTCCCTCACATTACTGTCCATTGACACCACCTCCACCACTGCCCTCAGCCACGCTGCCGGCCCTGTTGTGCACGAACCCATGCTCGCCAGAGTGCCCTGCACATACGAGCTGCTGCTGCTGCTGCTGCTGCTGCTGGCAACAGGGGTGCTGCTACTGTTCAGCCTGCTGCTGGTACTGCGAGGGCTGGGGGCAGGGATAGACCCCATCGACTGAAACGGGTAGCTGCTCTCACCATCCCCAGGGGCATCCTGCTGCTTCTACCACACACTCTTCAGAGCCCTCTCTGCCTGCCTGACCCTCTCCACCAGGTCACCCTTCCACTGCCCATAGAGCACTGTCTGACGAGGCACACTGCCCTTGGCCCTGGGGTCTAGCATGGATGCCAAAACGTACTACTCCCACTGCAGGAGCTCATTGAACTACGCCTTCAGCCCTGCCTTCAGCTGCTGCACCAGGTCAACCACCTCATCCACCAGCTTCCTGCCCTGAGGGCCAAAATCCCACCCCTGGAGAACCTCCTCCAGCCTCCTGAGGAGACTCTGGACCAGCGGCGTCACCTGGCTGATGGTGGCCATGGAGGAGCTGATGGTCTCCGTCACAGCCAGGAACGGTCTCAGCACGAAGACCGTGTGGGCCAGGATCTCCCATTCCGCCCCATTGTACCCTGGAGGTGCCCTGCTGCCCATCACCAGTTGAACCTGATGCAAGGCAGATTTCTGCTCAAGAAGCCACTTGAGCATCAGGAAGGTCGAATTCCACCGGGTGGACACATCCTGGACCAGCTGGTGCACTGGGGAACCTTGCCCTTCATGCTCCGGTTAAAGAAACTGGCCAGCTGCTTCCACCGATCGATCAGGGAGCTAAGGATGCCTGGCCCAATTCCCTTCTTCTCCAAGCCCAGAATGTCCCTGATCACCAGGTGAAGGGTGTGTGCGGCGCAAGGGATGCTGGTGAAGACCCCATCGCAGACAGCCCTCAGTATGTTGGCTGCGTTGTCCATCACCATGCACCCCTTGGTGAAGGGTGCACCTGGCGTGACCCTCACAATGGCGGTCAGGGCTGCCTCAATGTTCCAAACCATGTGGGGGGCATCCATTACTTCTGTCTGAAGCAGGGCCCACCTATACCCTGCCTAGGGGACCCGTCCTGCCACTCCCAAAAGCTGTCTCCGGGTCCTGCCACCAGTGTGCCATCACTGCCAAGTAGGCGTGCTGCGCATTTCTTCTGGACCACAGGTCAGTGGTGAAGTGGACGGTGGCACCCCCAGCCCCTGCCAGCTGCTCCCTCACTCGCTCCTTTAAAGCCTGGTACAAGACTGGCACCACCTGCTGACTCAGGGTGGTACGTGAGGGCAGCTTAAACTGGGGGGCCAGGAAGCCAATCAGGTGCCTAAACTCCATGTCCTTGACCACTGAGAAGGGCTGCCCATCCAGCGCGATCATTTCCCCCAACATGCGCGTAACTTTCCATTGAAAGCCACGCTGCCCTCCACGTTGTGCAGCTGCCGATGGACTTGGCAGTTGCCCCCATTCCAGCTCCTCCATGGTGCATTGACACTGCTGCTGCTGCTGCTGCTCTTCCCTCCTAACAGCAAAACCACTCCTGCTGCTAGAGGTGGCTGCTCTAGGAGGACGCTTGCCCGCTGATGGAGGCAGACAACTGGCCGCTGCAGTCAGGAACCTGCTGGCATCCACGGCCCCTGCCTGCCCACTTAGCAGCACAGTGCTGTGGCATTCCTTCAGGTGCCTCGCCATGGCAGTTGTGTGAAGGTTGGTGAGAACCTGCCCACGCTTCACCACCTTCTGACACAAAGTTCACTGCACCGCCCTCTGAGGATTTTTTGCCCCCTCCTGCCTTCTGGCCCACACCGGGGGATGCACCGCTGCCAGCGCTGCTGTGAGGGGCAGAACATGGTGGCGACACAGCTCTCGGAGGGACAGCCACACCTCAGCACCAGACATCTCCTCCACAAGACTAGTGTCTGCCTCGCTGTCCCCAATCTGAGATAGGTCCCACGAAGGGGAGTACTGGGACCCTGAGGCTGAGTGACTGCCCATACTGCAGCCACTCTCCCTGTGCCCCCTATACCTTCTGCTGCTGCTTCTGCTACTGCTGCTACTCTCCTTGTTGCCATTGCCTGGGGATCGGGCCCTGCCTCTAGCAGTCAGTGTAGGATCCACCAGCCCTGGACTGCTGGGGATCACCTCAATAATAGGGGATGATGGTGGCCCATAATGAACTTCAGACCCTGCCCCTGAAGCACCTGCACCTGCTTCTGCAGCCGCAGCAGAAACAGCCACTGCCTCCTGGACTGAAGACCTTCCCCTTTGCCCCCTGTAGCTGCTGATGCTGCCGTTGCTGCTGCTGCTCCTCTCCCTGCTGCCACTGTCCAGGGATTCGGCCTTGCCTCTAGCAACTGGGGTAGGATGCACCAGCCCTGAACTAATGGGAATCACCTCAATAATGGGGGTCAGGAACGTTGGTGGCCCTGGAGGAACATCCGACCCTGAAGCACCTGCACCTGAAGCTACAGCAGAGACAGCCGCAGCCTCCTGAAGTGCAGGCCTTCCACTGCCCTGCATGGCAGTGGATGACACTGGCAGGAGGCGCCGGCGAACCACACCCCTAGTGCCACTGCTGGGAGCCACTGAAGCCTGATTGCCTAGATCAGGCCTGTGCAGTTTGGGGCGTGGGGATGGGCTCAGGCTGCTGCTGCTGCTGCCTGCTGCCACTCTGCTGGCACGGCCCCTGCCACCTCTGCCACATGCCCGAATTCCCACCTTATGGGCAGCAGACCAGCCTCTCCTGCTTCCCTTCTCCATTTCTCCCACCCAAAGAATGCAGAGGAAGATTTTATATTTTTGTATTTATTTATTCAAATTTGTAATCTAATATTATATATATCTACATGAACTCTAACTGCTCTTAACTAAAACCCATGGAACTTAATGGAATATTATCTAATGTCTACCAAGGCCTAGTCCTACGAACACACTATAAAATATTAAAACTGAATCACTACACACTATCTCTATAACTATGCTAACTCCTACATCTATCTATCTATCTATCTATCTATCTATCTATCTATCTACACAAGATGAATCAGAACAACTACAATCAGAGGTATGCTGTGTTTCTACAAGAAAAACTTACAAAATGCCATCTTACAATAGAACATCTGAAAGTATACAAAACTCAGAAACCCAGTGTGCTACTGTTGAAGACAGAAGCCGAAACATTTAGCTCCAGCTTCAGCATCAGCTTTTTGTTTTTCCATCTACCTGTTTATCAATCCACACCTATAAAAAAAATACTATTCAATTATTGATTGACTGCCTCCTCCTGGGATCCAGAGCTTCCTTGAGAGTTGTGCTTCTCAGTTTGCTTTCCAAGTATCTCTCTCTCTCATATTACACACACACACACACACACACACACACACACACACACACACACACACACACACACACACAGAGGGATGGGAGGGGGGAACACAGACAGCTCTCAACAAACAACACAGGGAGGGGTATGGAAGCTAAATCAATCAACTGAAATGAAACCTAAATCAATCAAATTGTAATCCAAAAACAGGGGAAGGGAATCAGGGATGGAAAATATACAGGGAGGAGGGAAGGATTCAATGGAGGGTAGGGAGAAAGAACACAGGGATGTGTAAAAAATAAAAACAACACCTAAATCTATCTAATCTAATCTAAATAAATGAAACTATGGAGGTAAATGTGTGGAAATGGGTGAATAGGAGGATGGAAATGGATTGGGTGGAACACAAACTGCTGGGAGAGGGAGACTCCTTAAAACGCCTGCTGACAGGATCAGTGGCTAGCTCAGAAGGAGTTGGAAGGGGGGAGGGCAATGACTTTTGTTACTTGCTGCGCCCGCCTTAACACAAGCCCCATTGGCTCCGTGCAACCTAGCCCGTGGTCAATTGCAGACTGCGAAGCCAGTGGTCTGAAGAAAAGAAGGATGGTGATTGGACAAGCTGACTGCTAGTCCAAGCCTATCCACCCCATGCGCCAGGAAGTCTGCTCCTCAGCTGCCCCGTCCCGGCTTGCCAGCCCTGTTTTTCCTGCCCTAACGCAGCCAAACTCATCCAAAGGTGGCTGAACATTTTGGGGCTTCGGGCATTCAGTTTGGGCATTCGGTTCAGCCATCCAAACGGGCTGAGTTCATGCCGAACACCGAACATCCGAACCGCGTTCGCATATCACTAAGTGCCATAACCCAGGTGAAAGCCAGACTGCGAGGGATCCAGAAACCCGATGAGGTCAAGATGCCCCTGAAGCTGCTGAGTCACTAGCCAAACAATAACCTTCCCTAAGAAGGGAAGGTTAGAGACTAGCCAATAACTGGCATGAGAGTGAATGTCAAGCAATGGTTTCTTGAACAGAGGCTGCACCACTGCCTCTTTGAGGTAGCTCGACACTCTGCCCTCCTGCCAGTGTGTCTTTGAAATGTCAAGCCAATTGGCCTAAGGACATCTGTCATATCTCCTGTTCGGCACAGGCTTCAGTCTGGGTGGGCACCCACGTGCGTGGGTGACAGAGTGGCAGGGGTCTGGAATTGCATGCTTGCAGATGAGTGACTGCATCACCATGCTCTGTTTCTCCAGTCAGTGCCTGACAACCTTGGCTATCAGGAGGACGAAGAAGTCAGGCATCCTGAAGTTTGCGACCCACTCAGCATTTCCCCACAAGAGCAGCAGGTTCACCCCCAAATCTGTGCTTTTCTCTTTGTCCCAGACTAGCCTGTTGGTGGGTACAGCCCTACACATGTCATTGGTGATAGAAGCCGCGTCTCCCGACAGGTATCTCTCAATGTGCATCAGCTCCCCTTGCATGACTTTGGTCCCCCCAGTGCAGTCCATCATCATCAGAGGTAAATAAGTGCATAACATTGAAGCAAGAGTTGGCTCTGGTGGGTGGTGTGCCCCGCTATCCTGGCCAGAGATTCAGTAAGAGTCTCTGTGCCTTGACATCACATCATGGGTAATTTCCAATGTTATGTGCTCCCAGGTCGCCACAATGGATTCCCAACTGTGGCTAGCTGCCCAACCCCAACCCATGGTTCCGTCAGGCCCAAACAGAGTTGATGGGAGCGGAACCATGGCAAGGAAACAGACAGCCAGGCCATGATCCAGGATAGCGCAACAGACGTGACACCGACCCCGGATCATGGCAAGAACCCCCAGAAGCCACCAGGGTGGGGTGGAACACAGACATGGCCGACCGAGGGCAAAGGAAGCCAAGAACTCCACAAGGCACCGCCCATGATAGGGAAACAGGAAGGGAGGGGGAGGAGGGAGGTGGTCCACTATACAAACACACAACAGGGAGAAGGAAGCCACAGACAGAGATGAACACAAACCACACACATGCTGTCGAGCACACGCACAACCGAATGGGAAAGGGAGCAAGGGGGAGGCACACAAAGGGGGATGGGGAACACCACACCAGGCAGCCCAAGTGACAGCGACAAGGACATGGGGGAGGGGGCTGAGGCCAACAACGGGCAACAAAACAGGAGGGGGCCAGGGCCAGAACAGAGCAGGACATGGGAGCAGGCACACAACACCCCAGGGACAACACAGTCATCACAAGGCACCCAACAGCAACACAGTCCTCTGCACAGAGAGGGGTGCACACGGTGACAGAGCAGGGTCACAGGGGACGAGCCACCAATCCGAGGAAGACAGTGGGGAGGGCAGAGGCAGGTCCCAACAGCAAGACAACCAGTCCTGGATGGTAATGCACAGGCAGCGAGGGAAGCGAGCCCCAAGTCGAGGGCAGCTTATGATGCCACTCACCCTCCACCCCCTCAAAACGGGGATGCTGGGTGGCGCGAGCAAGAGAACCCCAATCACAAACATGGAGGCATCACAGGGGTGGGGGTGGGAGCTGAGCATGGACACTGTCAGGGAGTCAGCTGAGCAAGGCGTGCAAAGATCCATGGGGATCCCTAGTACAGGTGTCCGGTAGCAGTTAACAGATGACCAGAGGGCGGGTCATGGAAACGAACCCCAAGGGTACAGATGGTACAGTGGTGCCACACAGATGGCCCAGGGGTGCAGGCAACCTGGCACAGCCGAGCGGAACGGGGGGAGCAGATGGAGTCATGACAGCAGTGTGTTCACAATGGGAACTATGCGCATGTCAGAGAATGGAAGGTCCAGGGATGTAGAGGGAGCACCCAGCAGACGCAAAAGTCAGCACACAGATGACCCAGGGGGGACCTACAGCCAGCTGCATGGGGGTGGGACGGGGTGGCCCAACAGATTAATATAGTGGGGCCACTGCAACATGCCCTGGTGATAGCCTATCTGTGCCATGTGGTAGGCAACAAGATAGTAGGCCTCAAAAGGATCAGGAGTCGGGACCAGTGAGCCCAACCTGAACATCAGCACAGGACCAAACCTCAGACAGCGCTAGCAGCTCATGTCCAGTGGGATCGGGCAAGGCATAGTCAGCAGCAGGGGGTCATGACAGCTGTCCGAGCTCCAACAGGCAGTAATATGATGCCCCACGGGAACGCTGGTAGCCACGGGCCCCTAAGATGTAGCAGAAGTAGGACACAGCCAGGGCAGGGCCGCCCTCTTCCAGACAGGTCTGGAAGTTGGACAAGGCACAGACAGAGAGAGATGACACCGTCTCAGGAGCGAGATGACACCCTCATCTCCGGAATGCATCCATCCAGAAAGGGACGGAGGCCCAGATCCACAGCATGGAGCCAGCACTCACAAGTGGTAGCCACATATCCAAAGCAGTGGAGGCCAGAGCTCAGATGCCAATAGGCATCCGGGAGGGTAGACAGGGAGGCAAGGAACAGTTGAATGCCAAGGGAATGCCACAGGACACCTAGAGCCATGGTCTCCCTGTAGGTCCAGCAATGCAGACTTGCTGCAGAACCGCTGAGCGGGAGTTCTAATGCATCAGCAGCAGCCATGGTGCAACTGGCAGAGGGTCTGAGAATCACGGAAGGACAGTGGAGCCCCTCAAACTATGGTAGGCAGGGGAGGCAACCAGGGGAGCTCCAAGGCCATGCGATAAGGGTATGGGCAGCACAATGGGACGGCAGGGAAGCAATGCATGGGGAGCGGACAGTCACAGCACAGCTGCAGGAACCCAAGGTCAGAGACCGCCTACACACAGAGAGCAGTGATATGCAGACAATATTCATGATGGGGGCACAGCCCTCCCCCCTCCCATGCACCTGAGCACCCAATACTCCACTAGGTGGTAGCAACCGGCACTAGGGGGCACGGGACATATAGGCAGAGCCCCCCGGTATGGGTGACTGGCCCTGTGCCAACAGGAGCACCCGGTAATGCATAGCTCACAACCAATCAGTGCAGCACCTGGGTTCAGGGCCCAATGGATAGCTGGTGGTGCATGGGCATGTGTTAGCCCCAGGCCCCTTATAGCAAGCCACAACCTGCAGCACAGCGGCACGAGCGTGCCTCCGTGCAATGTGCCTGACACCGCCCGGCGCTCCTGGGGCACCTACCAGCTAAGGGCCTCACAGGTACCTGGCATGGATGCAAACCAGTGGGGTGCCTGCTAGCTCCTACTGGAGATCATAGCTGAGTTGTACTGCCAACACACCGAGCTCCAGCAGGTCACCACGGAGCTGCTCGTGATGTACCCTGGGGTGCATGAATACCTGGCCCGGTTTGCTGCAACAAGCCTGCTCACCCACCACAGCTGCCGACGCATCGAGGCCATGCGCATGGTACGCTGGCTATCTGGAACTTACCGCAGGGCCCTGCTGAATGCATGCGCCCATCCAGCTGCCTGCAGGCAAGCACCTGCATGCCACTACTGGAGGAGGGTGGCATTCTTCTGTGCTGTCATGCTCGCTATGCCCATCAATAGGTGCCTCTGGACCATGCATGGTTATCACTTGTTGCAGCTCCAGGCCATTGTCGATCACCGGGGCCGGTTCACTGACATCTTCATCGACCACTCCAGCCAGAGCCATGTTGCCCGGATCCTCACCATCTTCCCTCCCTTTGCACGGATGTACAGGGCTGCTTTGCCAACATGTGGATGACCCAGATAAAGGGGGTGTTGATGCCCCCCTACATCATTGGGGACCCGGCATATCTGCTGCTCCATTGGCTCATGAAGGCCCATCCGGTGGCCCGGAACCAGATGGAGGCCATGTACAACACCCGACTGTGCACAGTGAGGAATGTGGTCGAGAGGGCCTTCAGTGCCCTCAAGTAGAGATGGAGGTGCCTGGCCGAGCGCCTGGAATACTCAGTGGAGACCTCTTCCCTAGTAATCGGCATCTGCTGTGTGTTGCACAACATCTGTGAGACCGATGGAGCAGCCCTTGGGTATCTCAGGCCACAGCGGCCAGCTGGCCCCGTTCCGCGATGCATGATCATAGCAAACCCCAGGGAATACCATTATGCTAAGCAGATCCGAGCAGCACTTATGAGGCACATAACATGGTTGCCCCAGGCCTGAGACACCCTGGGTCCATGGGGCGGGACCCCTGCCAGGCTGTTGGCCGGGAGTGCCTGAGCCACAGCCACTGAGCTCAGGGTCCCCGGCGTGTGTATCAATGAACGACAGACATGATGGTTACAGTGAATAAAGGTGTCTTTATTGTATTTACAGTGATCCCCGTGCCCTAATTCCCCCTCCTCTTACCCCTGCCCCCCAGCCCCTCCTGCTTCCTGGGGTGACCTCTCCATTGCCGTGCGGGCTGCTCCGCAGTCTGCGAGCTGCCCTCACCTGCACTGGTGTCCCCCTCCATCGCTTCCTGGCTGTGCGCAGCCTCCTGGCTCTCCACTGTGGCCACTGCTGGGAGCTGGTTCAGGCCCAGGACTGCCTGCTGCTGCTGCACCTGATAGGGCAGCTGTTGCCATATCAGCCCCGGTGGGATGGGGAGGCAGATGCGTGGGCCCTGTGGTCTTGGCTGCTGCTGTTGCTGAGGGATAGGCACCGGCAGTGGGATGGCAGGTGGGTGTGGGGCTGCAGCCGATATGGTGCACAGGGGTGCTGCTGCCATGATGTAGGCACTCATCATGCCTGCTTGTAGCAGAATCGAGGTACCTGCTGATCTCAAGAGACCAGTCCAGCTTCCGGTACTGCTCTTCGGCCCGGCGGTTGATGGCATCCATCAACCGCTGTATCGCCTCCATCTGGTATGTGTGGCCCCGTCTCTGCAGCCGCCTCTCCTTCCACATCTAGGCTAGCAGTGCCTGTCCCATCCCTCCACCTGCTCCATGGCCCTGCCAGTGCCCGCCTCCATCCCGAAAATGGAGGCAATCATCACCTCCCCTGGCTCCGCGCTGGTACTCATTATCTCCTCCACCAGCTCCTCCCGCTGGTGGCGCATACATTTCATTTCATTTATTAGATTTTTACCCCGCCCCTTGTAGAAACAGCTTGGGGCGGCTTACAACAATAAAAAAAACACAATACATATAAAATATATCTAAAAACAATTAAAACATATCCAATACAATTCAAAGTATTAAAACAAGGTCCAGGAACTCAATAAAACAATAAATAGGGTAGGGGAGATAAAACCCTCTAACCCACCCACCCCCCTCCCCAAAGGCCTGGGCGAACAGCCAGGTTTTACAACTGCCCTGTGCTCCCGCATCCTCTGGGCCGCCGGCACTGGTTTCTCTCAGGGCCGGGCCGGCTGGTGGGGCAGCAGATCTGCGGGATATGGGTTCGATTAGCTTGGTCGGGCAGCTGGTAGCTGCATGTGTGCCCCCCCCGAAATGGAGCTGGGGCAAGGCCTGGGATGCCTGCCCATTCCTCCCCCTTCCCCTTCAGTGGTCGGGTACCCTACCCTCCCTCCACACACCTGTGACCCGCTACCCCTCCCCTGTTCCCTCATGATCACCCTTAGCGCCCCGCCCGCCAGCTCTGGCCGCCCACCAGTGTCCGGGGTCCCCTGGGATCCATGTGTGTGGGTCAATCCACTCCCCCTTGGACCGCCACCCTCTTCCAGCCTGTTGGTGGACCCCCCGTCCATTCACCTCACTCCACCTGCTGCTGCTGCTGGTGCTGCGCCCCCTCTGTCTCAGCCTCCCACAGCAGTGGTATTGTTCCTGTGTGGGAACGGCCATGGGGGTGTGGAATTGGAGTTCCCCTCTCCCTCCCCCTATGTCCCATCCACCCCCCATCCCCATCCCAGCCTCCGGTGGTCCCCATCCCTTCCACTTACCTTCCGCCACGTGTTCCACCACTCCCGGTGCCCGTTCCCCCTCCGTTGCCTCCTCCTCCTCTCCCTCAGTCGCTCATGCAGTAAGGAAGGGGGGGGGTTGGTTGGTATAGTTTCCTGCCTTTGTACCCCCCATCTCCCTTACTGGGTCTGTGCAGGCCCCTGTGCCTTCCACGCCCTGTGCCTACCTCCTATGTCCATCTCGATAGGGCTCTGCTCTGAGTGCTCCCCTCACGTCCACTGGCTCAGGGTGAACAGCGTGTCATCGTCAGAGCCCAACCCCAACTGCGGTAATGGGTTCCCTGTGCCTGACCATGATGGGGGCCTGCTGGTCCCCAAGGTCCCAAGTCATTTCTCTTGAGGTGTGGGTCCATATCTGCGGTGTCTGTGGGTGCACTCGGTGCTGCCATGGGGGCTGGAACATGTCCAGCCCTGTGCTATGGTGCTCCCTACCAACCAGGGGGCCATGATGGATCCTTTCATTTGGAGGATCCTGTCTAGGGCATCATAAAAGGGCACGGTCTGCGCTGCATACCGGACCGCTGGTTATTGTCCTTTATGTGCCCCTCTTGAGCTCCTTGGCCTTGGACCGGCACTGTGCTGCTGACCCCTGGTTACCGGCCTCCCCCATGTCCCTCACTATCAGGTTGAACACGTGTTCATTTCGCTTGTTTACCGTGAGCTCTACCTGGTTTTCCAGGGACCCCAAGATCCTGATGAAATCCTTGGTCTCCTGGACTCCCCACTGTCCACTTCTCTGGTACCTCTGTGCTGGGCCCTCCGGCTCCTGTGCCGCCACCTCCTCCTCTGGCTCCTCCCTGCTGGTGTCCTGTGGGGGTGCCGGGGCTTGGGCATGTTTCCTAGTCTGTTGGGTGGACATGGGGGTTTGGGTGATGTGGTTGTGCCATTCCTGCCCCCAGCCCCCACCCTCCTGCCCTCCCTCCATGGCTGTCCGCTACCCTTGCACCCCCGCCCCCGACCATCCCATTGTAGTCTCCTTACCCATTTGTGCGGGGCCTCCATCCCCTGTTCAGTATCCCCCCCATGGGTGCGGTTGCTCCGGCTCCTGCTGCTGCCGCTTGTCGTGCTCCATCACTGTCCTGTCTCTCCACTCTCTCTTCCTGTCTCATCACCTCATTCCCCTACTGCAGTGTACCCTTTAAATATCCCGCCTTGTTCCGTTTGTTACCCATTGCCTGGCAGTGACACTGCATGCATTTGCCATGACATGGGATGTAGGGATGTGCGAACGTGGTTCGAAAGTTCGGAGTTCGGACCAAACTTGAATAGTTCGGTCGACTGAACTGAACGTTCGAAACGAACTCGAATTTGACCGAACTGTTCGGTCGAATTCAAACCAGTTCAGAAGGCTAAAAAAAGAGGGTTTTGAATGTACGAACTCAGTTCGGAAGTTCAGAATTCAACCGAACTCGAATAGTTCAGTCGACTGAACCGAACTTTTGAAACGAACTCGATTTTTGAACCGAACTGAATTTCTGAACTCGGTTCTGTTCGCACATCCCTAACGGGATCATTCTGTGTGATCGCGCCTAGCGGTTGCCGTTCAGATGTTACTTTTGGTCATTTCCCGGTGAGGATTGCATTGACCACGGTTCTGGACCTGTTCCCATCTCAAGCTCCAGAACTGTGGTTGGCTTTGGCCCCTACCGGTGATTGACTGTGGTGAACATCTGGATGCCGCCAAACAGATGTTCAGGGCTAATTGTCCGCGCTGGGGGACTGAGTGTGGTTCACTGTGGTTTACTGTGATCTCGTAACATTCGAAATTACCCCATGCCAATGACAGCTGAAGGCTTGGATCTGTTGGATCACTCACAGGTTCTGCTCAGCTGCAGAAAGGAAGGTCTGGAGCATGATGATGAAAGTTGTTGACATACATCTCCATGGCTGAGGCTTTGGTGTTCATGAACTCTGCAGACCACACGCCAAATGTTCTGAAGAGCTTAAAGAGCTGGGTGGCTACCTAACTAGGATTGGCTGGGCAGGGCACCGCACATGAGCAGCTATTGGCCACTATTGGACATGTATCCTTGCAGGAGTGGCTGAGAGACAAGTGTGGCTGCTATTGGGTACAGATCAACTATTGGTTGAAAATGTTTTTACAAAGCTTATGCTGGGGTGCGTGTTTCATTGTACCAGCCCTGCCAATCCAGGTGGCTATTAAACTTACTGCATAGACATTTCTGTCACAAGCATGTCAGTGCACAAGTCAACTCATCTAAAAACATTACAAATGTTACCAGTGAGGAAACATGGAATGGCTGGGGTAGTGGGGCACTGAATGTTACTAAATGGGCAGGTGGGGGGAGCTGCGAGGCAGTGAAGGTCACTGAACTCAAAATGTTTGTCCATTGGTTACAGCTATTCATATATCTTCTTATCTGTTGACAGTATCAGGTTTTGCTTGCAACTATTATGAGGGGTCATAACGCCTTAGAAAGCTATTGTTTCAGTTTGTTTGCTCAGGAAAGCTAAATAGTTTTCATTTCTGTCTATGGGTGCTGTGGCTAGGGATGGGCGAACAGATCGCGGTTTGGGTTCGTCCGTTTGGTTCGGCTGCGTTCGGTTCGTCCGTTCGGTTCGTCTGTTTGGTTAGTTCCCCGGGTTTGGGTTCAGCCGTTCGGTTCGGCCATTCGGGAAATGTTTTGTTATGGGTGTTTTTGTTGTTTTTTATATTTTTTTTGGTTGTTTATTTGGTTTTATCTGGGGTTTTTTTGTTTTTTATTTTGTTTTTGTTTTTATATGGGTTTTTTATTTAATTTTTTAATCTAATATTATATATATATAAATCTAACTGCTATTAACTATTCTAAATGCTATGAACTAAATGGATTATCTAATAAGTATACAGGCCTACTCCTACAAACACTAAATCACTAACACTATCTCTATTACTAAGCTAACTCCTACAACTGTCTACTGTCCCTAACCACCACCACCCTCTCTCTCTCTCTCTCTCTCTCTCTCTCTCTCTCT
>QEPC01013085.1:1661518-1673148 GCA_003113815.1 Sphenodon punctatus | reverse complement strand
ATAATATTTAATTTAGTTCAATGGGGTTTGAATTTCCGAACTTTGTTCGGAAGTTCAGAGTTCAGACCGAACTCAAATACTTCGGTCAACCGAACTGAACTTCTGAATTAAACCGAATTTCTGAACTGAACCAAACTGAACCGAATTACCGAATTTGGTTCTGTTCGCCCATCCCTAGTGTGTGTGCTTGGTGCGGGTTCTGTACTGGTTTCCCTACTAGGGAAGTGCCCTGTGCAGTGCCCCTTCGTCCCCGTCCAGCCCCTCCCCCATGTAGCACCCCCCACCCCACAGGGCCCCGGGGTGCTGCGGCCTTACCAGAGGGGGTGGGGCAACCACTATGGGCAGTTGGTTGTCCTGGGGTGCACGGTCCTGGGTTGGTTGTCCTGGGGTGCACGGTCCTGGGGTAGGGGTGTCACTTCCTGGTGGAGGGGTCAGGGTGGCAACGGGGGTGGGACCGCATCTCCCGGTTCTACTCCATGCTGCCGGCAGCTGCACCTCTCACACGAGCGGGCACCTGGTCTGTGAACGAGAGGTTGGACACCATGTTAGTGCTTCTGGCCAGTGTGCCCCACTGCCCACTTCCACATGACCCGGGGTGCTGGTGGGGTGGCCCCTATAGTGTGGCAGGTTCCCTCAACCCTCTGTGGGGTCTCCCTGCCCTGCCTTCTCGTGGGATGGCTCCCCAGTAGCTGATCACCGTCGGTGGGGCCCGTGAAGGTCATGTGTGCCATGGGGGCCTCTGTGGGCCCACCAGCTCCTCCCACCTGCCCCCAACACCCGAACCCCTGTTGGGCCCTGCTGGTTGTGGTTACATGCCCCTGGGTTCTCCCCTCCCCACCCTGTACCTCCGCCCCCGACCTCCCTGTGGCCCCTTGGCCAGTGTGCCCTGCCATGGAGATGCGCCCACCTATTGGTGGGGGAGCTGCTGGGCCTGCCTCATCCACCTCCTCCTCTGTGACCTCCACCTCATGCACCTCCAGGCTGCCTTGTGCTGCAATGGGATGGGGGGTCATTATTGTTTGCCAGCCCCCGGCTCCAGCCGCTGTGCCTCTGTCTGGCCTGCCCCCCCGGCCCCACTGTGACAAGCGTACCTCTTTCCCCTGGGGTGCCCTTCTGCTCACCTGGTTGTCTGGCGGGCCCTCCTCGGCCATTGTCCCGGTGGTGCGGTGCTCCTTTGTCTGGGAGCTGTCCTGCAGGGACGGGGGACCGGGTTATGCGGCTGCTGCCTGCCCTGTGTTCCCTGGACCATGGTGCCAGACCTGGGATGCGGCCCACCCATCCCTGTGGGGGGGGTGTCGTTACCTCATGCTCACCTCACTATTGCTGCTGCCCCTCGGGCCGTACACCTGGGATGTGCTGGGCCCCAGCCCGAGGGCCTCGACCGGGGTTTTTTTGGTGCGGGCCCTCTGCCCTGTGCCGGGAGATGTGTGCTGTTATGGCCTGGGGAATTCCCCCCTCTTCCCCCCTGCCAGGGCACCCTCCCCTCGTACCTCCTGCCCCGCCCCCTTGTACCTCCCATCTCCACCCCCCCGTACTGGCGGCCTTGGACCCTCCACCTTGTGCTTTCTGCCTGGGGCACCCCCCCTGCACCGCCTTGCTGGGACTCTGACACCCCCCCAGGCACTCCTGGGTCCCCATGCCACCCAGCCCCTTCCCACATGTGGTGCGGCATCAGCTCCCTTGGCCTTCTCATTGGCCTTCCTGGTCACCATCGTGGGAGCCCGCATGCGTATGCCATGGTTCCACCCTCCTTTACGGGCTCTCAGCTGGACGTCCAGCGTCCTCCCCCGGTGGGCATGTCTGTGTGGTGGCATGTGCGTGACCCATGGTGCCAGCACAGTGGGGCTCCACTGATCCAGTTCGCATGGGTGTTTTCACTTTTACACGGATGCTCGGGTGTTGGACATCCGTCTCCACCCATCTCCACCCACGGAGGGTGCCGAATCCCTCACAGCTGCTCTGTCGGTGTTGGCAGGTGTTGGTGGTTGGGTTGCGTTGGGTTGGTGGGTGTTGGTGTGTGGGTCATCTATCAGTGGGGATGGGCGTGTGTTACCCAATCACATGAGTCAGTCCCATTGATATCATCCGATAAAAATAGGAAAGGCATCAGAATGTGCCTTTATCCAGTTAGTGTAACTGAGAATTCAGACATGGTATATTGTCACCGTGTTCATTTATTGTCTATTATGGGCCCTAGAATATCCATAACTTCAGTGGAAATATCAGTAGCAATGTACGTAATTGCATTTCCTTTCCCTTTTTGTGAATACATGAGAGTTAGAGAGTTACATTAAGAGAACAGTGGCAGGAAGGCATATAGAATTGAGAAGGGAAGGTGGAGTGAGGGGGCAGAGACTGTAAGAGTGAGAAAACACAATGAGCCACAGGTATTGTCACTGTGTCAGCTTTTTATATTAAAAAAAGAACTTTTTCTTCACTCCAAATTGTAAAGGGAAATGAATTAAGCACATATGGCTGGGAGGGATAACAAAAATAATAAAGCCATTGACCTTGTGAGCTATGAACAAGCCCAAGTGGGCAGAGATGGGGCAAGGTAACCAGAGTGGTTCACAGTAGGGATGGGCGAACACGATTCAGAAGTTTGGAGTTTAGACCAAACTCGACCAGTTGGGTCGACTGAACTGAACTCGATTTTCGAACAGAACCGAATTTCCAAACTTGGTTCTGTTCACCCATCCCTATAAGATAATATTCCCTTTAGTTCAATGGGGTTTGAATTTCCAAATTCTGTTCGGAATTTCAGAGTTTGGATCGAACTCAAATAGTTCGGTCGACCGAACCGAACTTCTGAACCGAATTCGATTTTTGAACTGAACCAAATTTCCGAACCCAGTTCTGTTCGCCCATGCCTAGTTCTCAGGATTGCCGACTCAAGTGATTTTATCGTGAGCTTCATGATTTGAGTGGAGCAGTCATAAAAGCCTAAAATAGAGAGATTTAGGATAAACCCTTGAGAATCTCTGTGTGGCATAGGTAGTAAAACATACGTAAATAAAGAGCCTGTAAAGATGAGCCCTTTACATGGTGGGGAATGGAGTAGTTTACTTCACCACTTCCACCGCTCACAGAAAATGATATTACGGTGGGAGTTTAAAAAGTTTTAAAATCCAGGGTGGGCAACCTTTCCCCTCCCACAGGCCATTTTAGACATTCGTACAAGCTCCATGGGCCAGATAGGATTTGGGTAAGAGACTACTTAAAAGCTGTGTTCTTATACACTAGATCATAGATCTATGGCCCTTTTTACACGGGTGCCCCCCCCCTTGCACAAGTGTGGCACCTGTGCAAACACCATGGCGGGTGTGGGGAGGATGTGTGGGCGTCCGTGGGAACACCGTGTGCAGTGGGTGGGGGGGGGCTGCACACTCCACTCACCCCCACCTATCATCCATGCATGGAGCAACGCACCTTCACCCACCGCTGTTGTCACACAGATGCCCCCACCCACCCATTCCCACACTTGGGGGTCATCTCAGGTGAAAAGGGCCATAGTCACTGAGTGTGTGGTGCCTAAATAAGAATTACATTATCAGATTTGGGACACATAGCTCTTTGCACTAGTCTTTATTGCTAACACAAGTCCTACTGAAGTGAATAGGGTTCACACCAGTGCTAAGGCTGGTGCTAAGCACACCTGGACTACTATGCTATTATATCACAAGCTCTGTGTTTTGTTGATTTGATTAGTTAGGAATGTATATAGAAATTGAAGAACAGCAGGGCATGTTAGAAAATTATATATTTTGAGCCAGATTCTCACTGAGTGTTCATGTTAATCAGCATCACTTCCATGAAGACCTATAGAGTTATTTAGAGTTGTACCAGCAAAGAACCGTACCCATACATTGCTCAGGAGGAATCATCTTTGCAAATATTACGGTTAAAATAATAGTTTGTCAGGATTCTGACAGTTTGCCGCCTCTGTTTGTTTGCAAATGTTTAATGGTGAGAAAGAAAGAAAGAAAGAAAGAAAGAAAGAAAGAAAAGTCATTATTTTTATTGTAGAGAAAGGAATATAAATCTTCAGAAAACCTTGCTCGGACAGCTGCAAGATAATGCAAATAGGAGGAAAGGACTTAAGTTCTTTGTTCTGGACATTACTCATAAAACAACAACAGATGAATACGCTCCCAGAGTAAAGATATATTATTTCAAATTGGTCCTACATTTAAATATGAAATGAACTGGCATTTTGTCCTGTCAGCTAATTAAACTGCTGGGGAAAATCTGCGGATGAAAAATAGACAATTAAATGGTTTCTTTGGAAACAAAAAAGGGGGATTTGCATATCACTTTAGAATTAGGAGTTTGCAGTTCTTCTCATTCAGGGTATAAGACAACGTACAAATGTAAATCTTTAACACATCAGAGACCCAGAGCACTTCAGGTTACTGGGAAAAGAGATCTTTGTGATACTGCTGTCATTTGTAAAGACAGATGCCCCGGGCAGGGAAACCCTGAAAAAAATAACAGATAACTATTCCCTTTCATCTTGCCATAGATCCAGTTTTATCAAAAATTTGGCTTGACAGAAAATAAGGCACCAGCACAATGGACACGAATAAAAGCTCACTATTCATTATCCAAATAAAGTGTGAACATTATTCTCAGAATAGAAGGCACTGCAATGTTTGCCAGTGAATAGCAATGTCCAATGTAGTGGTTCCAAAACTTTTTGCCTGCGTGACCCCATTTTGAGACATAAATACAATTCTGTTACCCCAGGCAGCCACATAGCAATGCACAATGTATCAAATATTCATTTGGATTTGGACTCCATCCAGTAGTGTAGCTACCATGGGTCAAGGGGGCTTAGATGAGCCTGGGCTGCAGACTCTGAGGGGCCTTTTGTAAACTTAGCCACCTGAGCACCACTAGGAAATTTCAGAAGGGGAGGGAGCAGGGCCAGCACACCACCCTAGCCCACTCTGAACATTTCGTGCCAGCTCAAACCATTTCAGGGACATAATCTCTGACTGGTGGGAGCTGGAAATGAACAACAGGGAATGGATCATCACATTATTACCTGTTCGGTACTTTTCCCAAGTGATTGAGATTAGCCACTGTTGGAGACAGGATACTGGGCTCGATGGACCAAGTCAAGTCAAGTTTATTGGTACTGGCTTCCGCCCTAACCATACAAACACCCAACAATGCAAAAGACAAACAACAGAAAACAAAAAATACATAAAATAGCAAAGTATATAATGCATGAATCTAACTGTAAACAACATTAGAATATAAAAACAACCATCGGCCTTGAGGACCTTCCCAATTTAGTCTTTTGTCTAACAAAGTCTGCATTAATACCAAAATTATAACCAGTAATGAGCTACTGCTTCGGAATAAATTTAATAAGCCAGCTTTAAATTCCTCAGCCCAATTATAGCCAGTTTAGTCGGGACCTGATCAGTTTACGCCGTTTGGCGACAAGGAGAAAAAAAGTTGCCACAGATGTTAACTCTCTCAAATTCGACAAATTGGCTAGAAAGGTCAGTTGTTGTAAACGGTTGGGCCCCTTACCATCCAAAAGGGGCTTCAGCCAAGTCTCCCTCAGGTGGACATAGTATGGGCAGATGAATATCAAATGCTCTATTCATTCCACTTCCGATAGGGAGCATGAACTTTTGCGGTCCCGATAGGGATTCTTGCAAATCTGCCCTCTACCACCGCGGTTTGCGTAAGGTTGAAACGAAAGAGGGTAAAATGTCGCCTCAGGCGAGGATTCCTCAGTATATCAAGGTAAGGTTCCCTCCTAAATAGGGTCTTACTGATAGCAAAACTGGGGGCCACCCTCCACTCCTTAAGCATGGCAAGGTCCTCCTGGTTTGTTATGTCTCTAGATCTTTGCTGAATGGATAGCTTTATACCAGTTAGAGATTGTCTAGCAAAATGATGGAATGAGAAACCCAATTTATTTAATGTTATTGCCACATGTCGTATCCAAGGGTAAGTTCTGGCTCCCTCATGCTGCAATTCCTCCTTCAAGCAAAAATCTTGTAAGAAGTTAGATTGACAGGCCAAAATCTTGACCCAATACTTCATGAGGGTTAGCCTAGTCTGATGCTCTATCGAAAGGGTATCTAACTCAGCTCTTACAACAGCACCCGGAATACTAGCCCCCATTTTTAGAATTCAGGAAAGGGAATAGTTCAATCTGAACCCGTTCCAGCAGCAGATAGTCGAAAAGCGTGACACATTCGGCTCAGAAGGTCAACATGGGCAGGGCACTACTTTTGCACGAAAAACTTCTAATATGATGGAAACAGATATTCCATACGAGGAATTGTAGGCCTTAAGAAGGGCCTTTGCGGTGATAGAAGATAATCGTGCTCTATTGCTGACATGCTGAGCCCATGTGCATCTAGAGGTGAAAATGACACCTAAGTATAAATATTTATTCACCACCTCTATAACCAAATCTGAGACTAGCCATTCTAGTTTCTTTTGGGACTTCCGCCCAGCTATCAAAATTTTAGATTTCTTTACATTTACCACTAGTCCGTTCAGTGAGAAGTACTCCAAGAGACCCCTGATCGCAACTCTTAGTCCCTTCTCCGTCTGAGCAAATAGAGCCAAATCATCAGCATATTGCAGTGCATAAAGCGAATAGGTCTGAATTGTTGGTAGATAAAGATTACAGCTCTTAACAGCAGCGATTAGGTCTGCAACAAACAGATTGAAAAGAAGAGGGGCACCCCTAACGAACCCCTCTTTGAATAGAAATCAGACCGCTGGTAACACTTAAAGACCGGCCCTTCACTTTGGCGGTATTATGCTCGTGGATTGCAACTAAGGTTTTAAGCAGTAGTGGATCTATGCCATAGACCTTTAGTTTACTCCAGAGTCTCTGTCTAGGCACCGAATATGGCACTTCTTATGTTCTTATTTTCTTACCAAGAAGGACGTTTTCAGAGTGGCTGGTGGAGGAGTGTTGGCCCCACCCATACTCACTCTTAAAACTTCCTTCCTGGAGGTGTTGCTCCTGCTCTGTGGGGGTGGAAACCAGGAGATGGGACAGCACTGCCCTCATGGGTAAGCCCTGCCCCCACCCCGGAGGTCTCAATTTTTTCTGTAATTGAGACATGAACCTGGACCTACCACAGGCTTGCTATGGGTGTTTCATACATGCATGATGGTGCCCAGCCCACTGCCACCACAGACTTACCTGTGCAGTGGTGGGAGCTGTTACTACTGTCAGGCTCTGGCTGCTGAACTAATGCAACCGTGGCCAGGCCTGGGAGGGGGAAGGGATATGCATGGACGTGCATCCACCTGCCCTCAACCCCACACTGTATGCAGTGGTCCTGGCAGCCAATGACAGCCGCCATGGTGCCTATCTCCCCCCACCTCCCTCCCAACCCACCACTCCAGAGCAGGTTAAAGTAAAACGGGCTTTCAAATGTTAAAGGTCTGGGTCTGGCAGCCGGATTCTGACGGTGATGAGCACTAGCTCGGACTGTGACTCAGGGGATTTCCCAATAACACAGCCCTCAGGATCCAGCCCATGAAAACATCTGGTGAGCACCTTTTGATGTGATGGTGGCACCTGGGTTAAACCACGCTAAAGCAGGTTAAACTATACCACCGTTACATCTGAAAACACCCTATGCCATTTGCTCCATCCTCTGTGTAAACTGATCCTACAGAAAGAAAGAAAAAAAAGTGTAAGCTATGGAGATAACAGACAAATGACCTATCTAAATATGACATGTCTTTGAAGCCAGAAGAAGAAAGCCGAAAGCCACACAATGTCCTCAACTAGGGAGAGGAACTGAAGTATTTATATTTAAGTATACCAAGTGTATACAAAGTATTTTACTACAATAATGACAAAGGAAGTAATATCCAAATCATATAGCTTTTTGGTACTAAAAAAGTTTTTAAGCCAGGAGAGGACAAAAAACAAGCACCAACAGCTGGACAAATTCAAATTAGAAATAAGATATCATTTGTTAACAGCCAGAGTGATTACTGGAACAGACTGCCAAGGAATGTGGAAGATTGTCCATCACTTATAATGTACAAATCAAGACTAGAGGTCTTTCTAAATTAGTGTAAATACTTTAGCCAGATACAGTTTAGTGGCATCCTATAGTAATAGGTGGAAGAAATTAATCAGGTCCATGCCATATAGGAAGTTAGACTGGATGATCTTAGTTCTTGCTTCTGGACAAATAAATCCACATAAAAGAATTTCTTGCTACCCTATCTGGAAAGTTTAGTGCCTTTAGCAGAAAGGTGGTTGCAATTTCCCAAGCAGTTTGCACCTTGAGAAATAAAATCAAGGCATCTCTTGCTTTAGGAGAAATGTTGCCACACAAAAGGCCCATCTTGGTTCATCAAAGGAGGAAACAGAGTCATCTGAAGACAGTGATCTCTCTTGTGCTGAGAACTTGGCTATCTTATTTAGCTATAAGTAACTAGGAGTGGAACTTTTTGGAAGATGGAGATCAGAGGTTCGCTAATTGTGGGTCATGGCCATGAGTGGGGCCGTGTCATCTGCAGATGGGGTCACTCTCCCAGCTGACTTTTCATATACTTTTTATGTCTTTCTTGCTGTTTGGAGAGTCACAGGATTATGGGCGTTTTCAGACAAGATACTCTCCCCCCACCCACTATACATGATTCAGGGCTGCAGTGTTGCCCTGTGGATGTCCTTTAATATGTATAGTGGGTGGCTGGTGGGTGGGGAGTGGTTGGGGACTGATTTGTCTGAAAACGCCCTATATTTGTCTCAAAATTAGGTCTTACTAGTAAAAGTTTGGAACTCCAAAGTATAACCTAATTCAGAGGCCCTTATTCAGGCAAAAGCTACCAAGCAAGATATCAGGACTGCCTCTCAAAGATGAGAATGAATTATTGCAAATGCAAGAAGCCCCGTACACTTTGAAGACATCCAGATCCCTTGACATTGCCTGAAACCCGATGCTCTGAAACCCAATAGGTTGGTTATAACTAAATTTTAACTAAAGGTATGCAATAGGAACTCTGCAGATGCAAAATATAATTAGATGTGTGCTGCAGGGCTGATAACTAATTCCCACATCTTGCTCAGCACAGCAGGTAGACACTCAAGATGCACACAGGTGTCTGTAATGCATCCTGCCATCCCCAAGGGTGTTAACAAATGAGACGGTAGCCCATATCGGGTGGTTGTTCACTTTCCTCTTCCTTAGATGTTCGTCCCCACCAGCCATGTGGGCCGCCATCCACCAGACATGCAGACCCCACACACAGTGGGGTTGCAGAGAACTCGATACAGGCAATGAGGCTAATGTGCACACACATGGCGGTGTCCTATCAATTAGGTTGCGTGCAGCACTGAGCACGTACCGGTCTGCCAGCACCATAGAATTGAGAGTAAAGAGCCTAGAAAATTCTGAGGATTGGTCACGTCTTCTGGCCCCTCTGTCCGATCTTATTCTCCCTGGTGCACACATATTGTCCACCTTAAAAGCCCAACACACCAATTTCAAACATGTGTTCTCCCAGCTCATTCTGGTTTGCTGCATGTGCCTGATGCTTGCTCTTTCCAAGCTGCTGCATTTTGACGTGCCTACCAATTCGCCCACCAATGCTCTGCTGCATTCCCTGGAACAAGGAAGAGAGACCACAGCCTTTATCACTCTATAAGTAGAAGATCTAATATGCCCACTTTACCAATATGGTAAAGTGCTACAGGAACAAGGCAAACGTCCAGGAAAGGCAAATGTCCAGGAGATCTTGATCCAACAGCAGGGCTACACCCAGGACATGAACCAGTGCCAGCAGCAGGTCAAAGACTTGAGGAGAGGCTAAAAGGAGAACCAGGATGACAACTTCTCTTCTGACTGCAGGAGGCAAACTTCTCCCTACTATGAGCTCCTGGACCTATGTGTAGATTTTGGGGGAGGTGAGGGGGGTCTTGCAGAATGGTGGTATGTCACAGCAATAAACCACTTTGGGGGTTGGAGGTTGGAAGCACTTGCACTTGAAAGTGGGTGGGAGACATAGTAGCCAGCAACACACCTGTGCCTTTGTGCTTCCAATGGCCATTCCTAAACTCAGCTGGCCTGCAAATGCCAATAGGAAAAAGCAGCGGTTCAGGCCTGCAGCCGGCTAGCCCATGAATCCTAATCATAAACACGGGGAAAGAAAAGGATGGAAAATACTAGGAGGGAGGTTGAGGGGGTGGAAGGAGGGAAAGTATGCTGTTCCAGTGATTGGGTGGCTGGGACAGAGGAAAACACAGTGACACACAGGAAACATTATAAAAGGTTTTATTGATAACAGTAAAAATATCATTTGAAACAGTTCACTGATGCTCATTCAACTATCACTGATGGTGGGTGTTTTGGCTAGCATTTTGGTTGGTTTGTCAGCACAAGGTATCCCGGATCTCTCTGGGTATGCACTGCTCTGCTCAGTTCAGCCAATCCCAGAACAGAGGCACTGGCTCACCAGAGATAACTGGCAGGGGCTACTGCAACATCGCCCTGCTGGTTTTGTGGATATTTTGGAGAACACAGGAGACTGTTTTTAGCAGGGGAGCAGTATCAAACTGGTGATCAGTCCTAGCAGTTATTGATCTCCAGTGCTGCTTTAAAAGGCCAAAAGCCCTCTCCACAACAGACCAGGTGGTGCTGAGCAGGCAGTTAAAGTACCCTTGCTCCAGGTTGTGGGCAACACTGTATATCTTCATGAGCCAGGGCTTCAGGCAGGGTCCCTGAGAACAACAGACCTCACGAAGTCTCAACAGGCAGGGTCCCTGAGAACAACAGACCCTCCACGATCAGTGGAGGGTCCAAAGTGTCCAGCGTACATGCGGCCAAAGAAGGGAGACTGATGGAAGATGTGGGCATCGTGGACCACCTAGACAGCATATCCATGCACCAGGCATGATGACCACTATGGCTTGGAGAACCATGGAGAAGAACCCCTTGCAGTTTGAATAGTCATCCTGGCTATGGTGGTGTGGGCAGATAATGTTGATATGGCTCCCATAGATTCCACCTATACAGTTGGAGAACCCCTCCTATCAAAAGCCCTCCATTACTTCTGTAGAATCAGGTAACTGAACCACCTAGTCCAGCAGCACTTCCACAAACACTGTACAAACCTCCACGAGTATGGTGCCCACTGTGGAGGTTCCAGTGCCAAATTCCTAGAGCAGCAGGAGTGTGGAGTGGCAAGCTTCTATTTAGGGCTGAGAGGAGAGTAAGTATTCCCATTCCAAATTGTCAACCTCTTGGCAGTACTTGCAAGTGTCTGTTGCCTTCATCATTTTCTGGTGATTCCAAGCTTCTGTCATTTTCTTTTCATAATTTTCATCACTCTCTGGGACTTTTTGTGACTTTCTGGGACCTTTTTCATCATTTTTCTAGGACATTTTCATCACTTTTTGACACTTTATAGGACTTTTCAGCTGCAGTTTCTCATCTATAAAATGGGAATATGTGTGTGTCTGTTTTTCCCCGTGTGTTCCCCTTATCCTTGTCCATCTTAGATTGTATGCCTACTGGGCAGGAACTTCTCTCTGAAAATCTGTGACTGTAAAGCACTGCATAGTCCCAGTAGCACTATAGAATGATTATTCATAGTAGTAGCAGAAGATTGTGTCACTTTCT
>QEPC01013085.1:1633694-1655940 GCA_003113815.1 Sphenodon punctatus | reverse complement strand
ATAATTAACCCAATCTTCTGGGGGCACACAGGAAATGCTCACTCCTCTTTTACCCAAATTAAAGGACCACATAATATCCCAAAAGGATCTCAAGTCGTTTTTAGTTGCAGCTGTTTGCAAGAGTAGCCAGCGGTTTCTTTGATAGTCAAGTTTCTTAGATGATAATAGTTTACGATAGGCCGTCCTGGATATTTGAAGGAACAGTCTTAGATTATAAGAGGTCTCATATTTTAAACGTCTGACAATCCAATGAAGATTTGCTCTCTGGCTTCGGCATTCTTTATCAAACTAACTGAGTGGCCTCTCTGTCCAACTAACTGGTGCCCTCATGGTGATTAAAAAGGGAGACAATAGTTCTATCAATTTTTCAAATAGAAACAAATGATCATTTTCCTGCATTAGGATCCTATTATAAATCTCCAGGACCACATTTTCCTGGCAGAATTGAAGAAAAGCAACTTTAATTCTTCAGTCCACTTAACTCGGATGGTATGTTGACTCTGAGCCGGGTTAGATGGATCAAAAGGCTGAGGAGGAAAGGTCTTGGTCCGGGCAGTGACACATAAGAGAATCCCTGGCATAGGCTCCTTCTCTGAATATGCTGTACATGCATATAAAATTGGGACCCTTTATCATATCTTTCTGACATTTGGCAGAGATGATAGTGAAAGTATGAGATAAATCCCTGAAAAAATTCATGTACACTGATTGGACTACAAACCTTTTCTAGTCAGACATACATTGATAGGTTAATTGCTTATACCACAAGGACCCTTTATCCAAGCCTTCTGAAATTTGGCAGAGATAGTAAATGTAGGAAGGTATATAAACTTGCCAAGCTTAATCTACATTAAGTATGATTCAAAGAAGCTACAGCTAAGAATTTATATGAAGATTTTTGCAAAATAATATAATTCAACTACTTATAAAATTTTATTCCTTTATCCAACCTATTTGAAATTTGGTACACTTAATGCCATCTATGGGAGGTACAATAACTCCAGGTTTCATAAAAATATAATGAACAAAAAAAATTCTACAGCTGAAAATGTGTTTTCCATTGAAACCAATGGAAAACAAAAACAAAAGCAAAAACGAAAACAAAATGTTGATATTTATGAAAACAGAAATGATATATTTAAACAACAAAAATGAAAAATGACATGGGCCCCTGGTGCATACCTCTAAGAAATAGATTAGAGATAATAGATATACCTCTGTGTTTTCCTTTTCCCTTTCTGACTGTCTCCCTCTGTCCATGTATTATATAGACATAGATATTAGTTTTATATATAGATATAGATTAGATATTTAGATACTAGGTTGTTTTATTATATATATAATAATTATTGGATAGGAACATTTTGTATTATACATAGGGTAGATTTAGCTTAGATTCTGTATATATTATATAAAGAAAACTACATATTGTGTACAGCATATATTATTGTGTGCAGTTCTTTCTATATCACAATGAGAAAGGGAAGGAGTTCAGCTTCTGACAATAATTCTTCATTGGCACATGAAATTGATACCGATACCGATACCAAAAAATGAAATCTTTGTTTGAAATAGGAACCGATACCAACAACAACCAAAAAAGTTATTTTAAAAAATGAAAATGACATTTTAATAATGAAAATGATAACAAAAACTACATGGGGCCCTGGTGTACACCCCTAGTGTCCAAGCAGGAGTCACCTATGTGGTGTGGACAGTGCACCTTATTGTTCTACCCATAGTTCAACCGAGTGCCTGCCTTTGCTTGAAATTTCATTGCACCATGACAGTGGAAGTCTTATATCTGTATTGGATCACTTGCAGTTTCTGCTTAGCAGCAGAAAGAAAGACTTGGAGAACAATAATGACCACCATGAAGTTCTCAACATCCATCTCCATGGCTGCAATATTGGTGTCTGTGAACTCTAAAAACCACACAACAAATATTTTGAACAACTTAAAGAGATTAGCAGCTGCTTAGCTAAGACTGGATGTGTGCCATACATTAGCAACTATTGGTCATGTGTCTTCACATGCATGTGGTGGTATTGGCTGCTATTGGCCATTTTTCCTCATCACTGCCCTGATGACAACAAGAGGATACCCACCCACGCAGAGACGGTATGCCAATATCCCTTATACAAGCTGATTGTGTGTCTCTCTATGGTAGTAATGATATCACGGAATCACTCCATTTTTTGGTTTATTGTTCCTTTTATTCTGTTTTAGGAGTCCAATGGATTCTACTTTTGATGAATAACAAAGAACATTTTATTTCTGTTTGTAAACTGGACATTTTACTTGCATCCAGTGATATTACAACAATCAAATCGGTGGCTACTTTTGCCTTTCTAATCAATTGTCACAGTTGATTATTGTTAGGAAACAAGAACTTATAACCTTCACTTTTATTCTGTGTTAAATTTTATTGTTTTATATGGTATTTTAAGGACTAACCACTTTATTTTATATTATGTTGTAGGGGTTTTTAACAGATAGTTTTTTTGTACTTTAAATGGCAAATTGTTGAATAAATTATGATGATGAGAGGATACCCACAGGGCCAACAGGAGTGCCTCGATGGAGTGGCAGAGATGAATCTCTTCAGGGAAGCAAGCAGCTTGGGGTACAGGGAACGTGATATCATTGATGGAGAGCTACTTGACCGATACGAGATTTGGACAAGCGGTGAAGTGCAGAGCGGCCTGGTGAATGGGAATGTTTACTGTCCCTATTGTAACATAATGCAGAAGATGCTAGAGAGGAGGTACAAGAACTGCTTGTTTTACTAGGGGGGATATGTGCACCAAGAGGTATTTTCAACAACATGGCAGGCAATACCCCAATAAAACTGTTTACTGCTACCTGCCAGTACATCGCTGTAAGCCACGAATGCGATAAACCAGGTTGACAACAAGCAAAGACTGATTGCTTTTGATTTCAATTTTTACTTTTGCTTTCCCTTTTCAATTTTTTACTATAGGCACTCAGTACAGTAGGGGATTCGCTCATTATTGTATTTTAATGTTTTAATGTTGGAAGCCGCCCCGAGCTTCATGGCAGGAGGGGCGGGGTATAAATGTATGAAAATAAATAAATAAATAATCTCAGCATTATGTGCATAGGAAAAGGTTATTTCCAGCCGCTGTGTGCTGGCAGGTATATACCCAGGTATGAACCTTCATGGGTGGTCGGGGATAGTAGGCACTGGACCACCTTCCAGAGTCATAATAGTCCAAGAAAGAAACAGTTGGTACAGCTTCTTCTTCCCATGGTTCACCCCAGCTTTGAATCATGACAGGGGTGAGATACTGTAAAGGGGGGTGTTGGTGGGTGGACCGTGGAGGGAAGAACTCCTGCCCATGTATTAGGCTTATCAGTATCACACTAAACCTGTGAGTGAGGGCTGCTTGATCGCACAAGAAATGTATGCAGGAGGCTGCTCGTTTATTAGGCTCTATACACTAAACATATGTGTGGGGGATGCATGAACCAAACCCAGACTCCAACAGGCTTTCATCTTGTTTGTTAATACCCAAAGTTATTAGATGTAAAGCAGCACGGCAGACTTTTATGCAGATAACAGGTATTTTTTAGGAAGTTAATCTGTGTTGTCACTTTATTCATTAATATTTTGCTAGTTGCTTCGCACCTGCTACAAATACTGCAAATCTTGTCCTACAGTAGTTGTGGAATATTTGATTTGGCAAATATTGTGGCTTCATGCATCAGGCCTCCTTTGTGCAAATGTACTTTTCAGTTTGTGGCATACTTGAGAAATATTGAGGGCTGGTGTTTGATCTTTGAAACTAGCCACCTTAATCAAATGGGCTTCCTTCAGTCCCACGCCCACTGAAATCAATGGATCTCTTTGTGCTGATTTCATTGAGCACCGAGTCAGGACAATGGATTTATTCCTGTTGCCTGATCTGATTATCTGAGTTTTAAAGGGTCTTAGTGGGCTGAATTCAGATCTCTGATATTAAGCACATATATTTAAAATAAATGAATCCTTCAGTCACAGTAGGTACCATCCAGGCAGAGGCACTTTCATGTCAAATTATTTGATTTTTTCTTGCATGTGATCTAGAGCTCTCCTTGGCTCAAAAGTCAGGCCTGAGCCCAGAGTGAGCTCAAGTGTGTCAGAACCAACCTGATCCTAATCCCATAACAACCAGGGGTGGCCCCACATTCACAGAGTACTGTAACACTCCCAACAACCCCAGGGATAGGGACACCTCAGGAGAAAGGGAAGGAGGAATGCAGAATGCCTTAATCTCACACAATTACTCATGCACCCATGTAACACCGTGTCATCACAGTTCTATGGAGGTGCAGGGACCATATCAGGATAAGTGTGGGGTGAAGGCAGTGAGTCGACCACTCTCTTCCCAAGATAGCGGCATTCACAGGGAGGTTTGCCTGAGTCTGAGGGGCTTAGGTCCCTGAACTGAATCAAACCTGTGGGGCTATTTGAGTCCCTTGGGCTCAGTTCAATACACAGGCGTAAGTGTGATCACAGAAGTTATGATATATGAAAACTAAGCTGAATACAACTCAGATCTTACACAATTGGCACAGAGTCGGATAAACAACATGGAGCTAGGCATGTAAGAGAAGATGGGTCACATGGGTAACCTACATGCCCATCCTTTCTACTTGGGAGACGGAAGCATCAAAGTTACTTTCACTTAAGGCACAAAGACAAAAGCTATTGAACCGTGGTCTGTCAAGCTGGGTAGAGCTAGTGACCTCTTATCTTTCTTATCTTGTGCCAGCTTCACCGGGAATTGGGTCCTTGTCTCTTTGAACTGACTTCTGGCTCTGTGGAAGCTACAATCTTTATCTCATTCTCTGCCAGTTCTTCAGAGAGCAGACTTCTTGCCTGCTGCCAATTGTGCCTGTTGGAATCAAAATCTCTGACCTTGGAAAACTGCACGCATATCAAAAGAGTCAACCTGAGGGCTGGGGTGAAATATTGTAATCCATTCACATTTGAAATTCAGATTCGGGCTGTCTAACTGTATTCTACGTGAGCAACTCCAACTTCCATTAGTTTGGACTAGACGACCCCAAACGTATGTGCAATTGAAGCATTGAATGCTAACACGTCAGGTAGTTCAGGCTAACCCTCTGGAGGGGCCAGGAAGAAGAAGAACTCCAGTGTTAAAAGCCAATAAGACATTGGGTGTTTTACACACACATTTCTCCTGCATGTTTGCTGTTACATCCTGAACTTGTGTGTCTAAATCACTCACCCAGAGCTTAAACATCTGGCTCTTTGAACTTCTGCATAGAACTTCTCCCAGAACTTTTGTGTGTACAAAATTCTCCTGGTAAACTGCTTTGCTCCAGACAGCTGTGGTCACTTGGTTTCCATGGCAGCCCCTCACGTCTACAGCTACGGCTACTTTAGGCTGCCTCAGAGCAGTGTTTGTGTGAAGAATGCATCCAGGAACTGGCTCAGGGCAGTATCTGTGTGACGAATGCATCCGGAACTGACTTGTGGACTTGTAAACCCAGAAGATTGAAAGACCAGCACTTTAAGGTGTGTGTAAAAATACCCATTATGTGGTACATAATCTCGTCAGGAGTGGCATAGTTACTTGCAGAGATTCAGAGAGTCTCTGACAATAGAAGAGATACTTCTGAATCTGTAGCATCAGATCACTCTGCTCTCCACAACCTCAAGCATTGCATACCACTTTAAAAATCACTACCAAAAGAATATTAAAATGAAACAACTCATTCAAAAGTTTGGGATATTTTGCCATTGGCTTTGAGTAAGGGTTAATGGTGGCTTGGTAACTGGCCACAATCCCAAGTGGGATCCACACAGGATCCACGTGGGTTCTGCATGGCACAATGTCCTTCAATGGACATGCATGCACTTTAGGTGCACGTGCGTGCACGTAGGTTGTGCACAGCAAGCGCGGAGCATGGGATTGGCCCCACCATCTATAAATGTCTAAAAGAGTTTTCTAGTAGCACCACGTTCAGGAACTAGCTCTTGAACTCAGTCTAGAAAACAGAGATCTAATGGCTAGAAGCTGAAGCTAGACAATTCCAATGCAGATTTCCAACAGTTAGAGCAATTAACTAGAGGGACAAGATTCCTATGGAGGTGTTAGTTTCTCAGTCTCCATCATTTTAAATGCTTAAATTAAGATTCTGTTACATTTTAAAGATATTCCCAAATTCCATCAGAGATCAAGTCTTAAAGAGGAACTACTGTGTGAAATTCTATTATTTGTGTACTAGACAAGGCTGGACTGGCTGGGAGGCTCCTCTTAATGTAATGTAACAATGTTAGTGTTGGAAATACATTCCTTTGGCTACATCTCCCATAAGCACCTCATCCTGTTTGTTTGCTAGAAGCAGCAGGAGTAGACAGTCAGATCAGGGAACCCTTCCCCCATCCATTCTGTACTACTCCTGCTAGGACCTGATTGGTTAATCTCATCTCCCCAGGATGTTTCTTATCTCTTTGTGTCTGAGAGATATTCAGAGAGCCTTTTACTTCCCTCCTGAACACACCTAGTCNGGGCCCTGAATATAACCCCCAGCTCCCCTCCCCACTACTCATTGTGTCAACTGCTCTCAGCTTGAAGCCCCGATAGGATACTCCTTCCTGGCTCCCTTCCTACAGTGTTCCCTCCTTTGCAGCGCCATACCCTTCAACAATACCTGCATGAACTGGTTTTTTTATCTTGTTCCAGGCTCCCAACAACAATGGGAGTCATTAACACTGCATTAATCCAGCATGGGTAAATAGCTGTGAATCTTTACACAAGATTAAAATTCATGGTCACAGCAGTGCCAGATCTTGAGAAGCAGGATTAATTAAATGTACAGTCTTCATCCCTTTCCCCTCTTTCACAGAGGGGTCAGGGCATAACCCTTAACACCTCCCCAACCCGCCTAAAGAGGGGTCAGGGTGTAACCCTTAAATCCCCACACCAAACACCCCCTCAAAGATGCATCAGTGCATAACCCTTCCTCTTCCCGCTGAAACCCAATACTTCATCTCACAGAGGGTCCAGACACGCGACCCTCCCACCAGTAGTGGTGCTTACCCGAGGACACCTGGGGCACTGCACCCTTACCTCTCTCTCTCTCTCTGGTGGCACTGCAGTCTAAGTCCAATCATCCTTGGGTGACCAGACCAATTTCTGAGGCTCGGCGGATCACAGAACCATGTCGGGCAGCAGCAGGTGAAGCGATGTCAATTTCAAGGTGGGGGGGGCATGCCGAGAAACTGTGAATGCATGCGTGCAGGTTCTCAAGGTCCTGATGCCCACAGCATTACAGGCAGCACACCGCACAGTGACCACGCATAGATAACTTTACTGTTTTGGGGGTGGGGACTGGCTGCGCTCTGGACTCCCATAAGGGACAAAACTATTTTGAACACACTTTGGGAGGCTCAGAGCACAGTATGGGAAACTGAATTTCCCATTAGATCCATGAGGGGCAGGCTTTCTACGAGCCCTATGGGCTCAATTTTAAAATGACACCTGGGCGCCAATTGTAGGCGCTCAGGTGAAATGTGTTGTGGCTGTGAAGCAGTCAGGGACCAGCGTGCATGCTCAGTGACTCAAGTCAACTCTCAAGAAGCAAATAGCGCACCATCCTTCTGCCTGACTTTGGTGGTGAGTAAATTGCATGTGGGTGGGAGAGACTGGGGATGGAATGGGGCTGGGGGGAGGGTGTTGGACTAGGAGAGACTGAGGAATGGGTGGGGGTGTATGGGGAGAGACTGGGGTATGGGGGCGGGGTGGACAGGGAGAGACTGGGAGAGACTGGGGAATGAGGGGAAGGGTGGATGGGGAGAGATTGGGGAATGGGGGAGGGGTGGACAGGGAGAGACTGGGAGTGACTGGGAATGGGGGAGGGGTGGATGGGGAGAGACTGGGGAAAGAGGGGGGAAAGAGGGCAAATGGGGAGAGATTGTGGGAGGGGGTGGATGGGGAGACACTGGGAAAATGACTCAACCATGTTTTGGGGGACAAGTGAAACTCCTCGACTCGCAGCTTTTGTGGTGTGGTAAGGACTGCACATAATGTTGCCTTAAGATGGTTTGCTCTGCTTGCTCTGTGTTTGCATGATGACAAAATGATCTCTCTACTTACGCTTGGATGGGGAGAAGGAAAGCAGAAGCAATGCATCAATGATGCATTGCTGCTTTCCTTCTCCCCTCCCAGCATGAGTAGAGAGGCCATTTTGTAAATCTGTTGGTCCACTGGTCGTGGCTACTCTTTTTTTTAAATGGTCCCTTCGCTGTTTCACTGCTACTCCCTGCTGCTGGAAAGTAGTTTGTGTGGACAGGCATTTTGCTGTCAGGGATAAAGTGTGGCTGCTGGGGATGCTGGTCTGGATGGGCCTGATTTGGTAACAGTGCAGCCCTGAAACTGGCCAAACTTTTTTAAAAGGCCTTTTTCTTTGGACAGGCATTTGGCTGCCAGGGATATGGTGAAGGTACTGGGGGTGCTGGTTTGGATGGGGAGTGTTTGGTTCCTATACAGGCCTGCAACTGCTCTCCTTGTGAACAGAAAAGAAATGTAGGTAGGAGCATGGCAGAAAAGAAGGCTACAGAAAATGAGGAGAGCCCTTTCCCCCACTGAACCCATTTCTTCCCTTTCCTCTTCTCGTGCACCAAAACCAAACCCTTTCCCTCCTACTTCTCCTCTGTCATGTCCTTCTCTTCCCTTTCATTCTCTTCTGATTCAGTTTGTTGCAAGACAGGGAGCTAACTCAGTCCTCCAAGTTCTCCAAGACAGAAGGAAGGCTTGTCCCAAGGCCTACACCTTCAGAAGACTACAGGTGGCCAAGGATGCCATGAAAATTGAGGATTCAAGGGTTCAGGATAAAGGTAGGCAATGACAACATAATCTATTTTTTTAGTCTGCTATGGTTAATTTGGACCCAGTGGGAAAGAGAGAGTGGCCATGACCCCAGTAAGAGAGCTTTCTATCCTCCAGTGGCAGTGCTTCACACAGCAACAAGGAGTTCTCAGCGTTAACTAATGTAATTTCCATCCAAAGTTAACCCTGGGAACTCCTTGCTGCTGGGTTAAGCCACACCACTGGCCTACCGTTACCCTGGCTCTGCCTACCATTGCCCTGGCTCCGCCCCTAGGCCCACTACTCTGCTGGCCGTAGGTTCAACCCGCCCACTGCCCCACCAGCTTCAAAACCCACCAGCCGCCACTGCCTCCCACACTTTTTCCCTACCCCTTAAAACAGGGGCAGGGAACCTTTTCCCTCATGGGGGCCATTTTATAAGCTTTGACAAGCTCCGAGGGCAGTACAGAAGTTGGGGTTGGGGTGATTAATAGATGTACTCAAGGAAAGGAGGGCCCAAATCATGGATCTGTACCAAGGAACTGTCCCCTATCCTTGTTTACATAACATCATCTCTGGTCCCACCCCTTGAGCTCAGTTTTTCAGAGATTGGAGGTAAGAACTGGATTCAAGGGCTAGATCCAGGAAGTGGAACGGGGCCACATAAAAACTTGCTGTAGGCTGCATGTGGCCCCTGAGCCTGAGGTTCCCTACCCCAGCCTCAAAAGTATGAACAGCATCAAGTAGTCTCCAATGCAGCTGATGAGAACCAAGAAATCTGGCCCACACCTTAATCACCGCACCAAGTAGCCACCCAACAGGGAGCTGCCTGCAGCTCCTAGAGCCTTCATTTACTCTGGAGGATAAGGAGAAAGCACCAATCAGCACACAAGCAGGCATGGCCCAGACGCAAAGGTTCCCCAGCAATTCTTCTCCCACTTAAACCAGCATAAGGATGTGTCAAATCCTGTATTCATTTCTAATTTCCGCAGTCAGTTTCAAGTAGTTTAGAAAAGACCCAGTCAACTTCTACTGATATCTTGTCAACAGAACTGCCAGACGGGGTCTGTATGGAGTACTGCAAAGGATTTTTGCTGGGGTATTTAGGAGAAGGGACTGTTATTGTTCTAGGAGTGTGGGGGTGTTATCTGTTTTTGCAGATGAGGTGTACGTGGTTGTGTATTGTTGAAATAGTATAAGGTTGTGGGCAAAGGAAGTGTGTTTATTGAGTGACTGCATCTTGGGAAGTAAAATTGCATAAATATACATTGCATAATTATGAAAATGATGAAATTATACACATTTTCATGTTTGCCATAAACTTGCAGAATTTAGAATTTTTGGTGCAGTGAACATTGTTCCCTGCTAATGACTGCGGATGGCTGCCCTAACCTGAATAAAAAACAAATAATGCATGTATACTATACTACAGGAAGACCAAAAATTATTCCCAACCCTACCTTATAATATGATTATATCCAAAAGATGGGGATGGGCATTGAGAAAGTGTCTTTTGCACCAGATCTGGAACCCGATCCATGAACTGTGCATGTACATGTGTATGCTCAGCATGTGCATTGCACACACTCAGTGGTGCCAATCCCAAGCCCTGCGGATGAGCGCATTCGCACGCCGCACATGATGAATGAATACTGGCATGCAGGCAACACCCAGCGCACACCCATTACAGGAACTGTGGCACATGCAGAATCCATGCGGAAGTCATGCAGCATCCCTGCATGCATCTTGCACACACTGTGCATGGGTTTTCTGGATCGCGACCACTGTGCCTTCTGTGCAAACATTGCATGTGTCAGGTGTGCATGTGCTTAGTGCATGAAATTTTTATCATAGGTATATACACTAACCCATGGAGACTTATGATTCATTTTTGTTTTAGAAAGAAAGAAAGAAAGAAAGAAAGAAAGAAAGAAAAGGAATGTTATTCACTAGTCACAAACACGAACAGCCCAGCAGCAAATCACAAGGAATGGGATAAAAAGGACAGGTTTGCAAAGGCTACAATAAGTTTATTGGTATAAGATGACCACAATGATCTAAAGCAGGGTAATGAGACTGCAATGAAAACCTCAGAAAAAGTTCCTAATAGGGAAACCAGAGTATGCTTCAGATGCAAAAAGGAGGAACATTTAAAGAAAGACTGCTATATATGGAAAGCAGAACAGCAGAAACTGTCTCCACGAACACCAAAGCAGAGGGCTAAAATCACAAACAGCAACACAGTTGCTCAACAATGGAGTGGGTGCTTCAGAGCAATGCAAGACAGCTCATCCCAAAATTGGTGTGTAGACTCTGGGCAATGAGCCACATGACTAGCAATAAAGGATTCTTCACAGGGCTGGATCTGAGCAGTAAAGAAAGGATCTACTTTGCAGATGGGAGAAGCATCAACACGGAAGGAATTGAACAAGGCTTCCTGTACTGCAACCAGTCACAGGGAGGCACACTTACCATACCTATGAAAGATGTGGTCTATGTGCCCAACTTAGAAGGGGGACTCCTGTCTGTGAGGTGCCTGGCAGCGAGGGGCCTCACCATCCATTTCCAGGGAGACGAATGCACAATTCAAAGTGGGACAAAGGTACTGGCCAGAGCCACTGCGAATGAGCTCCTGTACCATCTGAGCACAGCGAAAGAACAGGCGAAGCTCACTGCGCACAAGTCACACGATGACTGCATCCACCTGTGGAATAGATGCATAGGACATAGACACCCAGACAGCATCAAGGATATGCACAGACAGCAGTTGACCAAAGACCTTAAGGTATCAACATGTCCCATGATCATGAAATGCGACTGCTGCATCAAATCCAAAGCCACAAGTGCTACACTTTCTGAGAAGACTCAGAAAAGAGCCACGAAACCGCTTGATCTTGTACACAGCAACCCAATGAAGGGTCCCATGCCAGGAGGCAACCGGTATATGGTAACTTTCATTGAGAACTATTCAAGCTACATGATCACGTACGTCATGAAGAGTAAAGATGAAGTATTTGACAAACTTCAGGACTATGTGACCATGACAAGCAACAAGTTCCAGTGCAGACCAAAGACACTGCAGACTAACAATGGAGGTGAGTTCACAGGAAAGGATGTAGAGGACTTCCTGAGACTCCATGGAATTGAGCCCCAAAAGACAGTGCCATATACACCTGCGCAGAATGGAACAGCTGAAAGGAAAATCAGAACGCTAACAGAAATGGTTTAATGCATGTTAACAGACTCTGGACTACCAGAAAGATACTGGGATGAAGCAGCAGTTGCTGCTACCTACCTACAAAATCGGCTGTATTCTAGAACAGTGAGGAAATGTACCAAGCTGCAAAACAGAACAGTGGAAGGCATCCTCGTAGGATACAAGGAGCATTCCAAAGGCTACAGGATCCTGGATCCACTCACAGACAGAATAACCATTAGTAACAGTGTGACCTTTGTGGAAAACTCAAACAACAGTGTGATGACTCTCCAAGGCCCAGGCAAAGGAGAACAATCAACCACAGATGAAACCACTGAAAGGGAGCAATCCTCTGAACAAATAGTCAAAATCGGCACAAAGGTAACAGAAGTGCATGAACAGATGCAGCCGGCTGCTGATGCTGAGCCAAGGCAGTCAAAAAGGTCTAACAAAGGCATTCCCCCCATTCGTCTGTCCTACAAACTCAGCACCAGTAAGTTGTCAGAGGGGGACAATCCTGGGAGCACATCTCACAGATGTCAGAAGGGGAAGCAGAAAAATGAGTAAGAGCGGCTGAAAAAAAAGTAAAGTCCATGCAGGACAACGCAACATCGACACTTACTCCACTGCCCTCAGGGAGAAAGACTATAGGTTGTAAATGGACATTTAAAATAAAGTACAATGGGCAGGGAATTATCGAATGGTACAAGACCCGACTTCTCGTGAAAGGATACTCCCAGAAGTACGGAGAAGTCTGCGATGAAACATTTGCACCTGTAGTTAAGCACACTACAATCAGAACATTGTTAAGTATAGCTGCCGGAAGAGGAATGCAAGTCAAGTATATGACGTGAAAATAGTGTTCCTAAATGGTGAGTTGAAGGAAGATATTTACATGGACCAACCATTGGGGTTAGCAGAAGCTGAAAGGCCGGATCTTGTATGCAAACTGCACAATTGAATATATGGGCTTAAGCAGGCCACCAGAGTGTGGAACACTAAACATGGTGCTCAGGAGGGAAAATTTTACCAGGAGCAAAGCAGATCCCTGCTTATACACAAAGAGACTAAGGGGCAGGTGGATCTTTGTATTAATTTATGTTGATGATCTTCTCGTATGCTTTGAGCAAGAAGGGGATGAGTGCGAAACAATGAGAGTTCTAAATCAGGACTTTGAAACTAAGGACCTGGGTAACATAACGCACTACCTTAGAATACAAATTGAAAGAGAAAATGATGAAAGCTATTGTCTCAACCAAAGACAGGCAATAGAAGAGATGATACCCATATGGAAACGTCTACCCAAAGAAGATCAAAGAACCGAGCTTATTGCTACCAGACAATAAGAAATACAGAAAGACAATAGGAAAGCTCTTGTACATTGCCACAATTACAAGGCCTGACATTGCGGTGGCAATAGGTATACTGTGTAGATACGTCTCAGCCCCAACCCAAAATAATGCAGTGAAGAGGGTCTTATGGTACCTGAAAGGGACTGTGCACCTCAATCTATGGCTTCCAGCAACTTCCATGTCAGACCTGATAGGTAGGGGTGGGAAGTTCGGATCTCCCGATATCCAATAACGCCAGTATTTGGCAGTATCGGGGATATCGGATAGATCCGAGAATTCCCCATACCGGTACAGGATTTTTACCTGATTTTTTTTACATTGCAGCCATTGAAATCAATCGCCTCA
Organism: Sphenodon punctatus; assembly: GCA_003113815.1. Classification (NCBI taxonomy): domain Eukaryota; kingdom Metazoa; phylum Chordata; class Lepidosauria; order Sphenodontia; family Sphenodontidae; genus Sphenodon; species Sphenodon punctatus. Next base: position 1,642,204 of record QEPC01013085.1, on the reverse strand, counting down.
ATGTAAAAAAAAAAAACCAAGAGCCGCACACTTTCACTTTCCCTCCCCCTCCCAGGCTGCGCGGGTGGAAGGGGGGACACCCCCCGTGGAAGGGGGGACACCCCCCACCCACCCTGCCCAGCCTGGATTTTTTTTGTGTTTAAACCGAACCTGTGGGCGAGTCCGGGCCACCACTGCACTGCTGTTGGCTGCCCGGTGGCAGCCAGGACTATTGCTGAAGGTGGAGGCAGCTCTCCTGTGGGAGCCCTCATGACTGGGGCAGCACTCTGGGTTAACCACCCCCCATCCGCCTTTTTCTTGGGCTGCGGGTGGCGGAGGTGGCAGCAGTGTGGTGCGGGTCTGGCACAGCACAGTGGCTTCACTTCAGCGCTTCACTAGGCCTCTGGGGAACTTCTGGGTTTCCCCGGAAGGCCTAGTGAAGCGCTGAAGTGAAGCCAGCGCTGAAGCCGGACCCGCGCCACGCTACTGCCTCTTCCGCCTCCACCCACAACCCAGGTAAAGGGCAGATGTGGAGGGGGGTTTAACCCAGAGTGCTGCCCCAGTTGGGAGGACTCCCGAAGGAGAACTGCCTCCACCTTCAGCAATAGCCCTGGCTGCTGCCAAGCAGCCGGCGGTGGTGCGGCGACGGCCCGGACTCGCCCACAGGTTCGGTTTAAAAACAAAAAAAATCCAGGCTGGGTAGGGGGTGTCGCCCCTTCCACCCATGCAGCCTGGGAGGGGGAGCTTGGGGGGGTTTAATTGATTTCAATGGGGACACTTCCCCATTGAAATCACAATGAAAAAAAGCAGTACCAGTAAACCGGTTTTACTGGTAATACAAAAAAAATTTAAAACTGTAACCGGTAAAACCAATATCCGCTTTTTTTTAGTTTTGTCCCACCCCTTCTGATAGAGTACGTGGACGCAGATTGGGCTGGAAACCATTCAAACCAAAAATCTACCAGTGGGTACCTATTTTTGCTTGTTGGAGGACCCATCAGCTGGTGCATTAGGAAACAAACCTCTGTGACACTTTCCTCGATGGAGGCAGAGTACGTGGCAGCGGCACATGCCAGCCAAGAATTTATCTGATTGCGACAGCTTCTGAATGATCTGGGGCAAAAATTGGACAGACCCACACTGATCCTGGAAGACAACCAAGGATGTATAGCGCTGGCACAAACAGAAAGAATCAACCCCAGAACCAAGCACATTGATGTAAAATACCATTTCCTGAAAGACTCACAGGACCAAGGACTCATAGATCTGCAATACTGTCCGACAGGGGATATGACAGTAGATGCGTTCACGAAGCCACTAGCAGGGGAATGCCATTGCAAGCTATTAAGAAGAATGAACCTAGTGGATTTGACTAGTGACTGTTGAGAAGGGGTGTTGGATTGTGCAACAGTCACAAGTAAAAGCCCATTGCAAGTCCTGCAAGCTTAATATGGGGCTTGTCCATTAGGGGGAGGGTCAGGGGATGAAACAGGTTTTGTTTTTCCTCTCCTTGTCACCTCTCTTCTCCTCTCTCTGTCCTTCATCTTGTCCCATGCAGTCTGTACAATATGGAAGCATATCTTCTGAGCTCTTAGTAAAGTTCTCTTTTGAAGAAACTTCTGCTGTGTGTTATTCAACAGAAAGCTAACTTTACAATAGAGCCCCTTCTGAGCCCCAATCATATGTAGAAGATGGATTATAGAGGCATCTAAAAAGTGAGCAGAAATAGGTTTAATTATTTATTTAATAACAAAAGCTGTTACAGAATGAAGAATACCTTGAAACTAATTGCCAACCCAAATGTGATTTTAATAAAACCCGTTGAAAGCTTAATCGAAATGAAGAGGCTGAAAAAAATGAACGGGGGTGGAAATGCCAGAAAAGAGACTAGAATAATCTATGAAAGCCCTCAAAAAAAACCTTACAGGAGGATTAAGGGTGCTGAATTGGATAGCATGGTGTTGGATCACAGCAAATGATCTCTTATTGGAGGTATGCTGTGAAATCAAATATCAGCCTTTGTATATTGGGAAAAGAACATTATTATAGCTCGCTACCCCTTCCAGGCATATACTGTACTACACTCTTGAGCCTCCTAGCTTAGAAACTGGTACACTGTTCATAAATGTTTAGGTCAGCCTTTGAATAAATAAGAACTTTATTTTGCAGCTGCTGAATCCGGGTGAAATATTTAAAAGAAGGATTTCAAGGTTAAGCTGTATTTCTGCGATATGGAGAAAGGTTCAGTGTAAGGTTTGGCCATCACACTACAGGGAGGAGGTCAACTAATAAAATAAATACTACTACTACTTTATTTATTATTTATTATTAATTATAGTACTCCCTTGCCATGGCACTCAGAGTGCTTTACATATAATAAATAAATAAATAAAAATAAAAATAAAAAAAACAGGAGACAACTCAAAGAAGAATGAAGATGATAAAGGGCAGGGTTTAATTTGCACCAGGGCTTGACAAGGTGCAGCTCTGACACCTTTTGACATGCCTGTGCTCAGCTCCAGTACTTTTCCCTGACCCCATTACTGCTGCTACTCTGCAAAAGCCCACCTGCATCTAGATGTAGAATAGAACGGAAACAAGTACTACCCACAAAAACGGGGATTCCTAGTGAAATTATGGTACTTACCCAACAAAATTGGGTATTATTCAGCACTTGATCAGTGCCCAACAGGCTATCTGATAGACCAGTTTACTGTTTTCCTTTCCAATTTTCTGACTGCCTGTAATGATTTTCCATCTTCCTGTTTTTTCAGCTTTCCATCCCAATTTCTGTACTGATTGCCTTTTGCTGAACAGTAACATGGTAAATTGGTAATTTGGTAATGATGATATCCAGTATTTGGGGGTAATTGGGTACCAACTTGGTGCTCGGGTGCCAATCAAGCACTAAATAGACTACTCAGAAATGCAGGTAATACCCACGCGTAGTAAATTCACTACCCTTCTCAGCTCTAAAAAGCACCAGTTTCAGACCCATTCCGTCCCGTCCCCAACAGGGTTGGGGGGTGATCGGCAGCACCAGCTGACAATCCCACCTCACTCCCCCCCAGCTTAATCTGGCCCTAAGCCAGGGATGATAAAGTAGGGGCAGGTGGAGTCATGAGGTGTAGCAGGGCAGCTCCATCAGCTATTCTTGAATCAAAATCAGCTATTCCTAAATTGGCATTAAATCCCATCATTTCAGGATCATTGTTGAATAATGGGTAGATTTTGTGAGTCTGGGACACATTTCACAATTCCATTGTTTTCAAGACTGTAGGTGGCAATTTTTCAATAAACGTTCACTACTTTCCATGATTTTTCAGTACCTTCCATGATTAGTCAGTACTTTTGTATCCTGGTGTCATCGCTTTCCTGACTCCTTACTTTTTCACTTCTGAGTCCTTTTCTCCCAGACAGAGGGGTGAGGGTGGGAAGAGATGGAAGCAGAGGGTGTTAACAAATTAGACGATGGGTGTCTTTAGATGTAACACTGTTCAGTGTTCTGTAACACAGTGTCCTACCAACTGTTACAGTGGGTGTTTTTACACACACATTTCTCCTGCATGTTTTCTGTTACATCCTGAACTTTCTGTGTGTCTAGGTCACTCACCCAGATCTTAAACATCCAGCTCTTTGAACTACTGCATAGAACTTCTCCCAGAACTTTTGTGTGTAAAAAGTTCTCCTGGTAAACTATGTTGCTCCAGGCAGCCGTGGTCACTTGGTTTCCATGGTAGCCTGTTTCATCTACAGCTGTGGCTACTTTAGGCTGCCTCAGGGAAGTGTTTGTGTGAAGAATGCATCAAGGAACTGCCTCAGGGCAGTGTGTGTGTGAAAAATGCATCCAGAACTTACTTGTGGACTTGTAAACCCAGAAGATTAAAAAATCCAGAACTTTAAGGTGTGTGTAAAAATGCCCAGTGTTTAGACATACTGTCAACTAGGGGTGGGACACCAGGGAGAATACCGGATACCAGATGTACCAGTATCGGATCTCCCTGGTACCGGATTTACCAATATCGGCATACCAAATTTTTAACATTGGCCGCGGTACCAGATTTTTTACATTGCGGCTATTGACTTCAATGACCGCAATGTAAAAAATCCAGTACCGTGGCCAATGTTAAAAATCCGGTATGCCAGCACAGGTAAATATCGGATTTATCAGATTAATCTGATACACCCAAATACCGGCAATATCGGATCTCGGGAGAAGCAGAATTCCTACCCCTACCGTCAACACTATGACCCTTTTTACACAGACACTCTAACACCGATAAAATGGGTGTTACATTTTATTATACATGGTACAGAGCAACACTGCAGCCCTGCAACTTGGGCCCTTTTCACATGAGATGCCTCCACCCAGTTTCGCTGGGTGGCGATGGGTAGAGGCGTCTGTGTAAACACCACTTGTGGTGGGTGGGGTGGATTTCTCTGGGTGGAGATTAGGGATGGGTGAACAGAACGCGATTCTGATGTTTGGACATTAGGTCGTTCATTCCGAAACCCGAGTTTGGGTTCGGCTGTTCAGCTCGGCAGAGTTCGGTTTGGCCGAACTTGGCTGAACAGCCGAAAATAGCGCTATCGATACCAAAACTGAAACCGAATTCGCTTTTTTTTTTTGTATTATTTGACCCTGAAACCACTCCTGGTGCCAGGAAGTCTGCTCCTCAGCTGCCTCCCACTTCCAGTCATGTTTTCCCTGCCCTCCAGTCACGTTTTTCCCATCCCCGAACTCATTCAAACTCATCCAAACTTTTCTGAACTGTTCGGTCGTTCGAGCCTTCGGTTCGGATGTTCAGTTTGGTCATCCGAAGAGGCCAAGTTTGGTCCAAACTCCGAACTTCCGAACAACATTTGCACATTCTTAGTGGAGATGAGTGGAGGCATCTGTGTAAACACCACTTGCGGTGGATGGGGTGCATTTCTCTGGGTGGAGATGGGTGAAGGCGTCTGTGTAAACACCACTTGCGGTGGCTGTAGATGCGTGCATGCTCCTGAGCAACACCCATCTCCACCCACCCATGGAGCAATGGACTCCACTGCTGATTTCTCCATGGGTGGGTAGTGGGTGAAGATGGGTGTTGCACAGGAGCATGCACACACCTACTCCCAATGCAAGTGGTGTTTACACAGACACCTCCACCCATCTCCACCCAGAGAAATGCACCACACCCACTGCAATAGGTGTTTACACAGTTGCCTCCACCCATCTCCACCCAGAGAAACTGGATAGAGGCATCTCGTGTGAAAAGGGCCCATGTTGCAGGGCTGCAGTGTTGCCCGGTACTATGTATAATAAAATGTAACACCCATTTTATTGGTATTAGAGTGACTGTTTAAAAAGGGCCAATGTTCACCCCAAACACTTATTAAACTTTCAAGACCTGACAGTGTTCACTTCCAGTGTTTGGGATGAAAACTGTGTTGACGGTATATCTAAATACTGTAACAGTAGGAAACTGTGTTACAGAAGACTGAACAGCGTTATGTTCAAAAGAGAATGCAATGGCTAGTTAAGAGCAAGTGTTGGGCATGTACTGTCAACCGGGAAGAACCAGATGAATACATGTTTGAAAATGGCACTTTAGGCTTTTAGGGCGGAAATTACATGCGTGTTTGGGATGGGCGAATGCGGTTCGGAAGTTCAGAGTTCAGATCGAACTCAACCAGTTCGGTCAACCGAACTGAACTGACTAACCAAACTCGATTTTCGAACCGAACCAAATTTCTGAACTCGCCTATCCCTATAAGATAATAGGGATGGGCGAACAGATCGCGGTTTGGGTTCGGCCCTTCGGTTCATCTGCGTTCGTTTCGTCCGTTCGGTTCGGCTGCGTTCGGTTCGTCCGTTCAGTTCAGCAGTTCGGCTAGTTCGCTAAGTTCGGGTTCTGCTGTTCGGTTCAGCCGTTCTGTTAAGCTGTTCGGTTTGGCCATTCAGCCATTCCAGAAATGTTGTTATGGGTGTTTTTTTGTTTTTTATATGTTTTTTTTTTTTTAATTGGGTTTTATATGGTTTTCTTTTGTTTTTTCTTTTTGTTGTTGTTTTTATATGGGGTTTTTTATTTATTTTTTAATCAAATATTATATATATCTATCTACACTAAATCTAACTGCTATTAACTATTCTAAATGCTATGAACTAAATGGATTATCTAATAAGTACACAGACCTACTCCTACAAACACTAAAACTAAATCACTAAAGCTATCTCTATCGCTAAGCTAACTCCTAAAACTCTCTACTATCTATCTATCTATCTAGCTATCTCTTTCCCCCCATCCCATATCCATATCCATATATATACGTGCAAAAGTGTGCACACCCACCTCCAACCACTGCAGCCATATACCGCCTCCCCATCCACCGCTGTCCATGGGGAAAAGACCATGCCCAAAGGGGCTTGGACATACCTAGTATAGCATAGAACTTTGAACCACATTAAAAACAACAAGACCTCCTACTTCAGTGTCCCTCTACAATTTCTTTTCACAAGCCAGTCAACACACCGTTCCAGATAATAAACAAATTGACAAAAGTCAAGACATAACATAATTCAACTGCTTATAAAATTGAATTCCTTATCCAAGCTTTCCAAAATGTGGTACATATAATGCCTTCCATTTGGGGTACAATCCCTCCAAGTTCCATCCAAATTTAATGAAAAACAAAAAAGCTACAGCCGACAATGTGTTTTCCATTGAAACCAATGGAAGCAAAAAGCAAAAGCAAAAATGAAAACAAAATTTCAATATTTACGAAAAGGAAAAGGAAAGATTTGAAAAACAAAAGTCAAAACTTTCTGATTTAGAAACAGAAGGAAGGGCTGGATTTACCACACAAACTCTTTAACAATCAGTAATTTAACAACCAGCTCTGTTGGTGATTCAATTATTCTATTTCTAATTGTCATCTTTCTGGGAGCATGTGGGATTGTGCTGCATTTTTCAGATCTGGATATCTAACTCATAGGTTTTCATTTAAAGGAGGCAAAGTACATGTATTAGGGTAAGTCAACTGTAGGCATTTTTTTCCACTGGGGAAAGATAGCTCTTAACCAACAGGAAAAGCATTTTAAAACTGTGAAAATTGCCTTTTGCAGCTGAGAATAATGAGAATGTGTCTGCTGAAATACTAAGCATTTTTGAACTCATGAGGGGGTTTGAAAAGGCAATATTTGGCAATACATGGGGTGCAGTTCTCATGTTAGTGTGCCATCCTAGCAAACTATTCCTTGAGTGGTTCCATTGCCTTCTAGGGTTGTAAGATGCTGCTCCCTAGGAGTTAAGCATATCAAAATATAGGCCAAGCTGCTCAGCTTTTTAAGCAACTGTATTGTGTCTTCTTATACCTCTGTCCTTTTCCAGCTTTCTCCTGTAAAAGGCAGAGCACCAGAATCCTACCACATGTAATACTATTGGGAGCTTCTCTGCCTTCTGTGTTCACTAAATTAGAAAGCAGTTTAGCCAGCAAAACTACCCCTTTTCAGTTTTCCTATGACACTTCGAAATTTTTCATGCCTGCCTAGAGATTATACTTTGCCAACTGCACTTGAGTTGTGTAAAAAAGTCTCTGTGTTGGCTTGGAGCTTAACCCCATAAGAGATGTGTGTCATATTTGAAAGTGGTCTGACACTGGATAGGGTCAAGCTTAATTTATGGCAGTCCTCTGGGCAGATGTATGAACAATTACTGCGATTATGAGTCTCATTAAATTCAATGGAACTCATACCTGAACTAAGGGCTAATGCTGAGCAGGACTGGCTTTATCACAAGGCAACCCGGGACAATCGCCCAGGGCCCTGCTCTTTCCAGGCACCCAGCAGTGACCCCTGTTTTCACAAGGGCAGGGTATGGGGGGTCTCCCTCTCATGAGTAGAACAGCTTCCCTTTTCCAAAATGGTAGTGATGTTGCCTCACCATTTTGGAAAAGAGTTGCATTTGTGCTGATTGTTCCATTAGTCATTTTGCGCATGAGCAGTTCTCCCCCCTCCCCCCCATCAAGTTGGTGGGCCATGGGAGACAGACGCAGGCAGAGGAGATGGGAGAAGAGAAAAGGGACAGACAGACAGACAGATAGATGTGGGACGTGGTACACATAGCTCTAGTAAGTAGTTTGAGAAAAAATCTCGAGAAAGTCTTGAAAACAAGGTTTTTCTCAATTCTTTTTTTCCTCAGTTTTTATTGAGAAGCTTGGTTTTCTATTAGAATCAAGAGAAAAACTAGATTAGTTTCAGCTCTAAACAGAACAATCAAGTTGTGGGTGAAAAAGCCTAGAGTGGTCTGCAGAGCTATCCCTTGCAGCTCCTCTCCTTCCTCTTGCTTTTACCAGCGTGCATTAGGGATGGGCGATCAGAACCGAGTTTGGAAATTCGGTTCAGTTCGAAAACCGAGTTTGGTTCAGAAGTTCGGTTCGGTCGACCAAACTATTCGAGTTTGATCCGAACTCCGAACTTTCGAACAGAGTTCAGAAATTCAAACCCCATTGAACTAAATGGAATATTATCTTATAGGGATGGGCGAACG
>QEPC01013085.1:1611700-1626444 GCA_003113815.1 Sphenodon punctatus | reverse complement strand
GTGTTTCCCTGTGTTTGGGGTTTATACATGATTCATTTTAAGCTTGATGTGCATTGTAGACTGTGTTTTCTTCCATCTGATGTTAACCCTGGGAACTCCTTGCTGCTGGGTTATGCCCTGGCTCCGCCTACCGTTGCCCTGGCTCCGCTTACCGTTGCCCTGGCTCCACCCACAAGCTCACCGGCCCGCTGGCGGCAAAGACCCCAGCGAGCCGGACGGCCTTACTGCCTCTCCAAACTAAAAACCCACCAGTGACCCCTGCTCTCTGCCTGGGGTATCCCTGGCTGCAGCAGCTGCCAGCCGCCTCTCTGCCCAGGGTCACTCCTCCTGGGCCCACTCTTGGGCCCAATCTGCAGCTTCTCATGGCCCCTCTCTGCCTTGGGTGTCCCCAGCTGCAGCAGCCACCTGGGATCCCTTTGGCTGCTCCAGCAGCCTCTCCACCTGGGGTCACTCCTGGCTGCTGTCAGCTGGTGTGGCTTCTCCAGTCCTGGGCCCAATCCATGCTGCTATCATGGCCATTGTCCATGGTGCTAGAAGACCTCAACACATGGTTGAGATGGATGGGGCCTAACAGCCGGGGGTACTGTTAACCTGGATGAGTCCAGCTGTGCTAGCCTTAGCCCATCACCAGCCTTCCAGTAGCACCTGCCCTGTGGCAGGAGTGGGAAAAAACATCTGGCAGCCTCTGAACTGAAAGACTGGTGACTCATGGGCTAGTGTTAGACTGGTCCTAAATCCAGAAAAGGCCTCTAGAAAATGGACTGTTGTGGGTTACTGTCTCATTTGTTTTCACTCACTGTTTGTGGTCTACCAATCAACCGCAAACTACTTTTTACCAGACTTCAGTGACTGACCTCTGAATGATATATCCTGCAGCACCAGTCACATTCCCCTCTGGCATGGCAGGGAAGGGTCTCTTTGAGGGGAGCGTTCCTCAGGAGCAGCAGGGAAGGGTGTTGACCAGGAGCAGGGAGCTGATGAGAAAGGCCATGGCTGAGGGCCCACCCGGTCAACCTCCTTAAGTTGACTCCTGGAAAGGTAAATCAGGTATGGTGCACACAGCCTCTGACCATCACTGTGTACAGCTATGGGGATGCTTGAGCACACAAGATATGAGCCAGAACTAGAAAGGCTTGTAAGCTGAAGCAACAGAGGCACTTCTTACCTGAGTGTTCACAAATTCCATGGAGATGAATCCTAAGACTACCACAGTCCCATTGGTTTGCTGTATGCCTGAAACAACAAATCATGGTGAATGCTTTTTTGCCTTTATTCACATGATGTGGCAACGTACCAGATTTTCCACTGATTTTGCCATATTTTTAATTAGTTGAACAGAGCTAATACGGGGCCAATCCTAAGCCCTGTGTGTACCCCATGTGCACCCCCGGGGGCTGTGGAGATGCAAAAGTGCCATAAAAGTGCTGTAAAAAAAGTCCCAGAAAGTGATGGGAAAAAATGAAAAATGACAACAACAACAACAACAACAACAAACATGATGGGAAGTGACGGAAAATAATGAAAAATGCCAGAAAGTGATTAAATTAATGGGAAATGATGAAAAATCCCAGGCGCCAATATCAACTTTGGCAGAAGTACGGAATCACCAGAAACTAACAAAGTACCAATGAACACTCACAAGCACTTCCGAAAGGTTGGTATTTATCTGAGGATAGGAACACTTGCTCTCATCTGAACCCTAGTTTTCTATCATTGCTTACTACTGACCCCAAACTAAGGGTAATTTCAGACGTTACGAAAACACCTTTCACCACAGTGGACCACAGTGGATCTCCTGTGGTGGTGGTGTTCCCGTGAACATCTGTTTGACCCCTGCCAGATGTTCACCACAATGAATCTCTGGCAGGAGTCAAACCTAACCACGGTTCTGGACCTCTGGCCGGCCGGAGGTCGAGAACCGTGGTTAGCTTGGCCACGAAAGGGCCAAGGGAAAGGGGCAAAAGTAACATCAGTTACCTAGCCCCAGTCCAGAATTGCATCCTGAACCACGGTCAGGATCGGGCACAGTGGCCTCATTGGCTGCTATGCCTGCCCATTTCCCCGTGGGCGGGTGGCCAAGGAAGCGTGGGGGAGCTGTGCGGCCGCACGTCACGCCGCGCAGCCCCACCCCCTCCCTGATTCCCCACAGTGATGGAGCCGGCGCATCTGAAGAACAGCCGGCTTCATCATTGACCGGGATCTGAGAGAGATTCCGATCCGGGGTTCAGCATAGCGGGTTCTGGGCCCATCACGTCTGAAAATACCTCAAGTGAGATGCATTAAGGAATCTAATAACGTTGCTCAAATTTTTTTGTAGTATAACATGAATCATTTTATTTGGAAGAGGTGGGGTCAAACCTGTAAGGCCGTATTCATAGGAGTAATGATCCTTCCTATGGGTATTTATGTAGACCATAGGTGGAATTTCTCACCTGTCGCAAATTCCAGCAGAAGTGCCATTTCTGTTTTTTAAACCTAATCACTTTGGAGCTGCAAGACGTGCTTAGACTAAATGATGCTTCTTTATGTCTTCTGAAAAGGCAGGTACACTACTGCATATCATTTGGCATTATGGGTAGGAACATGTTTTGAAACTGTGGTTCCTGAGCCCATTAATAAAGAATTTTGAAAGAAGCTTATAAAAATTGTATGACAAGCATCACTAGCTAGCCTTAACATAAAACAGCAGAATTAGCGGTAACAGGAAGCATATTGCTCTGGATTGGCAAAATAAGGTAATTTGGACTTCAGTATCATGGATAATATACAAAGCAGCCCAAATTTCTCATAATTATAGTATATAATAATGATGCATTTTAATAGAAAGGAAATAAAAATGTGTAACATATTTTTACTGACACACTGTTTCCATGTTTTGCATAATTCTCATAAAGCAGCCGAGCAAAGCATTTGATCGGAGGCATTAAATAAGTGATGAGAACGTGATAAAATACTGATTTTACTTTTTTAAATATTTATGCTTTTGAAGTATCTTCCACTGAGCATGCAGAAGTATCCTGTTCATACAAGACAACAAGTTCTGGTTCTCCATTTCATCAGACATTGCGTCCTCTTTTTTTTTTTCTCCATTCTTTTAGTAGTCCAGTGCAACTGCGCCACATTTAAATTCAGAATGCACATCAAACATGATCAGCCCTCTGTTCCCAACGGTGTTATCTGGAAAGCATATACATAATGCAGGCTAGTAATAAAGTGTTCTCAAAATGCTTGGATGTTATCAAAGTGATCTCTTCTTGTAGTATTAGCAAAAACAAAGAACCAGAGCACTAGCCTTCTTTGTATTTTGCTTTCTCAGGTAAGGAAAGAAATGGGATGAAATTGGATATTATGCACTCTACTTAGACATAAAAATCAGAATCAGACTCTCTTAGCACTCTTTCCAATAAAACAGGGAATAAGGGATAGCTGAATTGACATGATTCCTTACCCTTCGACAGTATATAGTCAAATCACTCTGATAGACCCAAAATGCATAGAAACAATAAATGTTGGGTGTCTTTCAGTTTATGCTGATTGCAGGAGAGCGGATATCTGAGGCTGCATTCATATGAGACAATAAGCCATGGGAAATCTATTCACCCTGCTATTTATTTATCTATTTATCTTTGTTTGTTTGTTTGTTTTGATTTCTTGGCTTCCCCCTCCTGCTATACCAGCTTGGGGTGGCTCACAATATATTAAAACCATAAAAAGACATAAAATAGGCATAAATTACATCAATAAATAAACAAAAATACAAACAACAATATAAAATCAGCATTAAACGTATCCCAAGGTGGAGCTAAAATATCTTCCTCCACCCTCCCAACTCCTCACCCATCACCTGTCTCTGTTGCCAAAAGCCTGGCAGAACAGCCAGGTCTTACACTGTCTTCGGAAATAGGGAAGTTCCGGGGCCAGGCAGTCCTCCATCAGGAGAGAGTTCCACAGAATTGGTGTGGTCACTGAGAACGCCCTTCTCATTGTGACCATCCGAGATACCCGGGAGACTCAGAGGAGGGTGCTCCCAGCCAACTGCAAGGGCCGATTCAGGCCCCAAGGGGTGAGGTGATCCTGCAGATAGGTGGAACCCAGACCATTTAGGGCTTTATAGGTCAAAACCAACACCTTGAATTGGGCTCAGAACACTATAGGCAGTCATTGCAAAGAACAGAGCGCTGGTGTAATGTGCTTGCAGCAACCCGTTCCCATAAGAAGATGGGATGTCATGTTCTGCACCAGCTACAGTCTCTGGGCCATCACCAAGGGTAACCCCATGTAGAGTGCATTGCAGTAGCCCAGTCTTGAGGTGATGAAAGCATGGATGATGGTGGCTAGATCCGAGTCTGAGATGTACGGCCAAAGCTGTTGCACCAGAAGTAATTGGCAAAGTGCGCCCCTTGCCACAGCTGTCACCTGGACATCCAGGCAGACCTGTGAGTCAAGGAGCCTGAGGGACCAATGGAGGGCAGACCCCATCAATGACGGGTGCTACCACTCCCTCAGCCCTTCCCACCAGCATCACCTCTGTCTTGTTAGGATTCTGCTTCAGATGGCTTGCCCTCATCTAGTCCCCCATAGCCATCAGACACCGGGTAAGTATTGAGATTGCCAGGCCTCGGGAAACTGAAAAAGAGAGGTAAAGTTGTGTGTCATGAGCGTACTGATCACACCGCACACCAAACCCTCTGACTACCTCATCCAAAGACTGCATGTACATGTTGAACAGGAGAGGGAACAAAATAGAACCTTGTGGGACTCCATATGTGTGATCTCGGGGGGATGATGAACAGTCACCCAACACCACACATTGAGTTCTCCTGGCCAGGAAGGAACGGAACCATTCAAGAACAGTCCCGTCCACCCCAGCTCGGCACCACAAGCAGGTCACCAGCATCTCGTGGTCAACAGTATCAAATGCAGCTGAGAGGTCTAACAGGATCAACAGGGTCGATCGACCCTGGTCCAATTCATGGCGAAGGTCGTCGACCAAGGTCACAAGCACAGTTCAATGCCAAAACCCAGATGAAAGCCAAACTGCAAGGGATCCAGAAAACTGGCATGGTCCAGATGCCCCTGAAGCTGTTGAGTCATCATCCATTCAATAACCTTCCCTAAAAAGGGAAGGTTAAGGACTGCTCGATAGCTGGGCAGGGAGTCAATGTCCAGTGATGGTTTCTTGAGCAGAGGCTGCACCACTGCTTCCTTTAGGAAGCCTGGCACTCTGCCCTTCCTAAGGGAGACATTGACCACCTCAGCCAGCAATCACCCCAATGTCTCCTGGCTTAACCTCCCAAAACAGGCACGGGTCTAGTTCACAACAGGTGGCTCTAACTGCCCCAAGGATATCCTCCACATCAGTGGGCATCACCCACTGAAACTGATCCCATAAACCAGGCTGAGGCAGGGATTAGGTAATTCCTCCTAAAGAGTAAATCCAAGATGGCAGCCATTTCTCAAGATTTAAAGGCAACCTTTCTTTCTCAGAAACTTGTGTAACTCTAAGTATTAATAATAGAATTTGTTGAAAATATCAACTTTTCACAATTTTTGGTTTTTTGACAATTTGACAATTTTAGTTTTTTCACATTTTTTTGATGTCACAACTTCTCCATCATGAAACTGCAAAAAAACAAAAAAAAAGGTTTACTTTTGAGACCAGCTTTTAATAATAGTGTGAAGCCAAATGTCAATCAAATAATTAGTAAACTATGGGTAAAACAGATGTAAAAGCAGCTATTGTGGCCCACTTTGGCCCGGACCTCATTTGCACATGTGTGCAAGGGCCGCCAGATGTTGGTGGCTATCTCGGGCTGTGACCTTGGAAAATCTCTGAGGTCATAGCCTGTGCTAAGGCCCACGCACACTGTGGCCACAGTGAGCTATCACATCTGTTGCCAGGCTTCCAACCTGGCCCAGGTCAGGGTCTCCATGGCCAGCTGCCATGGCTGGTCATCGTTGGCCTCCATGGCTGCCCGTCATGGCGGGGTATGAGGCAGTGGGTGTAGCGCAGTGGGGGTGCTGGCCGGCTGAACTTGCTGGTTCTCCACACCCTCCCCAGCTTTGGGCACGTTTGTAAGGCAGCCCAGCCCACTCCAGACTGTGTCTACCGTAGTTTTATTCTCCAAGCCACGTTTAACCTCCACCACGCCACCGTCATATGTGTTTCTACCCTATGTTGCACCTTAACTCATAAATAGGCAGAGACCCAGACCAACAAATGGTAGAAGTCAACCTAGCTCATGAAGCTTACTAGAAATACCTTAATTTGCACTAGCTGTGGAAGTGACCCATAAAAGCAAGGCAGAAGAATTTTCAGGCTTCTGATGCATCTTAAACTGTTGCAGAAAGGAAAGCTGCCAACCCTGCTATTATTCCAAGAGATTTCCAAGTGTAAGTGCTGATTAACAACACTTAATGAGTTTATTCTCCTCTGGCTGCACCATGCCCCTCACTGCCATTAACGCTAATGTGAGTTATGCATTCACATCCTGGGGGGTGCTTGATCCCTAAAATATGACATTATTCATTTGCTCTACTCATAAAACCTGACTTGCCAATATTAGAAATGAGTAAAAATCCCCTACTGTTTAGATACATGTTAATTAAAAGTTCTCCACATTAAAAGTTGTTTTGGATTTGTGCGTACCAGTCCACCCACATTGTAATGGATGAGAAAGTCATTGCATGAACAGAACTGAGCATTGAAATCAACTAAGTGACCCCAACTTAGTTTAATTTTTTTTTAAAGGGGGTGGGGGGACAAACTCCAGGAATGCACTGAAAATGAACTTTATTTTGTGAATTTACCTACAGAACCTATTTACTTGTTAAAACATTCTTATATGTAAAGGTATTGTGCACATTAACTACATTCAAGGTAGACCAGACCACAAGTCAATACACATTTTAAGAAACCAACACACAAAACACAGTGGTAAATTTCAACTCCATTCAGATGTAATTGGTTTCAAAGCAAAAACCACTGACAGTATGATAACAAAACCAATGTTAAAAGATTCATGTCACCCTGTCATAATTGCTGTATCAAAATAAAAACATATGAGCCTGGAAAGCCTGCTTCTTCACTGCAGGAGTCTAACTGACCTCAGTACAATTGTGGCTAATTTTTACACTACACAAACAGCTATGTGGATCAAACAAATGCTATTAGGCTGACATTCTTAGAGATTACTTGAATGAAGAAGATGCAATGATTTCCCTATTTTTTTAATTTTTAATTTTGGTATTTGTTTGGGGGTCTAAGAGGTCACAACTGTTTGTCAGTGGGGGAAGGGAAGTTGTCCCAGGAACAGGGGCTCGGGGAAGGGCACCCGGAGTGCCAAAGGCCGGAAAGGGGTGGCATGAGACACGGGGTTCACCCAGCACCACGCTCGGTGGCAGGCAAGTGGCCAAGATGCCCGTCAGGATAGTAGTTGGACCTTAGATCCTACACAAGGATTAGGCCCCTATCATTATAGGTTGCTGAGCAGAGGTTACTGGGGCCCTGCCCCACCATTCTACCACCCAAGGCCACCAATCACACCACAAGGGGGAATAGGGGGTGCAAGGTCCAACGTGCGGATAGGAGGTTGGCGTCCTGGGAAGTCAGGGGGGAGCAGAGACAACACCAAACACTCACAAGAGAAGGAAAGATCCCCAAAAGGGAGGGGCAGATCCTCCTCACATACAGAAATTCACTGTCTCGCTCACATAGACACTCCACATGGTACAAAAGGAATCATCCACTCACCAGTCATACAGTCTCCAATGGCACTCTTTTGGTTGGGAAGGAAGGGAGGAAGGGCTCAGGAGTCCGGAAGGCAGTAAGCAAGTAACACAGCAAAGCTCTCAGTCCAGGGGCCAGTCTCTGATCACCGGCGCTGCTTGTGCTGAGGCGCCAGCATTTATGCTGCTGGCCACGCCTCCACTACATGCCAGGAGGCGCTGCGAGCATCATGGTGGCATTGACCTTTCTCCTGCATCCTGCAGGGCTTGCACAGGAGATCCCTGGACCGGAGCCGTCGGAGAGGCTGGGGCGGGGGGGGGGATTCCCCTGACGTGCCGGGGTTTCCTGCTGGGGCCACAGCATCAGTTGGCCTTGGGGATGGCATTGTCTTTCGACGGCCCTGCAGTGAGTACCCACGGTGCCTGGAGGAAGGGCCATATCTCACAGTACACACACACCCGCGACTCGCGAGCCCACCGGCCAAGGCTCCAGGAAGGCCTGGGTTTCTCAGGATGCCGCCGATGGAACAGGTGAACAAGGCGGGGAGCCGAGACGTGTGAAGCAGGCTCCCAGGAATGGTCATCTAGTCCGAACCCTGCCCAATCGACCAAGTAGTGCAGGCGTCCATAGCGTATCTTAGAGTCGAGGATCGCCTTTACTTCGAATTTCGGAACGCCGGAGATTTCAATGTCAGCCATCGAGGGGGAAACCATGTCCTGGTCAGGAGGCGTCATCTTTTTGAGAAGGGAAACATGGAACGTAGGGTTGATACGTAAATGGGGTGGTAAGGCAACTCGAAAGGTAACCTCATTGACCTGTTTCTCAATAGGGTAGGGTCCAAAGATCTTATTGTCAAGTTTCTTTGATGGTCGTGTTGATGGGTAGTGGTGTTTGGCTATCCAAACAAAATCTCCTGGTTGCAGTGGAGGAGCAGGGAAACGATGTTTGTCCACTTGTTGCTTGTAACGTTGTTGATTTAGGGATAATGTGGTTTTGGCTAAGACTTGTGCGCATTGGATATGGTGGAGGAGAGCGCCTGCGGCAGGAACCTTAATGTCAGGAGTATCCATGACCCCATCTGGGTGTGGAATCCATAGCTCACAAAGAAGGGAGAGTTCCCTAGCGAGGCGTTCGGGGCGTTGTTATGTGCAAATTCTGCCAATGGAAGCCAGGCGTACCAATCATCTTGAAGACAGTTAATATAACAACAAAGATATTGCTCAAAGTCTTGGTTGATTCTTTCTACCTGTCCATTGGCTTGAGGGTGGTAGGTGGTCGTGAGTTTCAACTGGACCTGTAGCGCTGCAAACAAGGCTTCCCAAAAATGGGAGGTAAATTGGGAACCCCGATCACTTATTTCCAGGGGCCAACCATGCAATTTTACCACATGTCAAAGGAATAAAAGAGCTGTCTGGTAGGTAAACCCTTGCAGACAATGAAATGGGCCATTTTGGTAAAATGGTCTATGACCACACACACTGTAGTGTATCCTCATGAAGGAGGTAAGTCTACGATAAAATCAATCCCCACCTATTGCCAGGGTCCTTGTGGTGCCTCATCCAGTTGGAGTAAACCATCTGGGGCTTGTTGGGGTGTTTTAGTATGGGCACAAGTGGCACAGTTGGTAACATAATGTTGCATGTCGGAGACCAGGTTGGGCCACCAAAATGTCCGTCAGATTAATTGGCAAGTTCAACCCCATCCAGGGTGTTCTGCTAGTGGGGCGTCGT
This sequence comes from Sphenodon punctatus, assembly GCA_003113815.1. Classification (NCBI taxonomy): domain Eukaryota; kingdom Metazoa; phylum Chordata; class Lepidosauria; order Sphenodontia; family Sphenodontidae; genus Sphenodon; species Sphenodon punctatus. The sequence goes on along the minus strand of QEPC01013085.1, from coordinate 1,616,985 downwards.
GATGGGCCCATAGGATTTGCGGATGACATGACAGAGGGGCGACTATAAGACCGGCTTATTCTACTTGCGATGGTGGGTGGTAATAATTCTCGGGCTGTAGCCTGGGCCAGGTATTCATGAGAGATGATGGTAGTTGCAAACAACTTCCGTTCCAGAAGGGGTCCTTGCTGTTTTCTATCCTCATAAGCCCCTTCGTAATACCGAGAGAGAGCGTTGGCCAGGACATTAAGTTTTCCTGGTCAATAGCTGATGGTGAAGATAAACCTTGTAAAGAAAAGAGCCCAGCGGGTATGTCGTCCGTTGGTGATCTGTGCAGAGTGTAAGTATGTTAAGTTTTTGTGATCCGTTACCACCTTAACCGGATGGTGTGCACCTTCAAGGTAGTGTTGCCAGGTTTCGAACGCCGCCTTAATGGCGAGATGTTCCCTATCAAAAATCGTATAATTTTGTTCTGCGGGCGTGAGTTGGCATGAATAATATGCACAGGGTAGCATGTGATGATGTAGCAGTTCCTCTTGAGAGAGGATGGCGCCCAACGCCTTGTTGGATGCATCCGCCTCGACTTGGAAGGGTCGATGAAAATCTGGGTCCTGCAGTAATGGGGCTGACATGAAGGTCTTCTTGAGAAACGCGAAACTGTGCTATTGCTCCGGGCCCCAGAAGTATGGTTGTCCCTTCTTCAGGAGCCGCCTTAAAGGTGTGGTAATTTCTGCGTAATTAGGAATATATTGTCAATAGTAGTTGGTAGTACCGAGAAATCTTTGTAATGGTTTGACCGCCTTTAGTGGGGGCCAATGCTGGATGGCATCGAGCTTGCGAGGATCCATCTGTATCCATGTGGGGGTGATGATGAAGCCCAAAAATTCAATTGAGGTTAGGTGAAAGGCGCATTTCTCCAATTTGCAATATAAATGGTGCGACCGTAAGTGCTGGAGAACCTTACGCACGTGTCCCACATGTTGTTGCTGTGTTGTTGAAAAAACAAGAATGTCATCCAAATAAGCGATCACAAAGATATCTAAAAGGTCGCGAAGAATATCTTTTATGAAGTGTTGGAACGTCGCTGAGGCGTTTGCTAGACCGAACGGCATGACCAAATACTCTAAGTGTCTATAACGGGTTCGGAACGCAGTCTTCCATTCATCCCCCTTCTGAACCCATACCAAGTTATAGGCTCCTCGTAAGTCCAACTTGGTAAAGATGCAGGCCCCCTGCAATCGGTTCAACAACTCGGGGATCAGGCGTAGCGGGTACCGTTTTTTTACCGTGATTGCATTAAGACCCCAGTAATCGATGCAAGGATGGAGAACCCCATCTTTTTTAGGAATGAAGAAAATTGGGGCACCGGCAGGCGAACAGGAATTTTGGATGGTTCCATTCTCTAAGGCTTCGTCAAGGTACTGCCGGAGCATCTCCAGTTCAGGGGTAGAGAGCGTATAAATATGCCCAAAGGGTGGTTCTGCCCTGGTTGAAGTTCTATATGCTCTATGCGGGGGCAGTGTAGTAGCGGCTTGTTTACTAAAGACGCCCTCATACTCTTGGTATTCTGGAGGCAGTCGAGTAGGGGTTGGTGCCAGGGGTTGCGCCAATGCCCCAGTTTGGCGCAATCCTGGTGCCAGTCTGCAACAGGTGTGTACACACAACTTGGATGTCCAGCGGATTGAGTTGTCCCCCCAAAATATCTGGGGATCGTGTTTCCGTAGCCAGGACAATCCTAGCACTACTGGAAATAGGGGCGTGCAAACCATGTCAAACTTGAGGTCTTCCTGGTGATTCCCAGTGCTACATGATAAAGCCATTGTCTGCGACATGATGGGTTCAGAAATTAAGGGAGACCCGTCAATGGTATGAACTGGTTCAGGTACTTGTTTTGGTTCTATGGGAATCACGTAAGTGTGCACGAAATTGCTGGAGGCCCTTGAGTCCACAAGGGCCCACTGAATGATGGAACGTGAAGGGGTGAGTTGTAGGGCTACTGGAATGTGTAGGTGGCTAGGAGGTGTAGTGGCAGTAGAGGGGATGGGATTCAGGTCCGGGGTGTCCCCTGCCCACCTTGGCCGTTGGCGTTTCCCGCTCCATGCCGAGATGGCAGCAATGCAGGGAAGACCTGGATAAAGTGGGAGGTGTCCCCGCAGTAATAGTATGCGCAGGACTGCCATTGTCTGTCTCGCTCCTCGGGTGTTAGTGGGTCTCGAACGGCTCCCACTTGCATCGGCTCCGGCTCGGAGTTTTTATTGGCATCAGGGCTCGGGGCCAGGCCAACCACCAGTTGGGGAGGGTAGTACGCTCATGGTTCCTGTCATCGTTCTCGTCGCTGCTCTGCGAGTCTTTCCTCAATTTGTAAGGCGAGCGTGGACAGCTGCTCCCAGGTATCTGGAAGAGTGGTGAAGGCTAGCTGGTCTTTTAGCTCATCATTTAGGCCTCTGCGGAAGATGACCCACAACACCTCAGGGGACCAATGAAGTTCAAACACAAGTTGCTGAAACTGAGTGATGTACTCTTCCACACTGTGTTTACCTTGTTTAATGGTCATGAGTTGTCCTTTTGCATCTCGTGTTTGATGAGGGTGATCAAACAGAAAAGTCAATTGTTTTACAAACTCAACATAATTCGTGAGTAGGGGGATTTTTCCCTTAAGCAGGGTGGTGGCCCATTCCAAGGCAACTCCCCCAATGTTGCCAATGACAAAGGCTACCTTTGTCTTGTCTGTGAAGTCAGTCTTGGGCTGGACCGTAAAGGTCAGTTCGCTCAGGGCCAAGAATCCTTGGAACTGATAGCGATCCCCTAGAAATGTTTCCACCCGGGTGCCCTTAGGCTCCTGTGAGGCACAAGCCCCTCCTTCTAAAGGCTCTATTGGGGGTTGGAGAACCTGGACAGGTGGTGCTGGCACCGTGCACGGAAGTGGAGCTGGCCACGGTGTTGGCTACTACGGCCGCCTCCAGTTCCGCTTGCTTGGACTTGACATCCCTTATTTCCATGGCCAAAAATGGAATGGCCTGCACCAATTCCCCAAGTTCTTGGGCCACACCCATGCTCAAGGGGGTCCTTCTCTGTAGTGAAGTTAGGGTTAAGGCTGATGATACTGTCAGTGGGGGAAGGGAAGTTGGTCCCGGGAACAGGGGCTCGGGGAAGGGCACCCAGAGTGCCAAAGGCTGGAAAGGGGTAGCGTGAGACATGGGGTTCACCCAGCACCATGCCCAGTGGCAGGCAAGTGACCAAGATGCCCATTAGGATAGTAGTTGGGCCTTAGATCCTACACAAGGATCAGGCCCCTGTCAGCATAGGGCGTCGAGCAGAGGTTACTGGGGCCCTGCCCCACTGTTCTGCCACCCAAGGCCACCAATCACACCACAAGGGGGAATAGGGGGGTGCAAGGTCTAACGTGTAGATAGGAGGCCAGGGTCCCGGGAAGTCAGGGGGGAGTGGAGACAAGATCAAACACTCACAAGAGAAGGAAAGATCCCCGAAGGGGAAGGGCAGATCCTCCTCTCATTCAGACACTCACTCTCTCGCTCACGCAGACACTCCACAGGGTACAAAAGGAATCATCCACTAACCAGTCATACAGTCTCCAATGGCATTCTTTCAGTTGGGGAGGAAGGGCTCAGGGGTCTGGAAGGCAGTAAACAAGTCACACAGCAAAGCTCTCAGTCCAGGGGCCAGTCTCTGATCACCGGCACCGCTTGTGCTGAGGTGCCGGCGTTTATGTTGCTGGCCACACCCCCTCTACATTCCAGGAGGCGCTGCGAGCATCACGGCGGTGCTGACCTTTCTCCTGCATCCTGCGGGGCTTGCGTAGGGGATCCCTAGGCTGGAGCCATCAGAGAGGCTGGGGGGGGATTTCCCCTGACGTGTCGGGGTTTCCTGCTGGGGCCGCAGCATCAGATGACCTTGGGGCCGGCATTGTCTTTCAGCAACCCCACAGTGAGTACCCACAGCACCTGGGGGGGGAGGGGCCATATCTCACACTGTTGCTAATGTTTGTCTATTAAAAAATGAAGAAGTCTAACTAAACCCGATATATTTTCCTTGATTTTTTTTTTCTACAGGAAAACTAAAATACATCGGATAATGGAATTAATGCAGATAACTCCTCTATTCCCTTGTTTGAGAATACATTGAGAATACAAGTTTTCACCTTAAAATGTTTACAACTATTTTAGTAGGACTTTGAGGTCAGATAAATCCGCAAACTATTCTAATTAAAATTACAAGTCCCCCTTTTTTTTTTTTTAACATTTTTGCAAAAGTTGCTTTTTACGTTGATTAGCTTATTTTCTAGGCAACGTTTGCATGACTAAGTACCCATGATATAATGGGTGTTTTTAGATGGAAGGCCTGTCTTGGTGCTGGCTGTGCCAAGTCGCTTCATCCCAGGTGACCCGTCCATCTAAAGGCACCCTTCCAGATGTGCAGGCAGAGCAGGTGCACATCAGGCTGTGCCTGTCTGAGGTAGCTCCTCCTGTGGTGCTCTGGCATATCACAGAGTGCCGGCAGTGGAGTGGGGTGAGCACATGCCAGCCAAACTCAGGGCACCAGCCCAAAGTGGAGCAGAAGTCCATCTAATCCACAGACCCATGCTGCTGCTTCTCTTCCAGTCAGCTGTTGCCCCGGACAACACCACAACATTGAGGACGCTCTAGCCCACAACTTTGTCAATGCTCTGTCGAATGCCAATAACTGTAGTTATGGCAATAAAGTTCATTATTCATTCAGTCCACAACTCTATGGTGTGGGGTGGAGGCACTGTGGAGGTTGACCGTGGTCCAGGGAACCTGCTTGGGTTCATCTAATCAGACCCTGGTGGGGGGCAGGGGCTGTGTGTGTTTGGTGCTGGGAGGCCTGGGGCTGCTGTGGTGATTGGAGGAAGCCGCTGACACTCTGCTTGCTCCTCCCCCTCTCCAGGTATTTCCAGCAGGTCAGGGCCCTGGGGGTGCCAGCCCTTGGGCGACACCCAAAGGGTGTCAGCCGTTGGTCGGGCCGTTTGTCGGCCGGAGTCGCCGTTGCCAGACACCCTGCCCCAGGAACAAAGGAAAACAAAGGAGCAACATGTGCCTGGTGTGGAGTGGAGTGGGGTGAGCCACGACCCATCTGCCTGAGTCCTGCTGCTGGGTGTGATAAAGGCGCCGTTGAGCCACGGGGACGGTTACCAGTTGCAGCCCTTGAGTTTCTTTGTACAGGGCTAGGATGGTAGGGTGGGGGTGTAGGAGGGGTGGTTAAGAGAGGGGTGGGTCCCAGTGACTGCCCCTGGTGGCAGCAGGGGGAGCACTGGGAGGGTTGGTGGG
>QEPC01013085.1:1600114-1611687 GCA_003113815.1 Sphenodon punctatus | reverse complement strand
CCGGACCTGGCCTCCCTCATCCATGCCTTCGTCACCTCGAGGCTCGACTACTGTAACACGCTCTACGTGGGGCTTCCCTTGTTCCTGGCCCAGAGGCTGCAGCTAGTGCAGAATGCGGTGGCTTGTCTCCTTATGGGGACAGGCTGTTGGGAGCATACCTGTGCTCCGAGCTCTACACTGGTTGCCGATAGCTTGCCGAGCCAGGTTCAAGGTGTTAATCTATAAAGCCCTACACAGTCTGGGCCCCTCATACCTCAGGGACCTCCTCACCCTCCGCGCCCCAGAGCGGCTTCTGCGGTCTGCCGGGGGTGTCTTTTTGGAGGTCCCCCGTGTTAAGCGGGGGGCCACAATGGAGAGGGCATTCTCGGTGGCTGCGCCGCGCCTTTGGAACTCCCTTCCGGAGGAAGCTCGCCTGGCCCCCAGCCTGTTGATATTCCAGCAATGTTGCAAAACCTGGCTGTTCACCCAGGCCTTTGGGGAGGGTGGGAGGGTAGGGTGAGGGATTTTTTAACCCCCCGCCCTATTTGGATTTGTTTTTTTAGTTGTGATTAGCCCTGTTTTAATATTTTATTATTGTTATAATTTTTTTATTGTTTTTAGTATTTTATATGTTGTGAGCTGCCCCGGGCTGCGTGGCAGGAGGGGCAGGGTAAAAATTAATTGAAATAAATAAATAAATAAATAAATAACTAGGAGCAGGTGGATACAGGTATGCCCCCAAATTGCAACTCCGCAGGTGGGCAGTCTTGCGTCTGTCTTAAAACACCCAGTGTCTTCATCCCCCTTCAATCCTTCTCGCCCTACACCCATCATTACCAGCTTCTATTTCACCAAATCATATTTCATGAAATAAGGTAGTCCAATCCAGGCCACTACTCAGTTGTCAGTTCACCATTTTCTCATTCTGAAGGAGGGGCGGGAAATAATTCTAGACCTGGTAAAATATTTAATGAAAAAATAACATTATTTTGAACAACCTGAAATTTTTCAGGAAATTTGGTAATATTTATCATTTTCAAAAAAAATTACTTAAACTTCAGAAATGTCAAAATTTCGGTATCTAAGCATTTTTGTTGTGTTGTTCAAAATGCCACAATAAAAACATTTTAAAACCATACAAATTTTGCACTTTTAAAAAAAAATTCAATTGATTTACAAATTTGAAAAAAAATGTATTTTTTTATTTTCAATGAGTCCTACTTTCTTTACTTATCTGACACACTTTAATTTCATACTTTCTATAATTCACTTAAAATATTATTCCTAGAGACAGGCTGATACCAGGGCCCCATATTTTCTTAAAGTTGCAAAGTTCCCCCTGTGGAATTTGGGAACGTTCTAATCTTTCATGCTGACCACGGTTGATTTTATCATGCTTATTGCAATATTGGGTGATTTTCCTGAAATCCAAAGAGGTACCAACCAAGCTTCACAGAAGGACATGAGGCGCCTAAATCTCTAAATCCCAGAAATCAAGCCCCAAACTTTGAATTTAAGTGAAGATTTTTTTTTATTAGCATTCTGAATTTGAATCTTTCTGGGTTCCTCCCCCGTTTATGTGCATGCTTACTTTTAGAAGATAAAGCTCACTTTCCCCTCAAATTCATTGTAAGCAGCTGTTTTGTCTCATCGGTAGAATGCCCTGATATATGTCACAGGTCATTTTTAGTTGGTTCAGATTTATTTCCACTTGTCTGAACTGAATTCTTTTCTCATCTGGGATCTCTTTTTACACAATCTCTTATATCCCAGCATTGAATAGCAAAGACTTTACAAGAAGCACAAAAACAGAAAAGAATAAAGTTTAATACCCTGTAAATTATTAAAGAAAGTTGTCCATTTATTTCAGATTGAATTGATTTTTTTCTCTCCCTAACACACTCTTGTTTCCCTTTTGCTTAATCTCTGTTGGATGCATAAAACTATTTCCGTGCAGAGTTAGCGTCTAGTACAGGATATTGGAAAGTCAGCATGTTTGTGGTGCAGTTTTAGTGGAATTTTTTGGAATCGTGTTCAGAAATTAATATGAAATTCTTGATTGAGGTAGAAGAAAAATGGAAAGAGGATTTTTCTTTTACAAAAGTTGCATAAAAGATATATAGAAATAATTCAATAATTAAGCAAATGGAAATACTGAGAAACCTAAATTGGACATCTGGTTCAAGTTTGGGGTTATTTTCAGAGGAAAAAATCAACAAATTAACCAACTTACTTTCTAAACTTTCAAAATAGGAATATTTGGGGTTTTCAAATTTACTTTCATGATCTGAAAATTCTGGTTGTGAAAAATTGTCAATCAAAACATTAAGCAGCAGAAGTCTGAACATTCAGTTTTCCAGTGTATTTTGATTGCATTTAAAATAGAAATTTTCTGAGGGTTTTCATTTATTAAATTTTTCAGCTCCAACACAAACTGAAAATGGAGCATAAAAATTCAATGAAATGTTCATGATTTCTTTTGAAATTTGAAAAAATGTAACAGAGTGCCAATTTTCACATTTTTTCTTTCCAATGATAATATTTGTGTAAAAAAAAAAGTTTATTTCAAAAATTTTATCCAAAAGGAAAAGAGAAACCATTATTGTACTTTGGAGAGGGCACTGGATGAAATCAAACGATCATAGTTTCATTTCCAAGTCTACTGTGATAGCACACTATGATAAACCACTTCATCCCTGTCTGTTTTTCTCATAAATCATTGTCTGTCTTGGATATCTAGATCTAGCATCTAAGATATACATCTAGATCTTTGGGGAACATACTGACTAGGAAACCTCTGGACCATTGGCCAAATCATATGGCCCCTTTCCTTTACATGAATCCAACCGATGGATCAACCTGTTTTCAAGTATTCTCCCTCCGCTCCCTCCTTCCCCCCTGAGTGTGCGCCCCTATTTCTAGGGGTGTGCAACTTGTTTTTGTTATTATGATAATGAAAATGATTTTTTTCTTTTTCATTATTGTAAAAATGAAAATGACAAATAATAACAAAAACAAAAATGAAAATGAATTTTTTAAAAATAATAATGGGGGGGATGAAAAACGTATTTCTAGATATAACTTTTTTGTTTCCTACTCAATTATGATGCATATTGGGAAAATTGTACCCCCAACATAGTGCACTATGTCTACCAAGTTTCAAAATACTTGAATAAAGGGAACCGATTTTAGGAGCAATTGAAAGTTGTGATTTTAAGAAAAGCTCCATACACATTCCTGGCTACTGCCTTGTCTTCCAACCACTTTGCATGAAATCTGGTACTATTATGTCTCTCCCCAAGATTACAAATCCTGCCAAACTTCAGAAAGATTGGATAAAGGGTCCTGATGTTATAAGCCATTAAATTGAAAATTTATTTCTGGCTGTCACATTTTTATATTCCATCCTGTCTACAAGACATTTGTTAGGAATGTATCCCACCCATTCCCTGTCATCTCTGACAAACTACAGGACAATTTGAAAAAGGGACCCAATTATATAAGCGATTTAAGTTGACCCCTTGGAGACCATTATTCAGATAAATANCCTGTGGAATTTGGGAACGTTCTAATCTTTCATGCTGACCACGGTTGATTTTATCATGCTTATTGCAATATTGGGTGATTTTCCTGAAATCCAAAGAGGTACCAACCAAGCTTCACAGAAGGACATGAGGCGCCTAAATCTCTAAATCCCAGAAATCAAGCCCCAAACTTTGAATTTAAGTGAAGATTTTTTTTTATTAGCATTCTGAATTTGAATCTTTCTGGGTTCCTCCCCCGTTTATGTGCATGCTTACTTTTAGAAGATAAAGCTCACTTTCCCCTCAAATTCATTGTAAGCAGCTGTTTTGTCTCATCGGTAGAATGCCCTGATATATGTCACAGGTCATTTTTAGTTGGTTCAGATTTATTTCCACTTGTCTGAACTGAATTCTTTTCTCATCTGGGATCTCTTTTTACACAATCTCTTATATCCCAGCATTGAATAGCAAAGACTTTACAAGAAGCACAAAAACAGAAAAGAATAAAGTTTAATACCCTGTAAATTATTAAAGAATGTTGTCCATTTATTTCAGATTGAATTGATTTTTTTCTCTCCCTAACACACTCTTGTTTCCCTTTTGCTTAATCTCTGTTGGATGCATAAAACTATTTCCGTGCAGAGTTAGCGTCTAGTACAGGATATTGGAAAGTCAGCATGTTTGTGGTGCAGTTTTAGTGGAATTTTTTGGAATCGTGTTCAGAAATTAATATGAAATTCTTGATTGAGGTAGAAGAAAAATGGAAAGAGGATTTTTCTTTTACAAAAGTTGCATAAAAGATATATAGAAATAATTCAATAATTAAGCAAATGGAAATACTGAGAAACCTAAATTGGACATCTGGTTCAAGTTTGGGGTTATTTTCAGAGGAAAAAATCAACAATTTAACCAACTTTCTTTCTAAACTTTCAAAATAGGAATATTTGGGGTTTTCAAATTTACTTTCATGATCTGAAAATTCTGGTTGTGAAAAATTGTCAATCAAAACATTAAGCAGCAGAAGTCTGAACATTCAGTTTTCCAGTGTATTTTGATTGCATTTAAAATAGAAATTTTCTGAGGGTTTTCATTTATTAAATTTTTCAGCTCCAACACAAACTGAAAATGGAGCATAAAAATTCAATGAAATGTTCATGATTTCTTTTGAAATTTGAAAAAATGTAACAGAATGCCAATTTTCACATTTTTTCTTTCCAATGATAATATTTGTGTAAAAAAAAAAGTTTATTTCAAAAATTTTATCCAAAAGGAAAAGAGAAACCATTATTGTACTTTGGAGAGGGCACTGGATGAAATCAAACGATCATAGTTTCATTTCCAAGTCTACTGTGATAGCACACTATGATAAACCACTTCATCCCTGTCTGTTTTTCTCATAAATCATTGTCTGTCTTGGATATCTAGATCTAGCATCTAAGATATACATCTAGATCTTTGGGGAACATACTGACTAGGAAACCTCTGGACCATTGGCCAAATCATATGGCCCCTTTCCTTTACATGAATCCAACCGATGGATCAACCTGTTTTCAAGTATTCTCCCTCCGCTCCCTCCTTCCCCCCTGAGTGTGCGCCCCTATTTCTAGGGGTGTGCAACTTGTTTTTGTTATTATGATAATGAAAATGATTTTTTTCTTTTTCATTATTGTAAAAATGAAAATGACAAATAATAACAAAAACAAAAATGAAAATGAATTTTTTAAAAATAATAATGGGGGGGATGAAAAACGTATTTCTAGATATAACTTTTTTGTTTCCTACTCAATTATGATGCATATTGGGAAAATTGTACCCCCAACATAGTGCACTATGTCTACCAAGTTTCAAAATACTTGAATAAAGGGAACCGATTTTAGGAGCAATTGAAAGTTGTGATTTTAAGAAAAGCTCCATACACATTCCTGGCTACTGCCTTGTCTTCCAACCACTTTGCATGAAATCTGGTACTATTATGTCTCTCCCCAAGATTACAAATCCTGCCAAACTTCAGAAAGATTGGATAAAGGGTCCTGATGTTATAAGCCATTAAATTGAAAATTTATTTCTGGCTGTCACATTTTTATATTCCATCCTGTCTACAAGACGTTTGTTAGGAATGTATCCCACCCATTCCCTGTCATCTCTGACAAACTACAGGACAATTTGAAAAAGGGACCCAATTATATAAGCGATTTAAGTTGACCCCTTGGAGACCATTATTCAGATAAATAACAGCACTTGCAGTGCCAGTCACAGGCAGGCACCTGGCATAGCAGGGGGAGGGAGGCTGTAGGAGGAAGGATAGGGAGCAACCCAAAAGAATGACAGACACATTCAATGGCCAATTAATGTATGCTTCCAGCTTTACAGAATCAATCAGTAGTGGCTTTGAGGCGGGCATAGGGGGTGGACTTCAGGTGGAAATAGAAGGGACATAACTGGGACTTTGTGGATAGCATCCCAGCAATCAAAAGACATGGTTTACACATCCAGGCTGGCCAATTATCATCACAATCACATCCTCCAGCACTGTGACAGAGGACATAAGAGAATTTCTATTGGCTCTTTCCTAAATAGATGCTTTTGACTTCCCCGTAACAAGTGGTGGAAAGATGTTGGAATGGTCACACAGCAAAGAATGAGGATATTTGGTTGACATTTCTGCTGGCCTATTGGCATCACAAACCGATCTTATACCACAGTGGCATTTAAGAGAATCCCTGGCATAGGCTCATTTTCTGCATATGCTGTGCAGAGTTTATAAAATTTGGACCCTTTATCACATCTTTATGATATTTGGAAGAGATTATTGTGAAAGTGATATACAGCCCTGCCATATTTCATGTATGCTGGTTGGACTCTAAAGATGTTACAATCAGACATACATTTATACATTAATTGCTTATACCACCAGGACCCTTTATGCAATCCTCATGGAGTTTTGCATAAGTAGTAAACATGGGGATGCGTATATAATTGCCAAGTTTCATCCATATTATATGGAAGACAAAGAAGTTACAGCCACGAATGTATATGCACATTTTTGCAAAATAGCACAATTCAACTGCTTTTAAAATATGATTCCTTTATCCAATCTTTCTCATGTTTGGTACACTTACTGATGTCCATTGGAGGTACAATCCTTCCAAGTCTCATCCAAATATAATGAAAAACAAAAAAGTTATATCCGAAAATATGTTTTCCATTTAAACCAATGGAGGAGAAAGAGAGAGAGAGAGAGAGAGAGATCAGCCTGTTGGAATGATCGCCATACAGTCTGGATATGAAACTGTGTATCTGATTCACATACATAATTACAGTTCTTGCACATGCAAATTGGTAACAGAATATGCAAATTGTTATTTACGTTTGCAATTGCCTGATTGGGATGCATGGCCATGGGAATTGCTCATTCATAGTAGGAATGCAATTACACACACATTTAATGAACATAATTGCATGGCTGAACTGTATGAAAATCAGTTTATTTAGTTCACCTAACTACAAACCAGGGACCAGCGTGGGACCGTTCTGTAGTGTTTGTAATACGTGGCTGTGCCTCTCGGACTTATTTGTACACTATGGGCGCAAACATATGTTACACCTAGTATAAGAAAAACGAAAGCCATTAAAATTACTGAGTAGTGTTTAGTGTTACCTGGTTTGGTCGAGTAGCACAATTCTGACTGGTATACCTGGTTTTGAGGGTATTCATTTCATCTGTAGACTAGGGTTGAAACAAGCAGCTAAATTCCTACTCATGAGTAATTTCACCATCTCGGGAAATGGGATCAATACAATAATATTTCTTGATTCTCAGAATATCATGATATACCTTTCCATTTACTGTTTACCATGTACAATGTACGGTTCATTTACCATACTAAGAGTACTGTTTTACTTCCAGGTTTCTGTTTACTAGTTGTTTACCATATTTCTGAGTCAATCACTGTGTAAATCACCCAACGTTACCTCCCTTTTTCAGCTAACCCAGACCCCACAGTTTTGGTGCTTACCCGGTGCTGGGTGGCTGTGGGAGACTGGATGAGGGCCAGTCATCTGAGGCTGAATCCCAACAAGATGGAGGTGATGCTGGTGGGAGGGGCTGAGGGAGAGGTGGCACCTGTCATTGAAGGGGTCTCCCTCCATTGGTTCCTCAGGTTCGTACTGTGGTGATGCTTCTTGACTCACAGCTCCACCTGGATGCCTAGGTGGCAGTTGTGATGAGGGGAGCATTTGACCTGGCCGCCATCATCCATGCTTTCATTATCTCAAGACTAGACTACTGCAATGTGTTCTGCGTGGGGCTGCTCTTAGGGATGGTCCAGAGACTGCAGCTGGTGCAGAATGCGGCGGCCCATCTCCTTATGGGGCAGTTCACCATGAGCACATTACACCAGTGCTTCATTCTTGCACTGGCTGCCTATAGTCTTCCAAACCCAATTTAAGGTGTTGGTTTTGACCTATAAAGCCCTAAATGGCCTGGACCCAGCTTATCTGAAGGATCTCCTCACCCCCCGGGTTCTGTATTGGACCCCACGGTCAGCTGGGGACACCTTTCTCGGAGTCACCCAGGTTTCCCAGGTGGAGACAATGGGGAATTTCAGATGTTACAGAACCACAGTCAACCACAGTGAAACCCCTGTGGTGTCCAAAAGTCCTGTAATGTGTAAATGATTCCTGCCAGATGTTCACCCCAGTGAACCTCCAGTGAACCTCCGGTGGGAATCATTTTAACCACGATTCTGGGGATGGTGCCAGCACCATAAATCAGAAGAAAATATGAATAAATAAATAAATAAATAAATAGCCCACCCCTTAGCCTCCCCCTTGCCTGCCCAAATACAGTTTAAGTAAACAGTACCTTCATTCCAGTGTTGTTGTATGTTGTTCCCTTTGCTTTGGCCAATCTGCAAATGGACTGCAGATTTGTAACAGAATCTGTGTATCAGCCAATGAGTGACAAGGAAGTACAAGAGACTGGGGTGCCGAGAAGATAGAAAAAATGTGGTATTGTGTCAGTATTACCTTTGGGGATTTGAAATTGGCGTCATTGGGTGTTAATTAGGGATGGGACTATCGGTATCAGATTAATCCAATAATGACGATAATTGGCAATATTGGATTAATCCGATAAAACTGATAGTATCGGTATATCGGTTTTTTAACATTGCTGATTTTTCGGATCTTTAACATTGCGGCCATTTTTTAAATGGCCGCAATGTTAAAGATCAAAAAAATCGGCAATGTTAAAAAAACGGATATGCCGATACCAATAAAATCAGTATCAGATAAAACCAATACAGGTAAAACCAGTAACCGGTAATTCCTTGATAGTCCCATCCCTAGTGTTAATAGACGTGACAAGGGCTCGCTCACCATGATGTTTATTTACGTGCTGCCAGATGTTGATCTGCTGCTGTTCCAGATTGGGTGGGTGGCTAGACTAAAATTGGTCCCCCCGATGAATCCAGGTGCAGAACCCAGGCCAAGGACCACAAAAGTAGGCCATAGCGGGCCATAGCAGACCAGTGTGTCTGTTTGCAGCCCTACTCCTTGGTAGGGATCGGGAGCTACCTGGGCCAGCCACCATGGCTACGTGTCATGGTGGGGGCAGGGACAGAGTGAGAGGCAGGAGGCAGGGGCATGTGGGGACAGGGGCACAAGGGGGAGACAGAAAGAACCCACAGACAGGGAACTTGGTCCACCAGTGGTGGGACATTTCAAGTGTGGGAATTACTCTATGTGCCCATACAGTCTGAATGTCAAGGAATTCTGCCATTCAGGCATAAGCAGAACCTTCAAAATACATAATTTCTCTACCTGCAGAAAATCAGCTGTGATTTATGTTGTATTATGCCCCTGTAATCTAGTATATGTGGGATACACTGGCAGGATGATTAAAGTGAGAATTGGTGAGCATCTCAGAAACTTACAGAGATGCAAGATAGAAGAACCCTTAGTGAAACATTTCATTGAGAAGGGACACAAAGATAAGGAACTTAGATTTCTCTGTATAGAGAGGGTCTGTGTGCAAGTGAGACTTGTTCAGCAGTTGAGAAAAAGAGAGGTGTATTGGATCTACAGGCTAGGGCCTATAATACCAGGGGGCCTGAATGAAAGCAATCAATGGATGGCCTGAGTTACATGAATTGTATTTACCATGTTGTGTGAGAGTACCTCAGTAGCTTTTGCAAGTGGCATTGTGTTATATATGGGCTGTTCATATATTATGTACTGGTTCAGAAATGCAGTGTTATAAGATTTATTGTTGATTTGGAATTGTGTCACAATCTGCAGGCTTGATACGCAGTTTTGTAGAATTAATTGACTGATTTGAGGATTATGTCATAATCTGCATGGAATGGGCATATGAAGGGGGATACTCTGCATGTAGGGTGGAGGAACCCCTATCAAGGAAGGAATGCATGGAGGTATGAACTCAGGCAAGCTGCAAGATCTGCATAATCTGGATGGAGAAGAAGGAAGGACGTTTTCAAGTGATTGTGCTGCAATCTGTAGGATTGAAATGCAGTTTTATAGCACTAATTGACTGATCTGAAGATCCTGTCGCAACCTGCATGGAATGGGCATGTGAAGGGGAGTACTCTGTGGCAGCATGGAGGAACCCACCTCAAGGAAGGAGTGCATGGAGATATGAACTTAAATAAGCTGCAAGATCTGTGTAATTTGGATACAGAAGGAGGAAAGAAGCTTCCAAGTGATTACCAATTGCACTGATTGTATTAATGAGAAGGGAAGACGGGCATAGATAGGCAGGTGTGGTTAGAACACTGTGAATTGACTTACCCTTTATTAAGAGGGCTCAATGAAGCTACTCTAGAAGTGGTGTGCTATTGGAAGCCTGAGGCAGTTGTAACATTTCCTGGTGAGGAGGAGAGCAGACGTTAGAAGGAAAGAAACTGTGAGTAGCTGTTTTAGAGCAGCAGGGGAAGACCAATGGTTGGCAATGGCTTCATAATGTTTCTCTGCTGTTGTTTATAGATTAGTGGACACCAGGAGACCCATGTGCTATTTACTTAGCAATCGGCAAGACAAACTTATTCAGACTCTGGTATGGGACCACTTTTTGGAGATAATTTTAAAGAGGTTGATTGGTCTGTGAGAAAAGTTCAAAGATACGTTCCCAGCAGAGAAGGAGGAAAAAATATAGCATATTACTAGCAATTATTTCCTTCTTTTCTCCTTTCTTTTCTCCATCCATTATTATTATTATTATTATCTCATTTTTAATAGTATTTGTTGATTGAAATTGTTATATTGATGAAAGTGTAGCTTTTTATGCACTGAGGAAGGATTTAAACTGAAACGCGTTTGCTTTTAAAATACTGTTTGCTACATTCATTTGGATCATTGTATTGCATTTTGTATTTCTGATTAATCAAACAGCCATTATTTTGTTGATTATTATTGATTGTTGGGATTATCACTGATTATTGTGTGTTTTATAATTCATCAAATTTTCTTTATAGTAGATATTCCGCTATCCTTTTTGAGTGTTATCCCAGGCCAAGGACAACACAGGCAGGCCATAGCGGGCCATAGCGGACCAGCGTGTCTATTTGCAGCCCTATTCCTTGGTAGGGAACAGGAGCTACCAGGGCCAGCCACCATGGCTACGTGTCACGGTGGGGGCAGGGGCAGAGTGCTGGTGGTGGGGCTGCTCGGACGCACATTTGTTCTGTTCCCCTACCGGGGGTGGGGTGGGGGAGGGCTCGCTGACTGGCCCGGTTGTGCGTACGTTTATTCTGTGCCCCAACTTGACCCTGCCAGGCTCGGCCCCCCCAATCCCAGAGCATGTAGCCAGCACACCAGAGACGCATTTATTATCACCCAAAGCAGTAAACGACAAAGTGGTAAACGGTAGAGGTGGGACCCCGGGGCAATTACCGGATACCGGATTTACCGGTTTCCGGTTCTCAAAGAACCGGATTCTCGGATTAAATCTGGTATCCGGTACCGGTTTTATTCCATTGATTTCAATGGGGCACTGTGTCCCCATTGAAATCAATGGAATACAATTCCTCCCCCCTCCCCCTCCCAGGCTGC